>JAJJWX010003892.1:0-386279 GCA_023529315.1 Papaver bracteatum
AACCATGGAAGCTGAATTTGTAGCATGTTATGAGGCTACAAATCATTGTTCATGGCTGCGGAATTTCATCTCAATGTTTGGAGACTTAAATTTTGCCTCCGCACATGTGAAACTTTACTGTGACAGTGACGCAACAGTATTCTTTTCAAAGCATGCTAGATATACTAAGGGTTCAAGACACATGGATCTAAAGTACCTATGCGTGAAACAAGCTGTTCAGATGAAAAAGTTCTTCATTGAACACATAGGCACAAAACTTATGATTGCAGATGCATTTATGAAGGCGTTACCTCCTAAGACCTTTTTGGAACATGTTGGAAACATGGGTCTTGAGGGAGTAACAAACAATTAGTTTCACGTAAACTTTTGCTTATGTTTGAACACTTATTGAGATCTTATTATTGTTGTTATTCTGAACTTATTTCTGTATCCACTTTAGTATACTCTTATGTTATTGGATGAATGTTATAGAAATTGTTTTCTTTTGAAGACATTAGTGGACCATTATGATATTCCCATTTAAGGCATGATTAAGTAAGTTGCTTGTGTTGTGGTACATGGAAGGGAACACATTGATAACAAGACAATATGCCACCGCCATGACTCGCATAAGTTATTTGCTTGGTTAAGGTATTACGTTTAACCATTAAATTTGTTTAGCAATTATGCGCGCTTATGTTTTTCTACGATTAACCATTAAATAGAATATCACATGGACCAGTGGGAGAATGTAAGAATATTTCTTAATGTAGAAATATCCTATTGGGCCATGTAATATCTTTGGTTAATTAAGAATATTGCTAAACATATTGGTTACCATTTATTGGGCTTATTTCCTATTATCTCTTCCTTGATGGACGGTCGAGATTGATTGCTAACAACCTCATCAGGAACCTTGGTCCTCCTTCTACCTATAAAAGGAACTCTATAGCCATTAGTATAGAGTAAGAGAGGAAATTTCATTTCATTACATAAAAGGTCAAGAAGGAGAAACCAAGTTATTCCACCTCTGCTCTACGGGGTAATTGCATCCTTGTAAGCTTTCTTGGATTCAATCAATGGCTTCATCATGTAATATGTTTTAACACAGCTATGTATATTTGATTATCATATTGTTCAAAGATCCAACCATTATTATGTATAAATTAATCTTATACTTTATCTTGATTCAAATAACTTAGATGGGGAAATTCCCAAGGAGTTGTTCAACTTGTCTTCATTAATCGAGTTATATTTGGATAAGAACCAACTCTCTGGTAAGTTATCTTCTGCAATTGGATTGTTATCCAACCTGCAATATCTCGACTTATCGAATAATAAACTCATCGGATCAATACCCAAACAACTTGGGGAGTGTTTAAACTTACTGTCATTGGATTTGAGCAGAAATAATTTTACTGAAAGCATCCCATCCCATATCGGAGATTTGAATTCGTTACAGATTTTGTTAGATCTTAGTTACAATGAGTTTGATGGAGAGATTCCATCAGCTCTTGGAAAACTAAGCAAACTGGAAACACTGAATTTATCCCACAACAAGCTTTTCGGCTCAATTCCATCTTCATTTAATGGAATGCAAAGCTTGACCACTGTTAATATTTCCTACAATAAATTGATTGGTCCTCTTCCTAACATCAAGGCCTTTGAAGATGCTCTAATGGATTCTTTGAAGAACAACGAAGGGTTATGCGGTAATAACTCTGGAGGCTTAAAACCATGTAATTCTTTGGTTGTGATCATTGGAAGAAAGCAAGACAAGCATATGCTTTTGCTCGTAATCCTACTTCCATTGATTGGTTCGTTGTTTCTTTTATCAGTCATACTTTTTGCCATTTTGTTTCGCCATCGAAAAAGATCGGTAAGAAATGTCGCGCCCACAGATCAAGCTACAACTATCAATTCTAGAAGAAATGTATTCTCGATATGGAATTACGATGGAAAAATAGTATTTGAAGACATAATTGAAGCGACCGCCAATTTTGATACTAAATATTGCATTGGATCAGGAGGGTATGGGAGTGTTTATAAAGCAGAGTTGTCAACAGACCAGGTTGTTGCTGTCAAAAAACTTCATTCAGTGGATGAAGACTGTGAAATAGCTGATCTCAAGTCTTTTGAAAGAGAAGTGGATGCATTAACTAAAATTCGACACCCGAACATCGTGAAACTTTTTGGTTTCTGTTCTAATATAGAACGAAGAATCTCATTTTTGGTTTATCAGTTCGTAGAAAAGGGAAGCTTGAAAAATGTTTTATGTGATGAGGAACAAGCAATGAAGTTCGATTGGATAAAGAGGGTCTGATTCATCAAGGGAACAGCTAATGCACTTGCTTACATGCACCATGATTGCATTCCAGCAATAGTTCATAGGGACATATCTAGCAACAATATTTTGTTAGACTCTGAATATGAAGCTTGTGTTTCTGATTTTGGTACGGCGAGGATTTTGAAGTCAGATTCATCTAATTGGACTTCACTTGCAGGAACCTATGGATATGTTGCTCCAGGTATTTAATCCAACAAAAACTTTTACAATTTTTTTTATTGGTACCAATTTTGATTTTTTTGGAGCTTGCTACTAAATTCTCATTCATATATTTGTTTATTAATGTTGTTGCAGAGCTTGCCTTTACAATGAAGGTAACTGAGAAGTGTGATGTTTACAGCTTTGGGGTGATCATATTAGAAGTACTAATGGGAAGTCATCCATCAGAAATAATCACATTAATCTCACAAATTCATCTTTCATCTTTACCTGAGGTGGGGAAAAACATAAGGGTGGGAAACATCTTGGACCAATGCATTGAAGCACCAATCGATGTTGTTCAAAAAGAAATAATGCACATTGTGAAAGTTGGATTTTCATGCTTACAGAGAGATCCATGCACTCGGCCAACTATGCAAGAAGTATCAGTGGAGCTATCATCGTTAGCTCATAGAAGGGAAGATTTAGCAAGGCCTTTTGAATTGATTACGATAGAAGACATTCTGCTGTCATTATAATTTGTGCAACTAAATCATCTTATTTTCATCCCAGTTATTCATTTATGATTATGTTCTTTTCAATCGAAATCCTCCTCCTTCAACAATACCTTACGTTTACAAAGCCTGTATTACTGGGTTTTGGACAATATTAACCATTAACTGTAGAGTTACTTACACGATCTACACAGATGACCTATCAATATCAGATTAATATCTTGACGTGGTAATCACCTCACATCAAGGAATCACAGACATTTACTTGGCCCAACATACTCGTTTTCCAGTATCCATCTCGTATACTTGTAGTGCAAAATTAAATGGTTCGTTACAAACTGGCATTTTCTAGTCAGTCTCCCGGCATGTCCTACATGTCCTGTCTTTACGTTACATCCGTGTTTGTTATGGTAAATACTTACGGCAATAGAAAGCCAGATGCTATATAGCTACAGAAAGATCACATCATAAGCATAGTTGCGGCAATAGAAAGGGTACCTGACGATGCCAGTGATTGAATCCAAGGCTGAAGAGTATAGTACTTTAAGAAGATGATGAAAATACTCAAGAAGATAATAAAAAAGCGGAAAATGGGTCATTTGTCCAAATATTTTTAAAATATGGTTCTAATGGACGAGTAAAATATAGTATGGGTGAAATGGACACCAAAAAAATAGCAAGGATGAAACTGGATTCATCCTGATTTAAACTTAAAAAACAACGAGGATGAAACTGGATGCATCCTGAAGTAAATTAAAAATAAGAAAATATATTTAAAAATTGGTAGGATGAAACTGTTTACATCGTGACTAAATCTAGATGTCTTTTTCACCCAGAAATTGTTGATTTCGGTCTTTTTAACCAATTTTGTGTTCGCTTATTAGTAATTATTATTTTGAGAACATTTTTTTTTGGGTGCTTTCATTTGAATATCAAGTACATGTTTCTTAGTAGTGCAGCATTTAAATGCTCAATGAGGAAGAGGATGTTAATTTTGTAGCATTCATGCTGCGAACACTTAGTAGTGCCAAACAGTAAACTCGGTTCTTAGAAAAAGAAAAATTCTTAGATTTAAAGGTAATAGAAACAGAAAAAAATATTCTGATTTTAGGAAATTTATAACTCTAAAAATCTCACAAGTTTTAGATGAACTTAACCACACATCTCCAAGAGGCTCTTGGAAAACTCAGCAACTCAGACATAACTACTTCTTTGCTTTTTGGAGTTTTCGCTGTAGAATATTCAATAGTCATCGTTTGTAAAGATTTTGCATTCTTCAAAATTAATTCCGCCCATCTCAACTCCCTCACCTCCCCACTAAATTCCACGAACAAAACTGACTGTAGGTGTCGAAACAAGTCTTCTGTTTTATCGGTTCTTCATCGGTAGACAAAAGAACTGACGCCTAAATTCGAATAAAATAGGCGGATAAACATCATAAATAACAATTTCGAAGGTATAAATGGTTATGAATTGTAAGCTCAAGTGTTGCTTAATCATTTAAGAAGCATGGGAGTACAGAATCGAAGATTTGCACACTTACCTCGTCAAATACAAGACACCTCAGATTAGGTGATGCTTTGAGAAATGCAAATATATCTTTATCAGTGGTTGCTGCTCCATGAAGCAGCTCCAGCTCATCCAAATCATGAAATGTAGGTAGGTTGTTTACAAAATCATATGCAACGGAGTGAACCTATTCATAACAAGGCAGTGGTAACAAATGTATTTCAGTTTCGGTAAGGCTGATTGACCATATAACACATAGAAACTACGTAATATACTGACTAAAAGAATACCTGTCCGGTTTGAACGTGTACTTCTAGACGCCTTACATGTGATAGCGCCTGAAGAAACTTACTTAAAGCTTCACCTTGACATATCCTGTGCTCCTTAGTCGATTTGCATTCAAGAAAGTTCACTTCTGCTTTATCTAGTGCAAGAAAGATGGACAGGTCATAATCCTTCGCCACACTACCCCAGTAGATAAGAGATGTTAGTCTTGGTGCGTGAATTTGGATATCACAATCGCGTAAACCATCTTCCTTGTAAATTCTCTTTTTTTTTTCTTTAATGGAAGATGTGTCATGAAGATGCAGTGTTCTATCCACGAAATCCATGAAATTATTTATCTCTGATAACGAAGGGCGAGGTTTGGACCGATCCCAGAATTGAAATTCAAGGTTGGGGATAGAGGTCCAAATATGATTCCATCTTTTGGATAGCACAGATGTTTGAGCAACACAATTGGTTTTAAGGAAAGAGAGGATGTGGTGAACAAGTGAGTCAGGTAATTCACTAAACCTATCCTCTGCCTCACCAATGTTGTTCTGTTCCTTGTGTAATAATTTTTGTTTATTCAACTCCATGAACTCTAACTTAACTGATCACAGAATTGTTAATGCCAAAACAAAATTCTAAACCCACTGAATCTAGGTCCAAACAAACACAGAATTAGAAGAAGAATTACCTTAGGGACTATGTTGATTTGTTTCTCTGAATCCGAACTATAACGAGGAATTTCTTATGCGGTACTATTAACTTCTAGGGTTTATCTCCGTTGTGCTCTTATAGTTTTTCAGTTGGTTTGTTAGGTCTGTCCTCTCGGCTGCCCATTGAGTGCCGGAACGGAAACTCCTCTATGCCCACAGTGGAGCTATTTTAGGAATGTGGCTTGATAGATTGGTGAAGTGTGGAGGAGAGCTTAAAAATGATAGATTGGTGAAGTGTGGAGGAGAGCTTAAAAATGATTTTTGTTATAGGGAAAGCTAAAACATTTAGGGGGAAGCTGATTTCTAGTCTATAAAAGTTGACCATAAGTCAATCTAGGTGAAACCAGAATTCGTGTTCTTCACTGTTAACATTTAAAAACTGTCTTTGCAAAGATAAAAAAAAAGGTTCTCTTATCGATTAAAAATCAAAATATATTATCATTAGCATAAAAATATCATGTAAATCATGATTGGTAAATGTTAATTACGATACTAAAAACTAAGGCTTATCTTAAATATAGCCCAAACATTTATTAACCATAACCCATTTAAAATAAGTACTTCAGTTAACCAAACAGATCTTTATAATCATTCGACATAGCCCACAAAATTATGTATAATTATTATACAGAGCCCATATTAATAAGATAATCATTAAATTCCTTAGTCAACATCAACAAAAACAAAAAAATTAGAAAATTAATTATCTAATCAAGTTTATGTAAGAGATTTAACATAATTAGTGTTTTCTTTTAAGAATAATGAACATCCTCAATCAATTTTAGTATAATCATGATTGAGAAGAAAAAAAAAATCAGCTTATAGATTTTTTCTTTCTATAAATTATGTTTATGGAGTTCCTTTGGAATTTTATTAAGGGAACAATTAGAATATACGCCATCAATTTTGATTTAATCATGATTAAGAAAAAAAAAATTTAGAGAAAATAAGAATTAGGGTATATGTTGTTTTTGGGAAAAAGCAAGAATTAGGGTTTAAATATAATTGTTCAATTTGTGAGAATCCTAAAAGAACAATTATAATTAATTTTAAGTACGATTAAGAAAAAAATTAAGATTTATTTTGATTTCGAGAAAGAAGGATTTAAGTTTAATTGTTAGCAAAAAAAAATTAAGATTTATTTGATTTTTATCTTAACTTTTGGTTTTTCATTTTAACTTAAACTTTTTGGGCTATGGTTAATAAAAGTGTAGACTATATTTAAGAGAAGCCAAAATTAATACCTAAGTTTAATCATGGACAAAGAAAGTTCCTAGGAGTCATCTGTTTTTCTTCCTCGGTTAATCATGGATTTTACTTCCTGTTTTTCTTCCTTGATTCATTATATTAGTACATAGAATTAAACTTTAGTTATTTGTTATTTCAGGTTGTTTTCATTCTCCTTTCATGATTAGACAAACTCCAATTAATGTGCAAGGGTCAAAAATCTATATCATTCACGAAGGTTCGATTGATTCGGTTGAAACCCTAAATCACTACAGGACAATGATACTGAGAATTTAGAGAATCAGAATTTTTTTTTTCCACCCAGTTGAACCAAATAATCAACACTACTTGACCGTAGTCAAAACGAATTTGGTACATTGCCAAAACGAATTGAGAGAAAACAGTTCCGACTTCTTATCAGTTTGCTATCTTATCATGAACTTCCTCTTGGATTCTGAATATTATAAACAAAACAACTCGTGTGCTACACGCGAGTTTCCGAATCAGTTCAATTAATTACTCATCAAATTGTTGGACAATAAGCATAAGCGCAGTGTTAATTTTCTCGTATGTTCTGTTATGTCATGTAGTGGTTCATTATTGCCTATAAATAGTGCAACCCTAGACCTTCTCTTATAACCTTTAACACACTTGAATAATAATAACAATGTAGAATTCCTTCATGGTATCAGAGGGGGAAGTAACCTTATTCTCTAACGAGTTTTTTCTTCCTTCGATCCGACGTTTTCCGCTCACAATCACCACCACCGCCACCACCACCACCACCGCCACCACCACCGCCACCGCCACCACCACCAACCTCATCTTCTACTCCTCAATTCACCATTAGACGTTATTCAGGGGCGGAGCCAGAAATCTAATTAAGGGAGAGTAAAAAACCCCAAAAATTTTAGGGGGTGCAACTATGATAAAATAGGGGGTGCAACTATGATAAAATAGGCTTAAAACCCCAAAAAATTGAAAAATTGGGCTAAATTAGGCTTTGGAGCTAGTTTGGAAGGGTGTGCAATTGCACACCCTTGCTATACACTAGCTCCGCCCCTGTCCTCATTATTATTATTTTCTTCGAACCCTAACTTTGAAAGTTTTCAGTTCACATATAAAAATTACTTACCAACTCCACCTTTTTAAGATTCTTCCAACTTGAATCTGCAATCAACAATAGCAGTCTTTGTTACAGTTGGTTTTATTTTTGTCTAAAAATCAGATCTAACATTTGAATTCACAATCTCACCGCACAAATTCACAATCCAGTCCTTAAAATCACTCATCTTTACATCGATGGTACAATTTCAAGATTTTTCGATCGACATATGGATTATTTGGAGATAAAAATTGATCCAAGTTCCAAGTTTTTCAGCAAACAAATTTCTTCTTTGACATCGATTATTCTCAATCAACTGGAGGTAAACAACTTTTTTCCTTTGTCTTGATGAATTATAATATTGTTGTTGAGTTGGATTAAATTGGAGCAAAGGTTGTTTAACGGTTGTGTTGATATGTCAATTACTTGAATTTGGCAAAGAATAATGTCTATTTGTGATTTCTGTACAAACTAGAGCACCTGAATTTCCAATAGGTGTTGGTTACTTAAGATTGTTTCAATGGTTGAAGACTAACAAGCTTAGATCTTGTTCAATACTTGTTCAACCAGCTACTGCTTTCTATTTTAGAGATTCATCTCATGCTAGTACAAGTGATTCCAGGATTTGTTCTAGTAGATGTAAGAGTACCGTTACCATTGCTGCGGCACAGAATTGAGTTCACCGTGTGGTTTCTTCCCATGCCTGCAAAGCATATTTTACCTATAATCATTTACCTTTTCTATTATTTTTTGGTCAACCACACGATACAGTTACCACATTCAACTATTCAGTTCTACTACCAAAATATCTTCTTCTACACCACTTAAAAATACTACTATTCATCAAAATTATTATGTTTGTTAACCATTACAACACATCAAAACTCTTGTGTCAGTTAACCAACACAGAACTACAAAATCCTTGTGTCTGTTACCCAATACAGAACTTAAAAACTCTTGTGTCTGTTAAACAACACAGAACTAAAACTTCGAAGAGGTATTTCGACTATCTCAGACTAAAAATTCGGAGGAGAAATTTCACCTTTCTCATACCTAGGACCATCTTGTTACCCAATACTAAACTTCTGAAATTGGTTATTCAAATCATTTCAAAACTAATGTGGTAGGTTAATATCCACAACAAGTTATCCTTGCTGCTAGCTCCACCTGATGTTGTCCTTGCTATCGATGCACCCACAACTATTGCCATGCGTATAAGTATTCCATTTGCGTTTCAAACTAAGCCTGCACAACATTTCTACTTGTTCCATTGGAGAGTTGGCTGAGTCAAGTGCTTCATTGTTAGTCAACCTTCAAACTTTTTCAGGTATATTAGCTTGAGGAGGAGTGTTGGATTACTAACAGAATTGGGTGTTACTTTATCTGGGCCTGATGTTCTTTATTTTGACAACATTGGAGTAAATAGTTTGGCGACCAATCCTGGTTTTCATTCTCAATGAAGCATGTGGAGATTGACTATCAATGCATTAGAGAATTGGTTGAAGATGGTTTTCTTAAATTAGTTTATGTTCCATCTCAAAATAAGTTGGATGATGTGTTCACTAAAGGTCTTGGTATTGTTGTGTTTCATCCTTGTCTTACCAAGCTAATGCACTTTGTTGAGGCATTGGCTTGAGGGGAGTGTTGGATAATAAGTGTAAGCAGTGTTAGTTTTCTCTTATTTTTTGTTATCTCATGTAGTGGTTAACTATGTCCTACAAATAGTGCAACCCTAGACCTTATCTTGTAACCTTTAACACACTTGAATACGAATTTCAGAATTAATTATTTGCAGACAACATAAATTGTACGTGAAATTTTCCGTGAATATGAATGCAAGTAATTTTGTAGCATACCAAGAATGACTTCTTTTGTGGAAAATAGCGTATACCAAGTATGGGATATATGCTCTATAACAATGTGAATATATAACTAGATCTTCATTCTTAACGTATGCACCATGGAAAAATTATACTCCCTTCGTCCATTATTAGATGACCTAGTTCAAGTTTGCACAATTATTAAGGAAAGGGAAGGAAATCAGTACATTTAAGAATTTTTTACAATTATATCTTTATGGATAATAACTAATGGAATTTTGAAATGATTTATCTTTCAAACTACACCACGGATGCTCGCAAACTTCATACCATTGAAAAATATTTTAAAACACCTATGCCACGAATATAAACATGCCTATCAAATTCTGCACATTTCTTATATTTCTTATAATCAATTAAAAGGACGATTTTATAAATATATCTTTGTTTAGTAATATAGGTCATCTATTAAGCGACAAAATCTAAAAGTAAATAGGTCAACTAATAGTGGGATGAAGGGAGTACAAAATTTAGGGATGAAAAGAAGGGATACCTAAACATAATAATTCACCGATGATGTTTCACAGAAATTATTTAGCGCAAGCGGATCTAAAGAAATGATTAAACCAAATGTTGTAGTTGATTTATTCAACCACGGTAATGATTATTCACCTCCACTGAAAAGACATGTATCCATCAATGTGTGTAAAAAAACGGTTGATCTAACCTAATTATAAATACATGTACCAAACTACCAATAGACACGAAGATCATCAATGTCAATGTCACATTCAGAAAAAAAAATGGTTAATTGACCTCTTAGAATATGATTTTGGGTAGAACACCTTCCACAAAAGATGTGGAGATGAAAAAATTTATTTATATTTGAAAGACAAGTACATTATCGATAACATAAGATAAAAAATGTTCAAAGTAAGTCTAACAACTCCATGTTATTAGTCGGAGCTTATGGTTGCTGACCAGACTTGATAGTTGGTTCTTGTAGTTGGTTACTTGATTGAGTTGTTTGAGAGATTGCAGGGCACAGTGTATGACTTTCCTTAACACCCTCCTTCAAGTTATACTGGAGTTTACGAACGTCCAACTTGTTTCTGATTAGGTAAAATATGTGAGAAGATAAACCTCTGGTGAACACATCTGCTAGCTAATCCAGTGAGCTAATAAACCTTTCACTGAGTTGTTTGTTGGCCACTCTTTCACGCACGAAGTGATAGTCGATCTCAATGTGATTCTTTCGTGCATGGAAAATAGGATTAAATGTAAGGTATGTAGCCTCTAAGTTGTCACCCCATAGAGATGGACTGGCAGTTTTGATGCCTAATTCTTTAAGTAAAGACTGAATCCATACCAGTTCTGAGGTTGCTATTGTAACCCCGTTTTACTCTTCCTCAGTGATTGACTTGGACACAATCTTCTGATTCTTAGCACTCCATGAGATTAGATTGCCCCCATAATATATGAAGTACCCACAGATATACCTGCGATCATCCAAACTTCCTGCCCAATCGGCATCAGAGTATGCATGCAGAGACATGTCAGGGTTTAACTTGAAGAACAAGTCATAATCTATTGTATTATTCAAATACCGTTGGATTCTTTTCACTAGTCTCCAGTGCTAAATGTACAACTCATGCATGTACTAGCAGGCCTTGTTCACTGCAATGAAGATGTCTTTCCTAGTGATATGTAGGTACTGCAGTGCCCCCAAAATACTTCGATATATAGTAGAGTCCTTAAACTTCTCAGATCTTACCTTCTGAATTTTTGCATTAGCTGCAAGTGGTGTGATGACAGGTTTGATTCCGTCTAGCTTTGATCGGCACATCAAATAAGTGACATACTTTCTTTGTGTCAGCACCAGTTTGTCTCCCTTCTTTAGATCTCCCATGTCTTTCACTGCAAATGCACTTCCCATATCAGAGATTAACTGATTAATTAGTGCTAGATTAGAGCATTTAATAATAATATCATCCATGTATATGAGGACATATGTGAAAGAGTTGGGGGTGAGATGCAAAAATAATGAGGTATCCGCAATGGAAGCAGTGAAGCCACGCTGCAGTAGGTTTTTATTGAGCCATGAAAACCATGCTCGCGGTGCTTGCTTGAGCCCGTATAGGGAATATGCACCTTGGATACATGATCTGGATAATTTATATCAACGTAACCCTGTGGTTGCTTCATATAAACTTCCCCCTCCAATTCACCATAAAGGAAAGAATTTTCCACATCTGGTTATCTCATTGTCGAGTGATTCATAACAACAATTGAAAGAACCAATCTAATGGTACTAGGTTTTATCACCGGAAAAAAGGACACGCCGTAGTCAATTTCATCTTGCTGGTGAAATCCTTTCGCCACTAGACGTGCCTTGTAGCGTTCTACACTTCCATCGGGGTTTTGTTTGATACAAAAAACACATTTTGAACCTACATCATTCATACCTTTTTCATACCATTACCAGGGAATATGTATCATTCCTTATTAGTGCATTAATTTGAACATCCATTGCAGATATCCATTTTGGGTTTGTACAGGCCTTGGAATAACATGTAGGCTCCATAAAGTCTTCATCTTGTAGTGGATGTTTGATTGTTGTTAGGCAAAGCTTTTTGAATTGGCTTTGTTATGCCACTTTTTGCTCGGGTTACCATGGTATGACTCTGCAGCTGCACCGATTGTTAAACCTGAGCATCATCTTCCTGTGTACTTGGATGGACACAACAGGTGAAGGTAATTTTCCAGAGTCACTTGCTGTTGAAGTTGCTGAATTTACTGGAGTGTTTGCTGCAGCAGAGACAGATAGGTTGATCTGCAGAGTTTCAGGACTTGCTGGTGTGGGTTGATGTATTGGTGGAGATGGTCGAAGATATGCTGATTCAAAAACTACGTTCTTGTATGATGAACTTCCTGACAATGCTCGGAATCTGCTGCTTAGTAGGAGAGAATGGGAATGTGCCTTCTTCAAACCTCAAATGTCGTGAGATGTACTTCTTGTTAGTTGGACGACGAAGACAAACATAACCTTTATGAGCACTGCTATATCCTATGAAAACACAAGGTAAAGATCTCGGCTATAATTTATTAGAATTATAAGACAGAAGACATGGGTATGATAAGCAGACAAAGAGACAGAGAAACTTGTAGTCAGGTTGTTTACAAAACAAAATATCTAGAGCAGACCTAGACTCAGTCACTAACTTAATAATTCTATTTATAAGATACAAAGAAGTAATGAAGGCTTTAGACCAAAATGATTTTAGCATGTTGGTATGAAACGGAAGTGCAAGCCCACTCTCCATTACGTGCCTAATGTGACGCTCTGCCAAGCCATTTTGAGCAGAGGTATGAGGGCTGGAAAAACGATTCTGAATGACCATATTGTTTATATAGGAAGTGAAACTTTAGTACTCTAAGGAATTTTATGATTGAAACATCTTAATTTTATGTTTTGTTTAGTTTTCATCTTGTTTGTGAGATTGAATAAAGAATGTAAAGCATTTGATCGTAGCACGAAGGGGAAATTCCATGTAAAATGAGAAAAAACATTAAAATGAGAGAAAACATCAATTATAAGCAGGGGCGGAGCTAGTGTATAGCAAGGGTGTGCAATTGCACACCCTTCCAAACTAGCTCCAAAGCCTAATTTAGCCCAATTTTTTCATTTTTTTGGGGTTTTAAGCCTATTTTATCATAGTTGCACCCCCTATTTTATCATAGTTGCACCCCCTAAAAAATTTTGGGGTTTTTTGCTCCCCCTTAGTTAGATTTCTGGCTCCGCCCCTGATTATAAGCATATAATAACGAAAACCATTTCTGTAAGTTTGTGGAGAAACCCAAATATCCGAAATAATTAAAACTCAAGGTTTATCAAATGTTTTGGTAATGACAGAAAATGAAAATTTCTTATTTTTAATGATATGGCAAGAATGACAAAAATCAAACTTCTTATTCAATACTGGAAGAGAAAAGTTTTTGATTATTTTAGAAACGGTGGTAATCATTGGATGACCTAAACGTTGGTGTGAAACAGGTTAACTGGCAGAGTAGTAAGACTGTGGAAGCACGGATTTTTTTGTCACCTATTCCATCAAAGATGTATAGCCCATTCATATTCCTCCTTTGCACCAGCGTGATTCCAGTGCATTTGTCCTTCACAACAACAGAATTTGTGTGAAACTCAAAGAAAACATTATTGTCCTTGTAGAATTGACAAACCGAGAGTATTGGTTTTTATTTTGGTGCATGAAAGATGTTATTTAACTGAAAGCAACGTGCATTGAATGTAAATGTAGCAATACCAATATTTTTTATCGGAAGAGCGGTACCATTACCAACCCTAACTTGGTCAGTCCCTTCATATTCATGAGGAATGCACACATTTATGATGTTTGCATCTAAATGGTGAGTAGATCCAGTATCAGTCACCTATTAATTTTCAGCCGAACCTCCAGGTAAGGCAATATAAGCTGCTGGTGCTTTAGGCTGAGTCGTGCTTCCTTTCTCATAACGAAACCAACACTTGTGTGTTGTGCGATTTTTTTCTTGCATATTTGATAAGGTCCTTGATCCTGTTGATAGTTGTTACGCTGATAGGATTGGTTGGTGTTCCATCTTTGTTGATTGTGTTAGTATGGTATGGAGATCTTCATGGATTGTTGAACCTTCCTTGATCAGGGCCTGTTGCTAGAAGATGATGAATTGATGTACGTAACACTGGATAGTGGATGTTGCAGCAAAGTAAGTTGTTGGTTGATGCGCATATCAAATGAGAGCAAGTGCGCATAAAAGGTTTTCGTGTCCATCTCCTCAATTGTGTCCAAAGCAGTAACAATATGACCATATGATTGATTTAACCCATTGTGTATGGATTGTTTCATCTCATTAGCAGAGATCACACATCCAGAGGATGCAAGACCATCAAACAGACCTTTAGGCTTTAGCTTTATTAAAATAAGCTTGTAAATATAAGTTACCTTTTAATAGGTTACGTAACTACTTCTTCAAGTTCATTTGAATGAGCTTTTGTCTTTGGAGAAAAGTTTCGCTCAAGTGTATCCCATACCTTTTTTTGATGCCGCTAAGCTACTGACTTTGCAAAGCACTTCAGGTGTCCGTGTAAAAACCAGTCATCCTACAAGCAATGAATCTTGTTCTTCATAATTAGTGAACTCTGGATTGATTTCCTCTGAGTCAGATAAATTTCTTGGGGGTTTTTCTTGTGTCCCACCAACGAACCCTGTGAGACCATAGCCTTTAAGAGTTGGCTTGAACTGTGTCTTCTAGAAGAGATAATTTGTTTCTGTTAATTTTAGGGTAACAAGGTGGTGAATTTGGATATCTCTGAGGTTGTTTGTGGTTGCTGCCATTGATGAAAATTTTAGGGTTTTTTTTTTTTTTTTTTTTGGTGTTGTGTTTTGGAGCGTGGTGGGTTGGATCTTGAGGCTGATACCAACTTATAATATGATTTTGGGTAGAATATCTTCCACAAAAAATGTGGAGATGAAAACTTCTATTTATATTTGAAAGACCAGTACATTCATTATCGATAACAGAAGATAACAAATGTTCAAAGTAAAGCTAACAACTCCATGTTATTAGTCGGAGCATATGGTTTCTGAGTAGACTTGGTAGTTGGGTCTTGTAGTTGGTTACTTGACTGAGTTGTTTGAGAGATTGCAGGGCACAGCGTATAACTTGCCTTAGCGACATCTTTAAGTCTAAAAGATCATATCAGACAAGGGGATAAGATAAAATGGTGACTACTCCCTTACACGTCCTCTGCATCAGGCCCGGTTCTGAGGGGGGCTTTTTGGGCTCCCGCACAGGGCGGGAGAGAGCAGTATTATATCACAGGGAGGGATAGGGCGGGGTAATGTGTCATGTTATTACTCCAATATTGGGATCAAAGGGTATTTTGAGATTTTTCGCACTGGGTCGTATAAATATCAGAGACGGCCCTGCTCTGCATACGGCAGGTTGATATATATAATGCGTCAAAAGAGAATGTGAAACACGTTATGACCGATAACAAAGAATAATGCTATGCAACAAGGAGTCAAGGACATGTAAATTAGCAATTATAGATTAAAATAAGTTATATCATTTCCTAGAGTTAGAATATGCAAAAAATCCTATAATTAGAACCATATAAAAGTTTACCGTGAATTGGGAAAATCAATTCTCATGGTAAAATGTGGATTAGAATCTTCTGGAAGAATATAATAACCGCTCAAAATGCATTTTGAATTCTCTGAAAAAGCAAGAAGATGGCTAGGTAGTTTGACGCTCACCTCACAAAATAATTTATATTTTTCCTGAGAACTACTCTCATGATACCAAGTAGCCTCACAAAATAGGAGAGGTCTTTGGAGTTCGGTTTTTCCAGATGACCACTGGCAAGGTATGGATGGACATATCCACGATCATAACCTAATCCCCAGCGATCAATAGTCTGTTAACCTATACACCCACACATGGGATTAGAGTTAATTAATACTCCCTCCATTCCATTTTAGATGATGTTTTTGAAGTTTTCAAGCAGATGAAGAAATGAATAGAGATAAAAAGATTTTCAATCCATACCCTTAACAAAAGTCTTCAAACATTAATTGCTACTAGTGCATTTAAAAATAAACTTATAGTTCCAAGATAAAATGTTAGGGTGTTATTAGAAGTTTTGTGAAAAAATATAAAAACCTTCAAGTATTGTGGAACAAAAAATTAACCCTAAAACATCATCTAAAATGGAACGGAGAGAGTAATTAGACCGACCGAGCGAAACGAAGGAGGACTTTATATACGGTGATTTTGTGTCAAATGGGATATGACTTTTTTTTACAATTTGACAAAAAAAATTGGATTTAGTGTCATATCCCCGAAATTTCCAAAATGTCCATCCCTTTTATTCCAATTACCATAACTCCTTATGTATCCTATTTTTAGGGGTATAATTGACGACCAAACTTAAATATAACATATCTAAAAATCCGTGCCTTTGAATTTTACAAATTTTATATCGTGGGAATGGTTTTAAAAAAATCTACGCAACGAGTATAAATAACAATATCAAATTTAGAGTTTTCACGAAAAATTCGGAGGTGCTTATCATTTTAGGCACAATTTTCGAAAATTAAATGTATATCCGTTATGCAAACTATCACAAAAGGATACATAATACTTTATGTAGCCATATTTTGATTTATGCATCAACTAATTTTCCGTTGCAACTTATAAAACGATGTACTCCCTCTGTTTTCAAGAAAAGTGATACTTTCACTGTAGGCACAATTTTCGAAAATTGAATGCATTATGCAAACCACCACAAAGGATGAATAACACATTATGCAACCATATTTTGGTTTATGCATAGGATAATTTCGGTTTTAGGAAAAAGTGACACTTTCACCCGTGCCAGGAAAAAAATGATACTTTCGCGTGCAACCATATTTTGGTTTATGCATAGGATAATTTGGTTTTAGGAAAAAGTGTGTGTAAGGAAAAATAATATTCTTACGTTGATTTCTTCGTTCGGCCATCCCACTGTAATAACGGTCATCTAGTTTATTTTATATTGGGTGAGGAGAAACAAATTTATTGATCTCATCTACGGATGGATTCGATGGAATATCAATTTTCATTATTGCCCTTAATACGGTCTGCGTATCTCACTAGTTCTCCTCGTCGTCTTCACCCTTTCTTAAAAACTACACCTGGCAATGGATATTTTAATTTTTAAATCAAAAAACTATGTTTGCTAGGAATATGAGAGGAAATCAACAAAAATTAATTGATTTTTTAATTCCGGCTTCAGTGGGGTATACCCAGATTAATTGGGGTATATTAAATGAGACAAAATATGGTCATTTTGAAGTAAAAGAGGTTACCCTTAAACCAAATATTTTCAAAATGATAAAAATGTCTTTTTTTTAATTAACACTAAAAAACTGATTAAGTTAATTAATTGAGTTTAGATAAAAAAATTGAAAATGAAAATTTAGTAGGTTAAACCTTTAATCCGTCTTATGAGTACGATAAAGATCAAAAAAATTGGTTTTCAAAAATGTGATAGGTCGGCAAGGTCGACGTTTGAATAAGGTGTCAACTATATTTCGCCGGCATGGTATACGTTTGAATAAGATGTCGATCGGGTTTAGCCGGCATGGTCCTTGGATGAAGAAAACACCGACCATTTTTTGGCCGGCAAGGTATTTAAATGAAGAACATGCCGACATTATTTTTTTTTGACACACATGAGATGGCTATTGAAAAATATTAGTCGGCAAGGTCTACAAAAAAAAAACCCCGCCGGCTGTTGAAAAATATCACGCCGGCTGTTGAAAATACCTTGCCGGCTATATTTGACCGGCAAGGTATTTAAATAAAGAACATGCCGACTTTATTTTTTTTGACACACATGAGATGACTACTGAAAAAATATTAGTCGGCAAGGTCTACAAAAACAACCACGCCGGCTGTTGAAAATACCCCGCCGGATGTTTGGTCGGAAAGGTCTTCAAAAAATACCCTGCCGGCTGTTGAAAAATTTTACAATCGCCCCCATGGCTGTTATGAAAAGTCGGCAAGATATGCATGTTACGACCTTGCCGACCAAAAACACATAAATCATAATTTTGCCGGAACGGAGGAGTTTTTCTGATGTGGGTCTTACCGCTGTGCCGTCTACGTGGAAGGGGATATATCAAGTTACATCAGATTTTCCGGCGACTTCATGTAACAAGAAGTTGGAATGGCAACAAAAGCAAGGCTCTCAATATACAAAATTTGTTGGAAACAAGGATGTCTGGACGCTGATATTTTAGCTGTTTCCGACGGTGTCGACGTGATATCGACTTCGGTTAGTTTATCCGGCCAAAACGACTACGACAGCGACTCGTTCGCAATCGGAGCTTTCAGAGCCGTTGAAAAGGGTATTTTCGTATCTGCAGCAGGTGGTAATTCAGGCCCTGAGGCAGCAACAGTTGAAAACATTGCTCCGTGGTTATTAACCGTCGGTGCGTCATCAATGGACCGGAGTTTCCCAGTCGATACAGTCTTTACTCCGGAGCTGGACTAGACCACAAGGTTCAGTATCCTCTTGTTTATGCTGGTGACCATGGTCATGAACTTTGTTTACCAGGGACATTAATTAGCGACGAAGTCAAGGGCACAATCGTCGTTTGCGATCGCGGTGCTGACAGTAACGTTGAAAAGGGTAGTGTCGTTAAGTTAGCCGGCGGTGTAGGAATGATTTTGGCCTGTACTGCCACTACCGGAAATACAAATTCTGCTGATGTACATATTCTTCCATCGGCATTGGTTGATCCAACGACTGGAGATAAAATCAAAGAATACATCGAGTCGGCAGCTTCACCAACGGCTACGCTAGTTCCACATGGGACAATAATTGGCCCATCTCCGGCGGCTCCACAAGTTGGTTCTTTCTCCGGTCGGGGGGCCTAACGAGGTAACTCCACAGATTATCAAACCGGATATTATTGCACCAGGGGTGAATATTTTGGCAAGTTGGACCGGAGCAGTGAGTCCATCTGAGTTAAGTGTTGATCCAAGACGAGTTGAGTTAAATTTTCAATCAGGTACTTCAATGGCCTGTCCACATGTTAGTGGGCTTGCTGCACGTAAACCCATCCAAAATGGAGTCCAGCTGCTATAAAATCAGCCCTTATGAGTTATGACCACTGCTTACAACTTGGATAATTTGGGTGGGAAGATCAATGATGTGTACACTAACAACGATTCTACACCACACCAACATGGCTCCGGTCACGTAGATCCAAACCGAGCTGTTGATCCCGGTCTGATATATGATCTTGGTACCGATGATTATATCAAGTTTTTGTGCTCCAGCGAATACAGCCAAGATATAATAGCAGTGCTAGTCAAGGACCGTTCAGTCGATTGTACTACAAGTCTACAATGACATTTGCTAATGGGCCTGGTGATCTTAACTACCCGTCTTTCTCGGTTGTTTTCAAGTCCGATAACGAAGTTGTGAAGTACCGTAGAGTTGTAACCAATGTCGGAAAATCAGCAAAAGCGGTTTATAAAGCCAAGGTAACGAGTGTCGGAGCCGTATATGTGAAAGTGATCCCGAGTAAGCTTGTGTTCAATGCAAGAAACAAGTAGGGGTGAGCATTTGGCCCATAATCCGCGGATTTAACCGGGACCAATCGTTCTTTTGTGGATGGATGCCCGGACCGTTCATTAATTGGTTGGATGCGGATGGAATTTTTGAAATCCAACGGATAACGGATCGGTCCCGGATGCAACCATGAAAATCCGTTGGACATCCATATCCGTTAAATTAAGGGCATTTATATAGTTCTAGAAAATACTATGGATCATTTAGGAATTTAAAAGATGTTTGCTTGGGGTGTTGTACATGACATTTTTATATTTGTATACATATATAGGATATGTAGGTTTTATAAGGAGTCATTTGTGTTAGCTTTATTTTCTTACTATAATTTTTAACTAAAACAAATTCATTGGATTATCCGCATCCAATCCGTCCATTCGTGCATCCATTGAATCTGGATTGGATGCGGATGCAAAATTTGAAATCCGTAGTGCAATGGATTGGATGCGGATGAGGCGAAAACCGGTCCATACCTGCCCATGCTCACCCCTGTAAACAAGACCCTTTCTTATGAGATCCAATTTACTAGTTTAGCCGGTAAATGTGATGGCGAGCCCAAGTTTGGTTTCGTAGAGTGGAGAGATGGGGCTCATGTCGTTCGAAGCCCAATTGCATATTCATGGGATAGCTCTGGCTCACCGTATTACTATTCCATTTAATGATTCAATTCTATCCTTTGCTTCGTTGGTAGCCTATAAATATTAGTTTGTAGTTGGATAGAATGATCAATGGAATAAGATTGCAAAGATATTTATCTCTGCAAAAAGTAAGAGAAAGCTTGACTCTGGAGGTGCGATTTTGACCGAGTCAAGCCAATTAGGGTTCTAAGTTTTCACCTGAAACTGACGAATCCCCCCCCCCCCCCCAATCTAATCTTAAGTTATTTCGAATCCCATAATTCACATAATTTTGAGACAACGTAAAAACCTAAATCGAATTGGAGTGGTAGCCGGTAGATCGAGAACTATCGTCCACCAGAATTGATTGATGGAGAAATAATGGTTATAATTCCTCCACCAGCCATAGCAAACCATATGACATAGTGTGAAAACCTTGTGATTGGAGGGTTCGTCGTCCATCGACCTCCATGTGCTCAAGTGAAAAAGGCGACAGAGAAAGCTTGGAACCTGAAAGGTGAGTTAACTATGACGGTACATGGAGAGAAAGCTTTAATTCTTAAGTTCTCCTTAGAGGAAGATAGAGTTAAAGTTTTAGAATATGGCCCTGTGTGGCTGTGTTCATTTTCCATACCCATTTTGTTGTAAGAGAATGAAAACCATTTATTCAGAAAGAGTTAGAGAATACACAAGCTATACCTATTTAGATGACCATCAGGAAAGTACCAGTCCATGTCTTCAACCCGGTTGGATTAAGCTACATAGCTTTTGTTGTTGGGAAACCTTTGTTGCTTGATGGTCCAACTGTGAAAAAAACCAGAATGGCGTTTGCTCGTGTCTATGTTGAAATTAGCCCCAAGTCAGTTCCCAAGAAGGAAATCACTGTTGTCTTTGATGATGGTTCTAATTGTACTGTGGATGTTGATTATGCTTGGAAACCATCTCAGTTCCCCACATATTCTAGATTTTACCAAATTGAAGCTTGATTCCCTAAGAAGCCTAAGATTCATACCAAGCCTACTCCCGCGGCAATCTATGTTCCCAAGCCTAGAGGTAAGGATCCACCTTCTAATGGTTCAATTCAGAACGAAAATGTTGTGAAAATTTTATCTAAAGACGACTTAGGCTGGAAACCAGTCAAAAATAAGAGGAAGGCTTTGAACGTTGGAGGCGAAGTATCGAACTCTGAGTCTGCAGTCACCCCCAATACCCTCTAGGTTTTGAGCCTGATATAATGCAGCAAAGAAATATAACCATCACTCAACAACCCCCATCCAAAACTACTTTTCTATCCCAGCACATGCTGGGAATGATGAGATGTTGGAGAATATGGAAGTCATTAATGAGCCTGCTTTGAAGGTGCTTTCTGGTACTACTCCTCGTGACACAAATTATGTTCCTCCTCCAGCAATGACTGCTATGCAGAATGTGATCTTACAGGGAGACCCCAAACCCAGTTCTAAGTCAGCTGTGTCACATTTGAGTATTAAAGGTTCAGACCTCAAAAAGGTGGGTCGTGTTAGACAAGCTCCTTACAGGGCTTGTTTCAAATGAATAACATTGGATGCTGGAATACCAGGGGATTGAATGATCCTCTGAAGCAAGTGGAGGTAAGAAATTTTATTCGAAATAGTGGTTTAAAGAATTTTGGTTTAGTAGAAACTAGAGTTCAAGCTATAAATAAAGATAGAATTGGGAACAACATTCTCTCCGGTTGGTCCTTTTTAGATAATTATGCCCACCATGAACTTGGTAGGATATGGTTAATGTGGGATATTAACTTAGCAATAGTAGATCTTCTCGAAAGCACCGATCAAACCATTTTTGCAAAATCTTTCATTATGAATGGCCCTTATTTTGTGATTTCTATCATCTATGGCCACAACAGTGAGAGCCAAGGAGAAGACCCGTGGACTAGCATCAATAATTTATCAGCTCAAAACACCCTTATTTGGGTTATCCTAGGAGATTTTAACACATATCTTTATTCCCATGAGAAAGAGGGTGGAGCCCCAGCTGATTCTTCTTCCTTATCCAACATTTATGGTTGCTTACAAGATTCAGAGCTCTTTGATTGCCCTTACATTGGTATCTTCTTTACTTGGTGTAATAAACAAAACACTCAAACTAGAATAAATGGGAAGCTGGACGGATTTTTAGTCAACATGTCTCGGTTTGATTTCTTCACCGACTCAATTAAAGAATTCTCTACCAATGACATTTTTGATCATTCTCCTATGGTCATCAGTACCTTTGCAAATAGAGAAACTGGGCCTAAGGCCTTCAAGTATTTCAACACTTGGGATGATGAGCCAGACTTTTATTAGGTTGTTAATGCTGCTTGGAACATTCATGTACAAGGAACCCCCATGTACAAATTTTTCACGAAACTCAAGAATGTCAAAATGCACCTAATAGCTTGGAGAATGAGTCGATTCACCCAGTTTAGTGCTCAATTTACGAAAACTAAGTTCACTATGGCATCCACACAAAGAGCCGTGCAATTCAATCCTTTTGTCCCATTACTATCTATGCTGAGAGAGCTATAGTTAAAGATTATGACAATAAGGTTAGACAAGAAAAATCCATGAAAAAACAGCAATCTAGGGTTCAATGGCTTAAACTTGGAGACAACAACGCCCCTTTTTACCATAAGTCTATACTAGAGAGGAGGGAAAGAAACAAAATTCTAGTCCTTTATGCTAACAATGGTACTAGACTCTCCATCGATGAAGATATTATCAATGAATGTGTCTCTTATTATACAACTATGTTTGGGCAACAAGCAGATACCCCATTGATGTTACTTCTTGGGACCATGTGAACATTCATCAAACTGTCACAGATGTAGAAGATCCTAAACTAGAGAAAACTATCACCAGTGATGAATTTTTTTATGCTCTATCCACCATTGACTCTGACAAAGCCCCAGGGCCAGATGGCTTTCTTTCTATTTTTTCAAGAGATGCTGGAGAATTATAGGAATAGATTTCATCAAGACGATCAAGAGTTGTTTCACAAGTGAAAAATTGTCGGGAGAGGCAAATGCCACTTTAATCACTATTATCCCTGAAATTCCTCATGCTTCTTCCCTAAATGATTTCAGGTCAATTGCTTGCTGCAATGTCATGTATTAGTGCATCACTAAGATTATGACTGTCAGACTTAAGTATATTGTGAAGTACTTAGTTATCCCCTTCCAGTCTGCCTTCATCACAGGAAGGTCCATACAAGACAACATCATGCTTGCTCATGAACTTCTAAGGAACTACCATAGAGATAATGGATCTCCAAAATGCACCCTGAAGATTAATTTGAAGAAAGCCTATGATTGTATCAGATAGGATGCTTTTCTTATGGTTCTGCAGAAGTTTCATTTCTCTCCAAAGTTCATCAGCTAGTTGAGCATGTGTATTACTTCTCTTAGGTTCTCAATTACGGTCAATGGCTTTGCATATGCCTACATCAAAGGTAAAAGGGGTATATGGCAAGGTTGTCCCCTCTATTTATACCTATTTGTCATGCTAATGTAGCTTTTCAACTCCGTTATGCTTCAGCAAGCTCAATTATTCCTATACACCCCTCATCCCAAATGTAAAGACCTCATTATCACCCACCTCTGCTTAAAATATGACCTTTTGGTCTTTATGGATGGTGATATTCAGTATACTAGATCTTTGGACACAACACTAACTACCTTTTCTGCTAGAATTATTCTAGTAGTTAACAACAGCAAGAGCATCATCTTATTATACTCAGTGTACAACGTCATAGAGTTTGGCATCAAGACTGTCCTTAGTTTTGAAGTTGGATCACTCCCTATAAGGCACCTTGGACTTCCCATGCTCTCCACAAGACTATATCATGCTTACTGTGCTCCCCTCTTGGACATCGTCATATCCAGAGTAAAATCCTAGAAATCCAGAGTGTTATCTTATCCTGGAAGGATACTTCTTATCAAGGCAGTACTCAGTAGCATGTTTGTGTTTCGGACTGCATGTTTTGTCCTTCCCAAGAAGACTATTAAAGCCCTTAACACTATTTTCAGAAACTTTCTTTGGGCAGGTACTGATCTCATCTACAAGTAACCTGCAGTGAAGTGGACTGTAATTTTCCTCCCCTACAAAGAGGGTGGTCTTGGCATTAGGTGCATTGCTACCACCAATATTGCTGCAAATATCAGGCACATCTGGGACATTGTTAGCAACAAGGTCACCATATGGGTCAAGTGGGTCTGCAAGAATCTCATCAAAAACAAGGAATTATGGCTTCTTAAGGTCCCTTCTGATTTTTCTTGGTGCTGGAGAAGGATCTTGGAACATAGAGAAACTGCCTACTAGTTTATTCTTCACTTAATTGGGAATGGAAAAGCCATTAAACTTTGGAAGGACGGATGTCTACCTTATGGTAAGCTATACAACCATTTCCCCCCTCAACTTTCCTATGATACAGACCAACATATTGATGCTATTGTGAGAAGCTGCTTAGAAAATGGTCAGTGGGCCTTATCTCCCAACCTATCTAATGATCTTACCAATTTTACTGAAGAACTTCATAGAGTGAAGACTGATCCTTTGTTGGAAAATAGAATGGTATGGACTGCCAGTAAAAATAAAAAGTATACTTTAAAGGACACCTATAATGGCCTTAAAAATAAGCAACCAGTCCTAGCTTGGAACCCTCTTGTATGATTTACAATATGCATTCCTAGAAATTGCTTCATTATCTGGATGGCTATGCATAGGGCCTTGAATACCAGATACAAGCTATTGTCTTGGGGAATGAATGTGGATCCTACCTATGCCTCTTCAACCTGATGTTGGAGGATGACTACTATTTTTTTTTTTCAAATGCAGCTATTACACCACTATTTGTAACAGATTACTAAGACGCTTGGGGAAAAGCGATATAAGACACTCAGACTGGGAACAATAGATTAGTTGGTGTGTGCAGAATATCAAAGGGGGCAAGGATGTTGGAAAAATAAGGAAGCTCACATTCAATACTTTCATTTATCACATTTGGTGTGAAAGAAATAGGATAATTTTCTCTCAGAAAATCTTACCTCATGGGATGGTCTATGATAACATTGTTGAAGAGGTAAAGCTGAAAATGTTTGCCTCTGCCATTAGCATGCCGGACAATCCTGAAAGCAGAGATCTGTCTGACGCTTAGAGATGTGATACAAGATCCATTATTGCTGCTCATATTGAAGTTCCTTGGCTGAAACCTGTTGAAGGTGAACTGGCAGTCAACACTGATGGCTCCTTGACAGACACAGATGTCGGGTATGGGTTATCATCAGATACCATAATGAGCCCATTTGAATACTTTTTCAGGTAGTTCTACCCCTCTATCTATCACTCACCATGAGTTACAGGGTGTGGAATCAGGTTTCAAACTTGTTGTCTCAAAAAACCACTCTAGAGTCTCTCTCAGAAACGACTCCATGAATGTGGCTTCCTATTTGTTCAGTCTAAACCCCAAGCCCCCATGGCATTGGAACCATGTGTGGGAATCAATCCAGTGCCACAAAGCCTTGCTTGCAGAAGTGACCATCCTGCATACATACAAAGAAACAAATAAAGCGGCTGATACTTTGGCCAGCTTAAAACCCCATGGAGATTATATCCCCATTGATCCCAGCAATTTTGAGGAGCACCTGAAAAGGATCATTGAAGAAAATGCCTCTGGGAAGTTTTACATAAGAAACAAGGTCGGGTTTTTTTTTAGGATCTCTCTGACCTTTAGTTTTGGTAGTTGTTAGTTTTTCTTGTCTGTTTCTTGGTTTTTTTTGTTTTTTCCTGTTTTTTCTTCCTTTGTAAGGTTGAGGTCTCCTTAAGCCCTTTCCTTTCAAAGAAAAAAAAAAGATTGCAGAGCTTCGTAGCAAGTTTCTAAGCAAAATACAAGCATATATGCGTACGATATTGAAGAGTGAAAATCACCACTTTCAAATGTTCTTAATTTTAAATAGTTACGACAACTCAAAGCTAGAGATTTTCTTTCGTTAGTTGGGGGTTCAATAACATCTTATATATTATATTCTTATACTATAATAAAGAAAAGACCCCTTTTTGGTGAAGCCTTTTTTGGTTGGTCACAAAAAAATAAGATAGTTTGGTGTCACCTTGATATTACTAATATGACCTTAAATATCAATCATTACTATGCATATATATTCAAGGGTAAAAATGTATATTAGACCAATAATTATATATTTACATGAATGTCATTATTTTAAAATTAGATCTAAAGTTAGTATATTCGGAAAGCTCTTTGAATTATCTACATAACAAGTACAAATAAGAATATTAAAAAAAAAATTATTAAGATTTTCTTTTCATTACCATCAAATTTGGAGCTGTTAAAGCAATTGAAATCAAGTATGTGCATCACACATGTGGTCTTACTATAGTTCTAATAAAGAATATGTATTTCGTTTTTCTTAAGAATTAAAACAAACCATAACTCAAGTAATTATAAAATCAGACCTTAATTAGATTTTCTTTGTTGAATCCAGAATTTTTAACTTAATCGCATCAGTGTAATCACCTTTTCATATTAGTATAGTACTAATTTGGTTTACCTTCCTTTTCTTCTCGTATCTAGGTTTCGGGTTGATTTTTACCATCAGCCAAGAATCCATAATTTTGCTTCTAACATGAAATCTGACGACTTAGATTTAAAGTGCAAACTGATTTGACACAAAAAGTGGATTTTGCAGCGCCAAATCATTTAGGGCCACAGAGTTCATTCCAGATTGCATTTATCATGATCCCCTTGAATGCAATCCTAAATCAGGACTTTATCATGATCCCCATGTTTATCCAACACAGAACACTTCCCCATCATAGTGACAAACCAAAAACGAAAACAGTTTTATTTCTAAGTTATTGAAAATTTCCAACAATATCCCCCTATTTTCAAAAACTAAAAACATAAAATAAAATAAAACTTATAAAACCGGAGTGGCTGCATCACTCAAGTGACTGCCTACGTACCCGAGTGGGATCAAGCCAACGTAGTTCAAGCACAATTGGGACTAAGCATCATCGCTGAAATCAATACATAAATGATAGGTACCTTCTGGGTTTGAACCTTCACTTAGTGTAAGAAACTCAAAGCCTTATCGAGATTCTATGGTGAAACCAGTCTTGAACCAAGTATCCCTTATGATAAAACCGGAGTCTCCACACATATTGATTCCATAAATCATGTGTTCTGTAGCCAAGCACTATAAAGGCCTTGTGCTTATATCCTTATTCATGAGTCTTCTTTAGAGAACGGTCTTCTTCTCTTAGGAAACGGCCCACATTTCCATACTCATATAGGTAAGTCTCGAAGGTGTTTCTGCGAGACACCTTTTACTAATCACAGACTCATTAAGGATTTACATCCATCCTATTTTCTTGCAGAAAAACCAGCATTAACTTGAAATGGGAAGTTTTATGTTAGTGCTCCATAATCTACAGCCATAACTTGTTGGTACCACATTGAACCTTGTTTATCTTTTTCAAAACATAGGTTGGGTTTCTGCTATGGGAGATCAACCTTCCTTCACAGACCTTAGTCCCATTTCTATATACTTCATTGAAATTAATTCCTTTGGGAGACTCTTCATAAGTAGGTCTACCATGCTTTTCTCCGTTTCAATGGTTAACTGCAATTACTCCTTTCTTGAGTAATTGACTTACCGTTCCTTGTCTAAGACTTGTATGTCTTGACTTTTCATTATGAGTCTTGTTAAAGACGTTATAGATCATATCTTGATTCACAATTAATCAAGACCGCGTGAGATGGCTTCTTCCAAAAATGGGATCTCTACAAGTTAAGTTCTAAGCCATTTCTTCTCATTAATTGCATTTACTCATGCAATCAATTCCCAAAACATTATTAAAAATGTTCCTATTTTATTTTACAAAATAATTGTAACCTCTCTAATGATCCTAATTAACATTTACAGTTAATTCACAAAGAGTCATTAAGACTTGCATACACTAGAGGCATATAAAATTTGTAGGAAACTTATATATTTGCTATCTCAACAAATATAATACTTTGATGAGTAACTCTTTTACTCATGCCCAATACTCTACAAATTCATACCCAAAAAAGATAGACAATGTCTATTTAACATTCTACATTATGTAATGCAAATGTTCATAATTTATGCATCGGTAACATCGTAACACCTCATCGTTGGATATTTGGTCACGCGCCCAATCTTCCAATATGTTACATATTCACCGGTATTCCACTTTCCTTTCAATGGCATTTAAGACATGCCAATTTCCAAATTTGGAACCTATCCAGCTTCTGCCTTTTCACATTTCGTATTTAAATTTGAAATGTCAAGGCCACTGTCTTTTTCACCAACAGGGTTTTCGTACTAGTCCCACATTTCAAGATCATTGGGAAGTAGTCATCAAGTCGCTACTAATTATAAGAATTAGCATCTCAACTTACTTTCATCAAACTATTGTCTCTGATCACCGTTTATAGATGATACTTTTATTAATCAAGCCCTGGATGTGAAAAACCAAGTGAGTACCAGACCCGACCACTCTATTGGATTTGTTAAAATCATGTTTCACTTCTGAAACACCATCAGACATAACTCCAAAATTCGTAATGTCCTTGTTTTTCAACCAATAAAGTATTTGTAAGTTGATTTTCCATTTACTTTCCTTTGTTCATACTATAAGAATTAAGATTCTTAACTGAGCCAAATTGAAGATTTAATTTTGTCATGGATAAGAGACAAAATGTACTCATAGAACAAACCATAATGGTCTTGTTTGACTTAAGCTATTTACATCCATCGAAAAGAAATACGTTCCAGTAACCGCTTTCACCAATCCAATGGAGTCTTAGATGAACACACAATCATCGTTTGACGGTGAGCAATGGAGATGAAAATAGAAACAGATTGTGGTTGTATCTTTCTCATCTTGATTCAAATGGGGATTTTCAAAATGGGTAATCAAGAAAAAATCTTGATTTACAACTTTCATTTTTTTTTCTGAAATTTTTGAAAACGCTTCCATTACTTAACGGCCAGAAGAATTTATCCAAATTCCTCTCCAGTTAGAAGATACACCCAAATTTCCACAACGTTTCCAAAAATTGAGTATGAGTTTTTGTGAACAAACACCCACCATGAGTAGTAGTTTATAAATCAACTACGTGCCTTTTCAAAGAAGTGCTACTCAAATTATCAAGAGACACCATTCCGTCCTATAATGATCTGATCATCCATCATGTGAATCAATGTATAGATTCACTTGCGTCTCTTCAAAGAGACACCATTCATGTCTCTCTCTAAACATGAATTTCAAAACGTAACCGATTAGTAACCGAAAATTCAAGTCTCTGATTCTTTGTTCAATTGACTATTCTCTCCACTACTCTGTGAAAAGATGTCTGAAAACATCACTTCTGGAATAGCCATGAAACCCAAAATTTTCATTGATTTGATCAGAACTCAATTTTTGTTCATGGGTTTTGTACTCAACACGAAAAGTTAGAGCCAGAGATTCGTTAACCTGGAAGCACAAACCTTAATCGGCAACATTCATTAGTGTCTCTGTAACTAATTCCCTAAGCCATGCGAGAAAAATGTGGCTGTGTTGTGTTCTGTAACTAATCTCTTACACTTATTTGATGAAGTCTATTTCATTATATCTAACATCGAAGTTAGATACAAGTATTCATGCTATATATCACGGTGAATGTTAATTAGATACACAATTTCAACTAGCATGTATAATGAATACCCCAAGGTGCATGCATATGGACAAAGCTGTATGCCAACAGTGAGTGCAAGTTAATATTTCCAAGAAACCAAAGTTATGGAGAAATTATATGCGGTTTCGATTTCTCGGAAATCATGTTCATGCGACAAACAAAATACTAACAACAAGAGAGTTAGAAAGACTTATCAGATTGGTTGATCGAGGCGAGGATCACTCTTTCCTTAAAGAAAATTCACCCGCATACGGTGCTCACGGTTCTACGGATGCCGCCTTCCAAGATACAACGATCATGCCTTACACCAGAGTTTCATCCTCCGTTTGTCGAGTGAATATAATCGTCTAAAACTGTTGGAAATTTTGGGTATAAAACAGAGGATGATAACACTAAAAGAAATTGTTGTTGTACTCAAAAGCTTTCAAGGCTCGGGTGATTTCTTTTAGACGATTATTTCTACCCTCCCAATATAAATTGGCGATTGCAACAGGTATGCGAAATAATGCCTTCAGGATACAATGAAAGCCCTACAACAGGAAATTGGATTCAAGGTTTGCACCCCTTGACCCAACCAAGAACACATGAGAGATTTCTGATGATGCTTTAGATGGAGAGAAAACATTGAATTCATTCTCTAGAATGGGAGAATTCCTTCACTACTTATAGGGTTATTCATGCCTATTGGAGATGCCTCTTCACTTCCAAAAGACACATAAGGTGTCTGTTGGGAATGGTTGTGTTCTTTATGAACCATCACACCTATTAGAGGTGTCCCTTCATCTCCAACTAACATCCATTGTGTTTATCCAACACAGAACACTTCCCCATCATAGTGACAAACCAAAAACGAAAACAGTTTTATTTCTAAGTTATTGAAAATATCCAACACCCCATAGTCTACGCCTAAGCCCCAGAGAGAGGCAGTAAAAAAGAAGCTGTGGTCGTGACCTCTAAGAAGGCAGTAAAAAATTAAAGACGTCTTCAAAACGATTAATAATAAAATAGTGTTAGGCTACAAAAATACATGAAAAGGGGAAATGAATTATCAGCTGCAAAAAGAGAGACAGTCAGTCAGAGATAATGGCAGTTCTCTAACGAAGCAATTGTTTACGAATTTTTCTTTCACAAACTCACTTCTTCATTACAAAATCCACTGCCGAGGACAAAACTTAGCCAACCTTAGCCACTTTTTTTTTCACAACCTTAGCCACGCATCTCCCTGAAGACAACCATAACCATGCATCTCCCTGAGGCTCTTGGAAGACAATCAGAGATAATGACAGTCAAAAAGAGGACCAAGATTAAATGCAAATATTCTTAGTTTAACGGTAGGAAACCGAACAGAATAGGAAAATTCTAAAGAAAATTATGCCTACATCACAAGTTTGAGACCAATTTTAGCACACATCTCCCAGAGGCTCTTGCTAGACTCGATAGCTCCGATATTACCATTTCTTTGTTTTCTTCATTGGCACAATATGCAATTGTCATTTCCTGCAAAGAATGTGCATTCTTCAAAATTACTTCTGCCCATCTCATCTCCTTCCTCTCCCCAATAAATGCACGAAAGTGAACTGACTGGAGGTGTTGAAGAAAGCCTTCACTTTCATCATATTATTTTTCATCGTCAATAGACCAAAGAGTGCACTGAGTTGGAATGAAAGTAGCCTGACAAACATCGTAAGAATAACCTTTTAGACTGCAAAACTCTTCAGCATAACCTAATATATGCTTAATCATTTAATCCTGGTATTGGAAATCAAAATTTTTGAACACTTACTTCGTCGAAGTCAAGCCTCCTTAAATTAGGTGATGCTTTGAGCAATGCAAATATTAATTTATCTGTGGTAGGTCCCTCAAACAGGCTCAACTCGTTCAAATCATGAAATGTAGGTAGGTTGTTTATCAAATCGTCTACATCAGAGAGAGCCTACTCAACACAAGGCAGCGCCAATAAATACATAAGTTTTGAGGAGTCCGATTGACCAAACATAAAAACATACAGAGAGCACCAAGAAAGAAGAATACCTCTAGGGCTGGAGCATCTATTACTAGCAGACTTTTTACATGAGAAAGGGCTCGAAGAAACTTACTTATAGCTGCACCATGACCTATCCTTGGCTCCCTTGTTGCATCAAAGTAGACCTCTGCAATATTTAGCTTTACAAAGCTAGATAGGTCGTAATCCTTTGCCACATTACCAGTGTAAACAAGAGATACCAGACTTGGTGCATGAATTTTGAGATGACAATCTTGTAGACCGTCTTCCTTGTCTCCATCGGACGAATAGTCGATTTTTTTTAGAGCTGGAGTCAAAATGCAGAATTTCCTCACACCAGACCAAGTGCAGTTTTCCAACGTCAATTTTTCAAGGACAGGGCAACTAATAAAGCTATCATCACTAAATTGGATGCGACAAAGTTCAAGGCTCTTAAGTTTCGGAAAAGAGAAACTTTTAGGAGCATGGACAGAAGAGAATGTACTTAACTCCAGTTTAGTCAGTGATTCACATTTAAAAAGAGACGAGGGGATAACAAAAGGTTTGTCTAGACGCAAACAGAGACCGAGTTGTTTGACATTACGCTTTGTTATATAAGAGATCCATGAATGAACCCTAGATGCATTCATGTGTTTATTAGTCTCGAGATCAAATATTTGAATATTTGATTCATAATGATGAAGCAATGTTCTATCCACAAAATCCATGAATTTATTGATCTCAGACAATGAAGGGGGTTCGGAATAACTCCAATAGGGAAATTTAAGTATGAGGATCGATGCCCATAGGGCATTCCATCTTTTAGATAGTATACAAGTACGAACAACAAGCTTGAATTCAAGGAAAGAGAGGATATAATGAACAATTGCGTCGGGTAATTCGCTAATCCTATCTTCTGCCTCACCAGTGCTGCTATTATTCTTTCCCTTAAGTAACTTTTTATTAGTATACAAATCCATGATTGTTTCAATGAACCCTAACTCAAGTATGCACAGAATTGTCCTAACAAAATACTAAAAACCCTTTGAATTTGAGAGTTAAACAAGGTATTTTGGGTAGAAAATCTTCCACTGTTTTTGTGTGGAGATTGCGAGTTATTTATATTGATAAAGCACTGTAAAGTGCGGAGTTATTGTTACAGACTCAATCAACAATGACTCAGAAACTGATTCAAAAACCGTATGTAAAGATAGCCTAATATATTCTCCTTATTACTCTCTCTGCTGACTGCTTCCATCACCATTCAAACTGTTATGGTTAACATCCCTCCTCAAGTTGTACTGGAGCTTGCGGATGTGCAACTTGGATCGCAAAATCTGAAATCTTGGAGCTGCAAGCCCCTTTGTAAATATGTTTATCTCTATGTGTTTTGTACGTGCATGAAACACCGGGTTTGCCGTTAAATACGTTGCGCCAAGATTGTCACACCATAGAGACGGAGTGGTGCAGTGAACCGATAACTCCTTTAGAAGGGACTGTATCCAGATTAGTTCTGATGTAGCAATGGCAACACCTCTATATTCATCCTCCGTGCTCGACTTAGAAACGGTTTTCTGCTTGCGTGCGCTCCAAGAGATTAAATTTCCACCAAAATAAATACAATAGCCACTGGTGGAACGTCTGTCATCCAAACTCCCAGCCCAATCAGCATCCGAGTATGCATGAAGTGAATAGTCTTTGCCTGCTCTCAAGGTGAGACCATAATCAATAGTGCCCTTCAGATACCGGAGAATTCTTTTCATAAGCTCCCAATGTTCAATGAATGGATCATGCATATATTGACACGCCTTATTAACAGCTACCGATATGTCAGGTCTGGTGATATGCAAGTACTGTAACGCACCCACTACACTTCGATAAAGAGTCGCATCATGAAACTTTGTAGAACCTTGTTTTTGAATTTTGATATTGGCAGCCAACGGTGTGCACACAGGCTGAACGCCATCCAATTTGGTACGTTTAAGAAGATCTGAAACATACTTTCTTTAAGTAAGTACTAAACTGTCACCTTGCCGCAGTACTTCTACATCCAAGAAAAAGGACAAGTCTCCCATGTCCTTGATTTCAAATTCTAACCCAAGCGTATCAATCAGCGGCTGTACCTTTTGTGCATCTGAACCCGTGACAATAATGTCATCTACATACACAAGTACATAGGTAACGGCATTTCCATTGTGGTGAACAAAAAAGGAGCTGTCTGCAACAGAAGCCGTAAAACCAATTTTCAAAAGAGAAGTGCTCAATCTGGAGAACCAAGCACGAGGTGCTTGCTTAAGACCGTAAAGAGCTTTATGTAATTTGCAGACATGATTAGGATAGTTAGGATCAACATACCCTGCCGGCTGCTTCATATACACTTCCTCATCCAAATTTCCATGCAGAAATGCATTTTCAACATCTAGTTGCTTTATCGCCAGTGATTCATCACAGCAATTGACAGAACTAAACGTATCGTGCACGGTTTTATAACTGGGCTGAATGTTTCCCCATAATCAACTCCTTGATGTTGGTTGAACCCCTTAGAAACCAGACGTGCTTTATGTCGTGCTACTGTCCCATCTAGATTTTGTTTAACCCGGTAGACCCACTTTGAGCCTACTATATTCATGCCATCTTCATACTTGACTAAAGAAAAGGTGCCATTACGAATGAGAGCATTAATTTGAACATCCATTGATGTACACCATTTCAGGTTTTTGGATGCTTCGGTATAACAAGTAGGCTCCATGAACTCAGAGTCTTGCAACGGATACTTAGTTGCAGTGAGACACAACTTATTGATTGGTTTACTGATGCCTGACTTTGCTCTTGTTGTCATTGGATGAGACACTGTCGTGCTGATAGAAGGCTGCATATTTTGATCTAAGTGAGATGACTGCACCTATGGTTGAGATTGTGAAGGAGTATCCGAAGTATGAGAAGAAACAGAAGCTTCAGTCGATATTGAAATCTGCGGTGATATCTGAGGTGATATCGCTGAAGCTGTCTCATGTGCAAATGTCTCAGGCATACCATCTGACAGTGATTGTGCTGAATCTTCCAGCGCCGCACTGTTTTGAAGCTGCTGTTCATTACGAGTCTTAAATGGATGTGTTAAAAAGATACTCATGTCAGAAGGAATAATACCTGAAGTTTGCACTGGCTTATGCTGCTGCTTTGGCTTGAATGGAAAGTACTTCTCTTCAAATCGCACATGACGTGAAACATACACTCTACCAGACTTTCTATGGAGACACAAATATCCTTTTTGAGAGTGGATGTATCCTATAAACACACAGGGTAGAGATCTTTGTTCTAATTTGTTGGAGTTATAAGACCGTAAGCACGGATACACTAGACAGCCAAAAACGTTTAAGAAGGAATAGTCTGGGATTTGTTTGAAAAGTATTTCTAGAGGAGTTTCAGCAACTTTGGAAGTCTATTTATCAGGTAACAGGCTGTGGTGAATGCATCATCCCAATAGGAGGTAGGCATATGTGCCTGAAACAACAATGCTAAACCAGATTCAGTGACATGGCGTATTCTTCTTTCCGCTATACCATTTTGAGGAGAGGTATGTGGACAAGTGAACCTGTGTTGAATGCCAGTATCATTCAAGTAGGCAGTGAACTTTTTGTACTCGAGTGCATTGTCTGACTGAATTTTTTTTATTTTGTGATTGGTAAGATTTTCAATCTGTTTTCGAAACTGGATGAATGTTTGTAGAGCATCTGATCGTTGAACCAATGGAAAAATCCAAGTAAAGTGGGAATAGACGTCCATAATGAGCATGTAATATTTAAAACCAGACCTTGACAGAATAGGGGAAACCCATATATCGGAAACGATCAAACTTAACGGTTCTTCATAAATTGTACTACTAAGAGAAAAAGAAAGTTTTCTACTTTTGCTGACATGACATGAATGACAGAAATCAAAAGTTTTATTCAAAACAGGTAAAGAAAACCTATGACAGACTTTGGAAACTGTTTGAAGCATTGGATGACCCATCCGTTGATGCCAAACTGGTAAGGAAGAGGCAACATGAACTCTAGGCTTTATTGGCTTGTCCAATTGATCAATTCCTTCAAAAACATACAGTCCATTCCTATTCATCCCTTGCAGCAGCATTGTTCCCGTGTGCTTGTCCTTCACAAAGAAATGAGATTTGTGAAACTCAAAGTAGACATCATTATCAGAACAAAACTGATACACAGATAATAAATTGGTTTTAATTTCAGGCACATGAAAAACTCGGTTCAACTTATATAATCTGGAGTTGTATGTGAAGGTTGCATTACCAACATGAGCGATATTGAGAGCATTTCCATTACCCACATGGACCTGCTCAGTGCCCTCATATTCATGAGGAATTGTTAGGTTCCGCATATCTGTTGTAAGATGGTGAGTAGCGCCTGTATATGTTACCCACTCATCATTATGTGCACCCCCTGGAAGAGCTATATATGCAGCCGGTGGTCTATTCTGGTTGTTGTTCGGCTTGTCATATCGAAACCAGCATCTATCTGCTCTGATACCAAGTTAAACAAGGTATTTTGGGTAGAAAATCTTCCACTGTTTTTGTGTGGAGATTGCGAGTTATTTATATTGATAAAGCAATGTAAAGTGCGGAGTTATTGTTACAGACTCAATCAACAATGACTCAGAAACTGATTCAAAAACCGTACGTAAAGATAGCTTAATATATCCTCCTTATTACTCGCTCTGCTGACTGCTTCCATCACCATTCAAACTGTTATGGTTAACATTGAGTCAAGCCGATCCAAAAAAAAATGAGCCACAATAAATACAGAATTTAGAAGAACTACCTTAGGCTCAGTTGATTACCAGAATCCTTGACGAATTCTATCTTGAACCCAACTGTAACGAAGAACTTTATAGGTGGTGTTGGTGCTCTGTTGAATACCAAACATTATATATGGACACCGTAAAAGACCAAGGTTTAGAAGCGTCATCTATTGGTGCTGCCGCCGGTTTCCATAAAGTGTATTGAGTGTGCCTCAAGGGAAACTCCTCAATACACGCGGTGGAAGAGCCAATCTAAAAAGAGTAGTTCTGCGCCCAGAGGTCCCGTGGAGTCTTCTTTGGAGACCTGGCTCGGACCTCTACTAATATCAAGATTTTAAAACATTATTACAAAGTAATTTTGGATGTATATCCTTAGCCTTAATTAATCTTTTAGAGACGAAAATTACATAACAAGAACATTCGCTAAAACGTTAGTTCACCCTAAAACGTGAACAAATACACAAGGCACCCTTCTGAGTTCTGAGTCTCTGACACTCCCATAGTTTAGTTCTTTTGGTAGTTGCAAATATGCAAATTTGTCGTCATTGACATCCCAAGAGATTATTAACTCGGAGGAGCCTTTGCCATGCGTTCTGCCAGACCAGTGCATAGCTCCATCAACAAGTAACCCACTTTGTCTATCAGACGGGAAACCTGTAAGGCACAACTTGACTGCTTTTCCATGAATTGGAACCTAACGTATAGACATAGACTAAATAAATACCCTTACATCCATTCTCATCTAATTCAATATTAACTTGTAATCATGGATTTTTCCATTGTAGCCGAAACCATTTATACGGATCGGACACCACCCGTTGTATATCTATTTGGTGATTTGTGTACCTTCTTGTACACTGTAGTGGCCGGTTTCCAAATACAAATTAAATTTTTCAAAAAAATCGGACAAATTAGGCAAAACCAGACCATTACCCAACATCAAAACATCAAAACCTTTGGATTTGAATGGGTAATCCAACTCAGTATAATCAAACTCATTCAGTGACGACGATAGTGAATCATATACATCTTTCTGCATCATAATAAAACGAGCATCAGAAACTATATGAAACCAAGTCTTGCAAATACACTTACATGCGTATGTTGATTTCACTGGTACCCTCAGAAGGATCTCATGGCAGATCTCTTCGGGAAGGCTTGACACTGTCTCTCTTATGCTTCGACTATAATTTTTGTAAAAAAGAAGTTAAGGGGTGATCTTTATAATTTATAGGAGAACAACAAGTCAGGCCAACAAGTCCTAAAGTTTAATGTAATTATATTTAAAGTTCTACAAGGAACCACGCATGAATGTGGTAATTACAGAAGAGTTAAGACAACCTCAAGAGGACTCCCTTTAGGAATGGGGAACCAAGAAGATAGTCATGAGGTAAATCTTGAGGGATGGAAAGCTGTCGAGTTGAATTGTCACGAGTTGCTCAACTGCTCCACGGTCCACTTCCAATATTATGTGTAGCTCTTGTCAGACCATATTAATTTCCGTTATCTCCACGAAATTCCATATATGATGACTTCCTCAATCAAACAATTTCAGTGGCAATAAAATTGTGACTTTAGATTTATAGACTTTGCAAGCACCAGCACAGGCAGGCTAGTACGGATCCATGTCCTTCGCGTCTTTGTCAACATGTAGACTTTCAATGCCTTTGAGAACTGATTCGTAATTCTTTACGTTAAACCTTGTCTTATGCGAAGAAGTGTTTTTGGGTGTCTCCACAGACCGAATAGGTGAACATCTTTGTGCATCTGTAACCCTGCGGAACGCTCCTGGACTCGCCTCAGTAGTACGGAGATGAGATGGATCAGTAGACTTTAACCCAATTATTGCATCCCGGCTGCTGGAAATTGCAGGCCGACTTGCTGATCCACTTGTTTTTCCCAAAAGATTAGAGCTACTTAACTGCAGGAGAACGAAAGATATACTACATTAAAACCTACAATGGCACAATCTCAAGAGGAAACCATTGCAACACGCTATCACTTACAGGAGTGCGTGAGGGAGGAGTGACCATTGGAGATTGCTGATACACCAAATTTGTCCAGTCATATGCAAGATCAAACTGAAAACCTGCAAGAAAACAAAAAATTACTTTGAGCTAGCACAAATATAAAGGGAAAGAATAGAACTAATTATAGGAACACACCTTTAGTAGCATAAAGCTCACGGAATAATCTTCTCAAATACGCATAATCAGGCTTAGCATCAAATCGTAGTGAACGACAGTGATGAAAGTAAAACGCAAACTCCATAGGACAACCCTTACATAAATCCTGAGGAAATAGCAACGGACTTTCCGGTCATAAAGCTTGTTGTAAATAAGCATCCAGACTATAAGGTCACAAAGAATTAATCATAAATAAACAAGCACCTCGACAGATGTGGATAACATCTTTTCTCTGATTATTTCGTTCTTCTTTTTATCTGTTACTGCTCTCAACCCTTGCCAAGGAAGACTATAGACGGATTAAAGAATCAATTGAGTTCATGAGAGAAGAACACATTCAAGACAGCTTGCCTCTTTATATAAAAAAAACTTCAGAAAAAAGGGAACCAGGCTAGAGTCATACCTTCCACGTAGAAAGTACATAAGCGTGTATCCTAGAGATTCTAAATCATCTCTCCGACTTTGCTCTATTCATTATGAAAATAATGAAACCATCAATTATATGCACGAAATAGGTGACATAAGTTTCAGACGGCTGTGATAGAATCTAGTCAAGGTGTTGGTATCAAGAATAGGTAATGAACAATTACTCACCGATACCAAGATGGGAATTTCTGCTTGCATAACGTGGAGATCCGATCAAATCTTTCTTTTCTCTGCGGTACATACAACAACAGGAGGTTTAGAAAGAAAGATTCATAGTTTCAACTACGAAGGCCAATAAGCATTATTTATCCTGCTTTTATCTCTTTCATGAAAACATTTAATGGGGACTCAAACTCTCAAAGCATACGGCATAAAAACTTCAAGCTACATGAAGCGGGCATAACATCTAAGAGGAAATCAGGGCCATTTCCGCGCATATTGACATGAGTGTTGTCAATCTACACATGAAATGTGAAAAGTGTATCCTTGCCACGAAGAAAATACGTTTTCCCCTGATCAACGAGCTCAACCATAAAGAACACAATCCTATTCAAGGCTATACGTACCTGTATGGAGCATGTTGCTGGGTCTTAGAATTTCTGTACTTCTTAGCCAAACCAAAATCAATTATGTACACCTGATTTGCACAACAAAAGCAAACACGTAAAGAAAGATTTTCCATTTGAAAACTGAAAACATAATGACTTAGTTATCATCATAGTAACCTGGTTTGCATGCCCTCCCGTACCCATAAGGAAATTGTCTGGCTTAATATCTCGGTGCAAGTAAGATTTGCTATGAATAAATTCCACTCGATTTATCTGGCAAGGATGTCCACAAACACCATAAATAAAATAATAAAAAAATAATTATAGAACAAGAATGGCAGTAAAAAGATAAACTTGAAAGCTTACCATTTGCTCTGCAAGCATTAATACTGTCTTAAGAGAAAATTTCCTGCCACAGGAGTTAAAAAGATCTTCCAAACTAGGTCCAAGCAAGTCCATAACAAGAACTTTGTAATCTCCCTCTTCCCCGAACCATCTCGCATTTGTAATTCCAGCTAGCGATTTGTAAACAAAAGAAGATATCAGAAAACATAAAGGTAAAAGCATGAAACGTTATAATAAACAAAAGCAAAAAGGTTAATATGTTAATTACTTCCTCCTCGAAAAACCCTGTACAAAGCTGACTCGTATAACAATTGAGGATACTTCGCCTTTGCATTTTCCTGAAAGAAAATCACAAAAAATTGAGTACCTAAGAAGCGGGTATGGTAGAATATCTGATTCCTAGTTTACCACATTCAACGTCAATTGTCTGTATTTTAAATTGGGTCATCTACTAGGAAAGGCAAATATCCATTCTGCTTAATTCAATTACACGATTTTTCTAAATTGTATTGCGTACTTTCTCTAAGAAGTAAAATACTAACAAGCTTTCAACTCAAATCCTGTATATTAGCATCCTACGACTTTACCACTATGTTAATTAGTGATACAAAACTAGGGTATTCCGGCCACCCCAAATTTCGATAACCTACCCAAAGACATTTGTTCAAGGGAAATATTTGGATTTTTCCTATAGCCCCCTAGAAATTCAAAGCTTCGCCCATCCTACTGTTTTATCCCACCTAGATTTTCAATCCTGCTTTTAATAGAGATGCATCTACTTGTTGTATTGCATAAATTGTAGAAATTCTTATCAAAATTCAACTAATTAACAACAAATTTTGAACTCTAGACTGATAGTAATTAATATAAACTGTAAAGAGATCAAAGAAAACTCTTACTAGCTTAATAGCAACCTCTTCATTAGTCTGAATATCAGTACCTACACAGAAAACAAACATTGAAATCCTTATCAACACATACAAAATCCTGAAAATCCAAAAACAAAAGAAGAAATTTAGAATCCAAATAGATACATACCTAAATAGATTTGTCCAAAAGACCCACTGCCAATCTGATGACCAATTTTAAACTCATTCCCCTGGATCCCAACTCTAGGATTCACCATTTTTCAAACTCAGCAACAACACCCCAGACCAGACACAGTCCCTAAACTTTAAAAAGAAAAATAGTAGTCCGATAAAGGAAAAAAAAGTAATTCAATAAAAATACCAAAATATATGGCAGATACCATAATTACTGTGGATTACTTGGATGTTAAGGCACTGTAGTGTGGGAACCAGAAACCGCCCACGTGTAAAGCTTACGCTTTCGTGGAGTGCTCGTATCTGTGTTCGTGTGTCAACTGTCAAGCTCTTGTTTAAAGAAGGTCGGTTTGATGATTATAAGGTCAAAAATATCTACTTTCCTAGCTTCAAAAAAAATAAAAAATATACAGCGGTTGTATTATTTATTTATTTATTTATTTATTTTTTTTGAGAAGAAAGGCTGAGATTATATAAAAAAATTGTAAGAAGGCAACAAGCCCCATTTTTATCCTCGTTTAATTGGGGCCGCCCACATTAAATGGGGTCATGCACTAGAAGATAAAATAGGTCACCCAATAGTAATTTGGGTCACCCTTTATAAAAAAACTTTCTAAATGGTTAGTCTTACCCTTTAAAGGCCTTGACAAATAAAGCTCTCACATTAAATAGTGATGAAACCCTCGATTCCTATTGGCCGAAATAGCCCTTTTCTAATGCAGAAGCTATGGTGAGGACACTTGGCATAACTCTACTGGTTGTAATAATTAAAATTTGGTTAAATTTAGGTTACATCAAATACTTAACTGTTCGTTAATAACGGTGTAGACAAAAAAGTAGGTGGACAATACTTATGTCAGAATTTGAGCTTAAATAATTTTGTTACACCCTGTTTACACCAAAACTTAATTGTACATTACTGACACCGTCAAAGGTGGACAACACCTGCATCAAAATCATTAAAAGAAACCGTTAAGAAGAAAGAAAAAAAAGAACGTAAAACTTTTTGCTTCCCATTTAATTAAGGAAATCGTGTTACAAAGTAATTAAGGAAATCGTGTTACAAAGTAATTAAGGAAATCTATTTAATTAAGGAAATCGTGTGATTCGAGGGATATTTTTGAGCTTCCTTAAAATAACTCGGTTTCTTAAAAAGGACGAACAGCCTTTATCATAGATCAAATATTGAATTTAACTAGATTTCCTAATCCATGTTTCTGGTATCTTTGTGCACAATCTATATAAGAAGCCTTTGCCATGTTCACAACAGAAGCAAAGTTCTTCTTCTCCATGTCTGTTTTTATGTTTTTCACAGACCTATATTCCTACTTGACTCTTTGATGTAGGACCCTTAGTTTGATTGCACTGATTTCGGTTTGTTGAATTTTTCAGGTTTTTTTTTAAAGGTGTGCAGCGTTTAGGGTTGTTGCAATAGGATTGATTTTGATTATTTGAACAAAATCAAATATTTATTTGCACATCCGCATCTGTGTAGATGCAAACCTTTGCCAGACTGGATATGAAATTCAACATATTCGTGTCTTTGATTTTTTGTGCGTTGGTATTGTCAGGATTGTTGGGTATTTTTTTTCAGCAACATGGTTTTGACGCTAAGATACTTATTCGTGTCTTTCTAGATGAAAGAAATTCAACATTTTCGGGTGCAGGGCTATCGAAGTTGAGGTATATATTTGTTTCAAAAATCAATGGAGATTCTGCAAATTGATTTTTTTTTATCTAACAAACTTATTCCAGCCTATCGATAGCTTTTCAGGATAAGATATCGTTCGTTTTCGGGATGACTTTAATCTCAGCTTGCTTTTTTGGGTTAGTCTTCAAGAAATTATGTGATTCTGGAAACTCCGATGTTACTGGCACATAAGTGTCTCCAGTATTACAACATGTATTTGAATCAGGATTGCCAATCTGGATGTTTACAATAATTTGATAATTGAATTTGGATGTTTCCTTGAATACATACATTCAACATCTCTTAGATATGAGCCAAATTTACTAAACTAATCCAGTTTAAGTTAGGAAGTAAAGGTGCCTCCAACTGCGTAGAGTTACATTAGTTGTTGATGTGCAACACCGTTGCAAATAGATAGATAGATCGTTAATGTAACGCGTACAACTTATGTCGTCTTTTTCTCCATCACAGCTGCACAAATTATGCTGGCTAAGGTTGGGTAACTCAAAGGTGTTTGAAACATCTCAAAGCTATATAACCCCACTTAAATCATTTATGTACTGTTTTAGTTCGTACACCGACTCAGCTGACGGGGAAAAAAGGAGCCACGATGAATCAACAACAATGCAGGGTTGTAAATGTTTGGTAGTCTATCGAGTAGGTATAAGGATTCATCATTTCTTTTACTGTAGTCATTGTGTGATATTGTCTGATCTAGGATATTTGAGTTTTTTAATGCAACATGCATAGTATTGTGTTGGTCAAATCATATTGGATCATAAAGTGTACTTAGGTTGAGTTCAACTAAACACTTGCACTTCTCACCTTTTTTTTTCCTCTCTCCCTAACTGTGCAGTTTTTTTCCTCTCTTCCTAACTGTGCACTACAGAAAGAAGAAACAAAAATCAATATTTTTCTCATGTAACTCCAAGGTTTCTTTTATCTCCGTCCATCCCTTTTGCACTCTTCTGTTTTGGAGTTTTGGAATAGAGTCCATGAATTTGGCCTTTTCAGGGCACTCTTCTGTTTTGGAGTTTTGAAACAGAGTCCATGAATTTGGCCTTTTCGGGGAAAAACTAATGAATTTAGTTTGGCTTAATCCATAAAAAATTATATTCTCAGACACGGTGGACAATTCATGCCAGAGATAAAAGTGATGGTCAGTCGTTTCTTATATCTGTAAAATTTATTCCTATTAGATTACCAGCAACATTTGTGGCAGGGTTGTCTCTGTTGAATTGACCTCACGATAACAATGACCAAGGTAATAGGCATGATTAATATGAGCAAACAGTCAAGAGGTGTTTTCACCCTTGGTAAAAGATTAGACTGAGTCCTCTGTCCTGATTACGGACAGAACTCTACAAGCTCATTGTCCTAACATTATAATTTCAATCCATGGTGAAAAAGTTAATAAAGTGGAAGAAATAAAACTTGATCATGAGGTTATATTGGCGCAATTCTTATTCTTGGTCGGGTTCTCTTATTTTATATCAAGATGAAGAGAACAAGAGGTTGCTTATTAAAAAAATAAAATAGTTATTGGAAGTTATATGATCCAACAATGCAGCGCTTGCCAGTTATATGGATGTCTCGAGGTATGTGTTTGAAAAATATGCAGCTTTTTACATGATCCATATATGCACTGACATCATCTTGAATTGAATCTCAGGTCAAGGCCTGAAATAAGTTCCCAGACTCCAGTTGGTAACATTTATATATCTTTTGTACTGAGCACATAATAAATTAACACATAAAGATTATAGTTAAATTCTTTCCATTGGCGATGTCTTGGCAATGCATAAAGATGATACTTGGAATCTTGGATTATGTTAATGTTATATTGGACATTTCATAACCTTGGCATGCTACTGTTACCCGAGTAACTAAGTGCTGGAGCGTTCCTAACGGCCCTGGTAGTAGGCCCCGACTATTATGGTCTGACTAATTAAACAAGTTACTATGATCCGGTTAACTAACACACTATACGGTGACACTAACTGACTAAATGCTGGTTCTGCCCCGACTATTATGACCCAACTAGCTAAACATGGCCCCGACCATTACAGTCCGACTAAGAATTTGTCAGAGATTACTGACCGGCTAGCCAACAAACAAAGATTGAGCCTCAGGGTGATATTGACCTGCTACTATGGTCCGACTACTTAAACACGTTATTATAACCCGGCTAACTAACAGACTATACTATGACATTGATTGACTAAATACAAGATCCATCCCGACTACTATGACCCAACTAGCTAAACATGGCCCCGGCCGTTACAGTCAGACCAAAATTTTGTGAGAGAAAACTGACCGGCAAACCAAACAACAAACAAAAATCAAAAAAGGTTGAGCCCCGGACGTAGGCCAAATTCAATTTAGAAGTTGAGTATATCTACCATATTAAGACTCTTTTTTACAAATTAATACATACATGGAAAAAAAACATGTTTCACACATATTGTTTTCCAAAAATAAATAAAATCCACACATATTTTATATATTTACTATATTTTCATATAAAATCCGCCCACATCAAATAAATAATGCACCATCACGGAACAGGGCAATGCCCCGCACACACCATTTTAAAAGAAAAAAAATGCTCGGTGCGTAGCACGTGCACAAATCTAGTATTAAGAATTAGTGAATTTGATTAGTGCGCTAAAAATTTGGGTAAAAAAATTTGGGGAAATTTTTGGGTTTGGTAGTTTTGTTTTGAGAAGAAGAAGAGGAGTTTTGATAAGAAAAACTAGGGTTTTTGGTAATGAGTGATTCAAATGGAGGGAATGAGTTTGGTGAAGCTTCAAACAACAACCATGATTGTGTTGATGGTAAGATTGTGTCAACTAATCCTATGGATTGGATGTTTGATGAAGAGATGCTAATGGAGGAAGCCATGAATAATGGTGAAAATGAAGATCCTATTGCCCCAAATGAGGGAACCAACACTCAAAATGAGGAACCCGAAGCTCAAAACAATCAAGTAAACTTCCTATACTCTTCAAATTGCATGAATAGTACTCCAAGTGGTCGATTCATGGACACCATGCAACTACTCAGAGTGACGGTCGTTAGTGTCGGGTTTTTTATTCGCTAACGATCCTCCAGAGTCGTCCATCTGTTTACACCCAAGCTGACGACTCAAACCTGCAACTTTTAATGGTGATGAAAAATCGTTAGCTTGGTGTGCTAAACACTGACGACTCTCTAGGGTACTTCAACAAGAGTCGTTTGTTTGGTTTGTTTACACTCCAACGACGCTTAAACACGGGGTCTCTGGGCAGAATTGTTTTTTTTTTTGGTTTCTGGTCGTCACACTTGTATGCATAAAAACTGCCGACCCTAAGCAACCATTAACATGGATCACTAGAGTCTTTGATATCGATAGTGTTAAAAATTAACGACCCTTAGTATTTTATTTTAATATTTGATTTCATAAGATCATTTCATTGAATAGTAAAAGGCATACATCTTGCATATCGTTGCATTGAAGGAAATGAAATACAATAGATAATAACGGTGCACATAAGAACTCAACCATAGATGCTGTAATTATAGGTAGTGCCGTTCAAGATGAGGTAGCAATCGTCGAACTCAAACTTGTTCCCACGAAGCACCTCGTATCTCTTATACGCCTTCCCCAACTGTAAACACAAAACAATAACTTAGTTAGTATTGTTCAAAGCTTTTGATAATTTTTACCTCTTGTTTAAGTACTTACTCTTATAGCACCCAACATATTGGGCATGGCTACCCTTACGGAATTAATTTCTCTTTTAAAAGCATCGCATTCCAATTTTATCTCCTCGAATCGTTCCTTGACTAGTCTCAAAGACCTTGAGTTGCAATTTCCGTCTAACGCCACAAAAACGATGAATACATGGTTCCACCAAGCATCGGATGTTTGATCAATTTCTTTTCCTAGATATTCAAAGTGGTTTGTGATAGTCAACCAAGATCTCGTAATGGCACAATTCTCTTCGGAAGTGTAGGGAGTCATGGTTTTTCACTTTTTTTACTCTTGGATGATGAATGAATGATATAGTATGTGAAGGTTAAGAATGAAAGAGTTGTGTGAGTATTAGGTGAGTCTTGGGTCTCTATTTATATATTTGAATGACCCAACTGCCTCTGTTTTGAAAAAAAATTCAGTTGGTGTACTCAACCACATTTGGTGGATTCAAAATTCGCATTTACTGCTATAAGAGTCGTCAGTTTCCATATTAACAAAGAGACGACTCTTTATGATATTGAGGGTCGTCGGTTATGGATTTTAAAGTATGACGACTCTATCTTGAAGTATCTGATGTATTGAGCATCAATAGTCGTTCTTATTTATTTCTCCTAAACAGACGACTCTTAGTGGTGAGTTTGAAAAAACAAAGAGTCGTCGGGTTTTAATAGTTGTACCTTGACGACCCTTTCTTTGATAATTAAAAGCTGAACTATTTTTATTGAATTGGAAAGAAACGCACATGTAATTCAAAAATAAAACAGAAGGAAGAGACATAATTAGAATGGTCACTACATTGCCATTGAACACTTAACAATATTGTTTGAATTGCCAGAAATTTTATGTCAAGAGATGATAGAAATCTTCGTGTAAAAACTCGTGGCCGTACTTTTCCTTGTATTGGCTGCAACCCAAAGTGTACTGGAGAATAAAATTTAATTATTAGTTAGCATTTTAAATAAAAATAACCATATGAGAGGCCTTATTCATTGACAAACTTACTCTAGTGGTGCCGCCTTCTTTGGTAAGATCCTTGTGTCTCGCTTCAAATTCTTCTTTCAGCGCTTCGCACTCCTTGTAGAGTAAATCGTATCTCTCCCTAATGTCTTGGAGCAACCTTCCATAACGATTTCCGTTAAGTTATTTGAAAATAATAAACACACGTTCCCACCAATCATTGGATGTTTGATCTTGGTTAAGGTAGGGATCTCCGGCTTCGTCATGGTTTGAGAAGACCCAGTGCTCTCTTTCAAAGTCATGCTTTTCGACCGTGATGTGTGCTCTGAAAATAGCAACATCCTCTTGATTGTTGAATGGAGTTTGAGCCATTTTTGGTGTTTGAAAGTGATGGGTGAATACAAATTAGGTGTTTGAAAGTGATGGGTGAATAAAATTTTTGATAGGGATAGGTCTCTTTTTATAGTAAAAAAAAGTACAAACGGCTATTTTTTGAAAAAGAAAACGGTTACCCATTTTCCAAATATGTAATAACTACACCTAGGATTGAACCGTTGTTTCAAATTTTAAATTTTTGCACTAACTGCAATTATGGTCGTTAGATATATTATTAATTCATTGCCGACCCTTAAAGTCGGTGGTCTGTAGTATTCCTATATCGCTCAAGGGTCGTTGGTCATTTTTTTGTTAAAGTGACGATTGTTAGAGTCGTCAGTAAAATATTACACTTGACGACCCTAAGAGTCGGTTATCTGTAAAAAAATTATGTGTCGACTCACATGATGTGTAATATAAAAACCCAGCAGTCGTTTGGCATATTATATAATAGCTGACGACCCTTTTTTTTTTTTTTTTTTGTAGTTGGTTTTGCAGAGCTCTCAACCTGAACCCGTCTCTACTATGGGACCGGATACCTCCGAACACTACATCAATGATTTGGTAAGGTTTAATGGTTTGAATGGATATATATGTTTTGGAACTTTTTTTACTTAGTGTTCTCATGAACGTGTTATTTTCTCAAAATTAGACTTGGGAAAATAAGGAAGAGGCAAGGCAATGGACTATTTCCAAGGCAAAAGAGAAGATGTGCGTGGTTGTTAAAAGCAAGCACGCTAGTTGGAAAGAAATGGAGATGGTATGCGAGAGAGCCGGTGATAAGAAAGAAAGTCATAAAGGAAAGAATTACAAGTATGTGAAGAAGACGACCAGGGTCTACAATACTTCGTCGAAGAAGATTAAATGCCAGTTCAGGATTGTGTTCAAGATGAATACTGAAACTCGACAATGGTTTTTGTATAGTATTCCCGACGGTCATCACAATCACCCTCCACCAAAAAGTTTTACGGGCCACCCTGCATATGCCCGATTGCAACCACATGAAATAGAAATGGTACGGCAGATGAAGGGAATTAGGCCCCTTAAGATCCTTACTGTAATTAAAAAGGCAGATAAGTCTAACTTGTCAACTATTTCCACTATTTACGCTGCCAAAGCAGCCCTCAAGAAGACTGAGTGGGATGGCCAATTGATCATGCAACAATCAGAGTGGTTGGAAGAAAAACTTAACTATGCCATGCAAACAAGGGTGGGTCCGGGCAACAAAGTCACTCATATTTTTCTTGCCCATCCTAGGATGGTGGCATTGGCACAATGTTTCTACCAAGTATTGTTCATAGATTGCACTTATAAGACCAAGAGGTATAACATGCCGATGTTGAACGTGGTTAGTCATACTTCGGATAAACAATCTTTCATCGAGGCGTGGGTCTTTATGGAACACGAAGAAATAATGGACTATGTTTGGGCGTTGGAACAAGTGAGGTTGATCTACCGTGGTGAACAAACACCGCAAGTTATATTTACGGATTGAGATTTTTCAGTTATGAGTGTCGTTCATCAGGTTTTTCCACTAGCTAAACATTTTATTTGTCCGTGGCACATCCAACAAAATATTTTTCAAAATTGCAAGAAACAGATCCAAAAAATCAAACCGGCGAAGGGTAATCAACGTTCCGAGGAGGAAGACGAGCGTCTGAGTAAACTTTCAAGAAAAGAGAGAGCGGCAGAGAGAAAGAAAGATAAGGAAAAATATGACGAAGAGGGGGATGTATGGGAGGTATTTTTCAAATAGTGGGACTACTTGGTTCATTCAAAAACCGAGGTGAAGTACTATGCTAGATTGCATAAGTTTATTGATAATTGGAGTACGGATTATAAGAAGGTGGTAGACTATTGCCTAGATACGTGGTTGAATCCTTGGAAGGAGAAGTTCGATGAATGGACCAATAAGTACAAGCACTTCAAGAATGAGTCAACGAGTATTGCTGAGAAGTCTCACGGGCGTTTGAAAAACATTCTTGAGCTCAACAATGGTGGGGTGGTTACGGTACAAGAAGCTATTCACGAGCACGCTGAGAATGATCTTATCAAGATTGATTCTCAGATTGAGCATAGTAAAGACCGTTTTTTGAAGCAATACCTACCAGACAAAGATTTTCTAAGGGGGGTTGCACACCAAGTGTCATGGTGGGCAATAAAGCATATGATGGCTGAACTATTCCGATTCCGAGAGAAAGCTTCCCAAGGAATAGTGTTTACATGTAATTGTACAACTGCTACTTGGCTTGGTCTCCCTTGTAGACATAAGCTTGGAGGGTATAAGGAGCTTATTTCCCTCGCAGATATTGATCCTTTTTGGAAGCAAATTTCGTTTGACCCAACTCCCTCAGGAGCTTCTGATAAAAAATTTGGAGATTTGGAGACTGGAAAGTACATCAATGAGAAATATCTAAGAGAGACTTATGCGGGAAGACAAATACTGGTTTCTAATTTATGACCGGCTGCCCGTAAGTGATTGGGAGTAGAAGAGGAGCCAGTGAAACAAAAACCACCTAGAAGACCAACAACTAAAAAGTCGTTCAGACAAACAGTGAATGATGCGAATAGATTCACCAGTAACCCTTCACGTCATGATTGTGTACAAGCGGAATTTACGGAGTACGAGAAGTCTTTCCTTCCCAAGAAAAGGAGTTGGTCCAAAAACAAAGACTTAACACAAAATGATAGAGAAGTTATACATATGTAAGAGCATGTGGTCGACACTCAACAGAGCCAATCGAGCGTAATGGTGATGATAAGAGGTAAATTAGGAAATCCGCATACACCAAGGGATTTGCAAGGAAGACCACACCGTGTTGCTTACACTTTGTACGAAGAGTATACCTCACAACTTTCATACGTCATCTTAGATCACCTTATATCCACCGACGACGTTGATGTGGATGAAAATTGTGGTTATCATGTTGCAACCGAATAATTGGGTTATTTCGAGGTGGCCGACGAACTAAAGCTAACCCAAATCGAATATGCAAGAAAAAAAATGGCAGCTAGACTTGTGAAGGACAAGCAACTCTATTTAACCATGATCATGGAAGGAGATTCAAAAGATAGAGAACAGAAGTTCAAGGAGTTTTTATCTAACGTGAAATGGCAGAAAGGGTCGAAGAAGGCCGATTATAAGTTTTGGATGCAAATGCCCTTTGGTGGTCAACTTTTAGCGGAAACATTCACTTGTGTGGTAATAGTATTCAGCAAAGGCTTCCCCGAAGGCTCTTGTATTTACGCACCCTCAAGAACTAAGTGTGAGGAGGCGATAAAGAAGAGAATAATTGTAATGGCACATGTGAACGATAACCATTACATAAGTTTCAAGATTTCGGAAGAATTCCCTTTGCCGCGGGTGGTCTATGGTGATTGGGGAGAGTACACCAAGGAGTGGACAAACCAGTATGAGTATGGAATGAACATTTGGAATGATATGGACCCCACCCCAATTTACGTAAACATGGGCGGTGAATCGTGAGTGAAGACGTTTATTTTGCCCTTTGCATTGCATTTTTAAGCATACCTTTTGTAAGTGGTTGTATATTGACCCAGGATAGTTGTATTTTGAATAATGCTTGATGAATACAATGTGTTTACTCTTGCGGCACTCTTGCGGCTTATGTTTTTTTTCTTTGTACAAGTACAGTCGTTAAATGTTTTGAAATTATTTGTTAACGACTCTTATCGTCGTTAGTACATATTATCATGCTCCCTAACGACTTTAAAGGTTAAATTTGCAATGTTTCCTGGATGTATTCATCATTATAGTCGTTAGCGTGCATATACATACAGGGTAACGACTATCAAAGCCAAATTTGCATTGTCTCCTGGATGTTTTTCTACTGAGAGTCGTTAGAGTACATATACATAATTATTGACGACTCTATTCTATTGTAGCTTAGAATCCCAACGAATCTATTTGGTATACACTTTTCCCCAAAAAAATAGACGTTGCAAATGGGTTTTAAATATAAGGGAAGCAATTGTTTTTCCCCTACCAAGTTCTTTTCGCAATGACAAATCCACGGTCAAGTACAAATTCTAACGAAGACATACTCCGAAGATGCAAACGTCCAACAAACTCGATTTTTTCAATGAAAGAAGAGATACGCAAAAGAAGCATGCGACCACCCCAAAAATCATACATCAAATCACCATATCCTACGAAGGAAGAAGAAGAAATGCGCGAGGTAAAAAAGCGGGGCCTAGAACAATTTCATCTAAGGGAACGGATGAAACAAGTTGAGGAAGAGACGAGGTGGCTCAAAAATTACTACATATGTAAGGATCTTGAAGATGAGACTACGTCTCGGTCAAATCCTATTGTGAAGATGGGTGAAGACTTCAAAAAACCACGCCACAACTATGATAATGGGCACATTTCTTCAAGGGTTACTCATGTTATGAAATTGTGCTCCGAATACAACAAGTTTCTAGCTATGAACAACAGGGATAGGCGTGCGGCCCAAGAAGCGTATAAGAAATAGAGAGGAGAGCCTTTTTATCACATCGAAGCCGAAATTGTTGTGGAATCTCGCAGTAGAAAAAGTGGTTAACATGTAATATCTTCTCGAACTTTTCTTACACTACCAATGCTATTATTTCCAAGAATTCAATGCAAAGGGGTTTTAGTTACTCAAAAGAGTCGTCATCTTACAATACTCAAAAAATTGCCAACTCTAACAAAGTTTCATGTGTCGTCCTACTGCTAATTTTCCAGACTAACGACTTTGGTTGCGAATTTCAAAAAAAAATGACCGTTGGAGGATTCTTCTATATAATACAACCCTCACATGTTGATAAAATTTCCAGAAACTTTTACTATCTTCCGAAATACTCATCCTTCACTGGCAATAGTGGAATGGGAAAGGCATGAGGATTTGTGTCTCGTAAAATCATTTGCTAATAGTTGGTTCCCTTCTTAAATTCCCCATCAGTGGTGGCTTGATCCCATCCAAACAAGTTCTTGGTCCACCCATAGATATCATCCCAAGTAGGCCTTCTCTTGAAATTCTCACTGGTGGATTTTCCTTCAACGTACAGCCCTAATATATGTTCCGCATCATCAGGAGTAACTGCCATCTCACCAAATGGGAATTGGAATGTGTCGACTTCAGGGTAATACCTTTCACATAGAGTAGATACTGCAACCTTATCATAATCAATCACTGAGTTTTGAACGACATTATACAAACCAGAGTTTTCAACATGAGCTCTAACTCTTGCACATTCCTTGTCTAAAGGCCACATCCCCATTTTCCTGAAAGAATATTGGTGCCTGAAAGGACGGACGGAATTCTTATGATCCTACAAAAGAGAAACTAGTCATAATTAGAATGTATTTACAAAGTTATATCAACTAATCGAATAACAAGAAAAGTTGGTATACTTATGATTGTCTCATAGATGGTACGAGCCCACGATCCATGATATCCAAATAGAACTTTACATCCATCCCTAGGTTCTCCTCTCGCTTTACCACTAATAAGACGAGTCAGCTGCAAATATTTTATAGGAACATGTCTCGTACTAGGTGCAATGTCCGATCCATCCTTCTTTACCCTCTTTTTAGTCTTTGGATGTTCGATCTCTTCACCGCCTTGTTTACCAGTATCATCCTCCTTATCAGCATATTTACCTTCATCATCATCCTTCTATTCATCCTCTTTCTCGTCCTCTTCACCATCCCCATCACCATCCACATCACTATCCCCATCCCCATCACCATCCCCATTACCATCACCATCCACCTTCCTATCACCATCACCATTACCATCATCTTCTTGTATCTCTTCTTCTTCTTCTTCTATTTCTTCTTCCTTATCACTTCCTTTAGCCGAAATAACAGGAGAGGATGAACGTGATGAATCCGACGACTCCTCACCTTTGTCTCTTGGTTGAGTAATAGAAAAGGCTACCTCACTGGGTTTTCTTTCGCGAAATGGACCGGCATTTAAGTACCTACCATGTAGGGGAGGTTTGGAAGGAGGGGTTATCATCATTTTAACCTTGTCTATGGCCTTCTTGGCAATACAGACCATACACGTAAAAGAACATAACAAACATAAGAGTTAGATTCATTTCTTCAATTTAAGTGTCATTAATTTAATAATCCAACAACCAAACGACCCTTTAAGACACAACAACGACCCTATTTAGTAGGTGATGACGCTTTCGTCTTTTTGGACAGGGACCCTGTCTTTTTCTCTAGTAGGGTCGTTGGTTAATTAGTTAGCGTCGTTGGGAGTAAAATAAAAGGGTCGTTTGTATACAATCACCGTCGTTAGAAAAGGGTTGTCGTCTTCATACTAATACCCAAACGACTCTATTCTAGGTCACCATAACCGCATTTTCAGAAAAACGGTCGACATCTTCAACCTAAGAACCTAACGATTTTTCATACATTTTACATGCAACTACAGGGTCGTTAGTGTTTTAACGTTATGATACTGCCGACCCTTACACTGTAACTTCCAGTTTTCGGTTACCAGACTCGATTTCACAATCAAAACACACCAAAATATGGAATGCAAGTTGGGTTTTAGTTAACATACCTTCTAATTGGAGCCATGCGTTTCTTGGGTTTCGATTTTTCTGGTTTGGAGACTTTGGTTTTCTCCTTAACCTTACATTTCCATGCTTCGACGAAATTATGGAGTTGAATTGCTTTGCGAGCGGTCGTCTTTGTGCGAGCCATGATTGTAGAAGAAGTTAATCGTCGATTAAAGTTTTATCATCGATGATTAAACGATGAATCGTATGAAGAAATCGTCTTCTTCGACCGTCGTTAATGGTAGTGGTAGTGGAGAAGATGAAGAATAGGAGAAGAAGAAGAAGATGAACTGATTTTGTGAAGTTAGATTTGGTTTTAGGGTGTATAAATTAGGGGCCTTGATTAGGGTAGTTAATTAGCCTATAAATGATTTTTAAGAGTAAGGGTAAAACAGTATATTCACAGTCGGATCAATACGCCCCGGAAAATTTTTGGGCGTAAATAAAATGTCATGGCCCCCATTTAATGTGGGCGGCCCCCAATTAAACCAGGATTTTTATCCTGGTTTAATGGGGGGGGGGGTCAACCGTTTTAATTGGGGGCCGTCACTAGATGACAAAAAAGGTCTCCCAATAACAATTTGGGTCACCCCTTATAAAAAAAACTTTATAAATGGCTAAAATGCCCCTGAGTGATTAGTATTAAGAGTTAATTAAGTTAATTAGTGCGTTAATTTTGTTTAGATAAAAATAAGGTTTTGGGATTAAAATTTTAGTTTAGGGTTTTTTTTGTTTTGAGAAGAAGAAGAGGAATTTTGAGAGGAAAAAATAGTGTTTTTAGAAATGATTGATTCAAGGGGAGGGAATGAGGTTGGTGAAGGTTCAAACAACAACCATGATTGTGTTGATGGTAAGATTGTATCAACTAATCATATGGATTGGATGTTTGATGAAGAGATGTTAATGGAGAAAGCCATGAAAAATGGTGGAAATGAAGATCCTACTGCTCAAAATGAAGGAACCAATCCTCAAAATGAAGAACCCGGAGCTCAAAACAATCAGTTAAACTTGATATACTCTTCAAATTGTCTGAATGGTGCTCCAAGTGATCGATTCATGGTCACTATGGAACTACTTAGAGTGAGGGTCGTTATAGTCGGGTGTTGTATACGCCAAACGACCCTAAAGAGTCGTCAGGATGTTGACACACATGGCGACGACTCTAACCTGAAACTTTTAATGGTGATGAAAAATCGTCAAGGTGGTGTGTTAAACCATGATGACTATTTATAATGTTCACCTAGAGTCGTTAGTTGATTCATTTAATACCCAGACGACTCTCGAATCCAAACTCTCTGTATAAAAAGGCAAGTTTTTGTGTGTTTGAGTCGTCATATGGATATTTTGATATACTGACGACCCTAACCAACCATTAATAATTTTACATAGAGCCGTTAACCAATAACAAAGGGTCGTAAAAACAAGGTCGTCATATTCAACCTAATATGGTAACGACTCTATTCTAGGGCAAAAAAATGTTGAAGTGGCAGAATTCGGGTCGTCATCTTCATCCTAATACACTAACGATTTTTCATAGAATCCGCATCCAAATGAAAAGTTGTTAGGGGTTTTCGTTTCGATACTAACGACCCTTACACTAAAACCGCTAATTTTCAGTTACCAAACTAAATTTCACAATCAAAACACAACAAAAAATCGAATACAAGGTGGGTTAAAGTTCACATATCTTCTAATTGGAGCCATAGCTTTCTTGAGTTTTGATTTTTTGGCGACGATTACGCGATGAATCGATTGAAGAAAAAAAAATTCTTCAAAATAGTCGTTAATGGTGGTGGTGGAGAAGAGAACAGGGAGGAAAGGAAGATGAAGAAGAGAAGCCTAATTAAGGTTTCTAATTAAGTTTTAGGTAAGGGTAAAATAGTATTTTCATAGTCGGATTAATACGCCCCTGATAATTTTGGGGTGCAAATAAAATTTGTTTCCCCCAATTAAAAGTTCTGGCCCCAATTAAACCTGGATTCTTATGTACAATTCTATATTATGACTTTCCAATGAGTTATCAACTCATGGAATATTGTTCCAAAGAACCTAATTTACTTTTCCTTTACTCCCCCAAACAAAACTTAAGAGTTTGGATTCCTTGACTGTTTCTTTTTTAGATTTGGGTCTTTTATAACCCGCCAGTTTTTCTCATTCCATATGGCCAAGCAAATAACAAAAATTGACGGTGGCCAAATTTTTCTTTCTCTATTGGGTCCTCTTATGTATTTCCAAGATTGAAGCTGAGATGAGATTGATCATCCTTGTACCCATCTGATATTAAGGCCATCAACAATTTGGTTCCATATTTTGTGGGAGTAGGCACAATGTAGAAGTAAATGGTTTACTATTTTTTCTTGAGTGTTACAGAGGGAACACATAGTATTTTTAATTTGACATCCTCTATGGTTCAGGTTATCGATTGTTGGGATTGATTTTTGGGTTGTTGACCCAAGAAAATTTGAATTTTAGGTGGAACATATTGTATCCAGATGATGCAAGAAAATGGTACCATATTGGAAGTAGGTGGTAGCTGATCCACCATCCAGTTGTAGCATGCTTTAGCATTGAAGCCACCAAGGAGATTGTATTGCACTGCATCCTCGTTTCATCATCTAGGATTGGTGGAGTTCCAAGAAACTCAAACATTTGCAACATCTCTAGAATTTCAGTAGAAGTCAAGTTTCTTCTCGGCTTTAAGTTTCATGCACCATTCTCCACCATATCTTTTATAGAGCCATTTTTCTGTTTTGATAACTTGAAGATATTAGGAAAAGTGATTTTGAGAGGGAGGTTTCCTCTCCAAGAATCCCACTAAAACTTAACTGCATTCCCTTTAGCAACCATTGTAGTGGATATTGCTTCCACAATGTGTTTCTGTTTTTGAATTTCTGGTCTGATTCTTCTTCTTTTTTTACTAAAGTGAAAGATATTTTAGTATTTCCGTATATAATTAACTAAAAATATGACTCAATAGAGTCAACGAAGGTCAATGTCAATTCAAAGTACCAAACTCAAAGATGGAAAAATGTTAGACCAAATGTTAGAGCATTGCTCGGTTGAACCCAACAAGAGTTGGTATGTCAAGTTTGGTTATCATATTTTAGTTAACCAAAACTCATTTAAGAGTCGCTTGATTTAAATGTACTAGAGTCAACTTCGTATAGGTTAGCTTGAAAGTATCAGGGTGAGATATTACAAGTATTGTGAAGACTTGAAGAAGTGAAGAAGAACGGAGTTACAACCAAAACATCCTCCTTCCACTTGAGGTTAGTGATATTTGACTTGAACTGTTTCATTCCCTAACGTATCTTTCCAGTCGTGCATATTGAAAACATAAAACTGCGAAGCATGAACACTCTATATAGACATAGTATTAAGGAATACAATATGAAGTTTCTTTCTTAACCATTAAACTTTGTATATAAAACATCGACATAATCGTATGAATGTAATTATGATTATGTATGGGTATGAGGTGAGAATTTCATCCTATGGAACAATGTTTACATGTTTTCTAAGGAAGTAAGTTCATGATATGTGTTATGAACCGAAAAGGAAATCGCCAGGCGTTATTGGGGTTGTTCTTCATTGCATATCTTATGAACGACCAATATGTGTGATTAGTATAACCGCTCATGACTTGTTTGTGTTCTTGGTAAAAATATTCACATGAGGCCTGACTTATGTATTGGTATGACTTTTATTAGTGAAACCGATCTTAAGTAATCACCTGGGGTATGATCGGGTTTGTGAGTGTCTGACTAATTATTAGGAGAAGGAGAACCGGTCCTAATAAGAGGTGCAGTGCATCACAAGGGGAACCGATCCTTGTATAAGGTGCAACAAGGTTTATGGAAGAAAGGGGAACCGATCCTATGAACATGTGCAATACGTTTTTGGGAAGGGGGAACCGATCCTATGGACATGTGTAGTGTATACAAGTTAGATACCAAATATATGTAGGGAACCGATCCTATTACCTAGTAAGCCGAATTATGGTAATCTAGTGTGACTATGCACAGTACTCACATGGAGGTAGAACCTAAACTTGTTTTGGTAGAACCATTAAACCCATGGTTTGTGATTGAGTGTTACTTGATCAATCACATAGTTCTTGAAAGTCAGATGAACCAATTCTAAACTTGTTTGGTAGTGTGGTAAATTGTCTTCAAGTGAGTAAGTATGAAAAACGACTTGCAAGAGTAAGATGTCAACACACTTTGAACACGGTGCATTAATGCTTATTCTATATTGTTCAAAGATATTCCTTAAAGGCTAAGAAGGAAGTAAATCCCAATATCGAATTTAAATAAGTTAAGAATCTTTTTAATTAATGGTTTTTAATTATATATGGAAAACAAGAATTAGTAATGTGCATTTACTAGTTAAAGATTTTCCAAGGAGATTTTGATCGTATTTTTGGACAGTGCATTCACAGGAATTATGAAAACCGAATTTGGTGTAGTAATGAAAAATATCTTGAGAATATTTTCGGTTTTGGAAATTCCTTGGTGTCCAAACTTCCTTGTCTATAAATACTTTGAGTTTGCATTTCTAGCAAACTAATCCTTCATAACAACAGACTTCCTATTTTGTCTTTATTACTGGTGAAGCCGCCTATTAGAGAGGAAATTAATCTAATTAGGTGAAATCTCTTACGGCCGCTAAATTTAAAGTCTTCTTTGGGATTAAGAAGCTCTAGCGCGAGCCGTTGGTGGGAAACTAGATATATCGGTTTATCTTTAGTTTTTGTATTGATTTGATTGACTAACGGTGGTTGAAATTTGATTGCACCTAGTATTTTTATGCTTGAGAATCTTTTCTTCTGATATAAGATTTACTCAAACTAGTTCAAGGTTTCGACAGGGATCTTTAGACTGTTGTTAAATCTAAAGACGATCTTGTGATAATCCATTGTTAACAGACTCTGTTCTGTGTGTGATTGATCACAAGAGATTCAAGTAGTTGTGTGTAGGTGTTTATTGAATATCTAAGAATATTTGAAGACGAAGAAGAGATAAAAAAAATCTGACTTGGTGTTTATAATCTTTGGTGTGCACAATACTTGTTTGGGAAAAAGAGGATCCAATTAATAATCGGTTTATCCTTATGGTAGATTGGATTGATTAATTGAGGAAGATAGGCATCAATACATTTCCTTGGGATTAAAGGTATTGATTGGCTTAATCTTAACGATTGTCTTTGGGTGATTGAACATAAGATAGATCTTAGAACCTGGCAAAGGAGTTTATGTTAAGATAAACAAGGGAACCTTTGTGCAACTCATATCACTTGGTTGAAGAGAGTTGATACCAAACAGATTTGTTGTTCCTTTACTTTTTGGAATACGAACCAAAGGAATTGGTCCAAGTACATGACTTGTTTACAGGTTGGAGGCGTGGGAATACAGACGGAACTAGGTGAACTATAGGTTTAGTTGCTTGGTCTAAACTATATGAAATTGGTATTATTTTGTGTAGCGGCTTAATCCTGAGAGTATTCAATTCTGGACTAGGTCCCGGGGTTTTTCTGCATTTGTGATTTCCTCGTTAACAAAATCTTGCTGTGTCATTTACTTTATATTTCCGCATTATAATTGTTTAATTATAATTAAAGTAAATTGCACAAACGTTAGTTCCTATTTACTTGATATGTGAATCCTATTGTGTTTGGTTAAGTCCGAACCTTTGTATCAAGTAAACACACTTTGTTGTTGTATTGTCTCGATCTCGTATCCATAGACGATCACACAAAGTGTGAACCAATTTGTTGTATTGTCTCGACTCAGTCCATAGACAATCACTTTTGTAGAAAGGACTTATAAGAAGGAAAAGTAACAGATTGAGGTATATTTGGGTACCCTCGCCTTTTCACCAAATTCTAAAGGTGGAAAAAACCTGAGTACTAAAAAAAAATAACCCCACATTAAAATCATTTGATATAGACTATATCATCAAAACTTGATTTTGGTTCTTTTTAGTCCTTCAGACCACCTTAACAACATATTAAATTAGTTTCTTGTCAAACTTTAAGCAACAAAAATTTGTCAGTGGTTGTAAAACACATTACAAAAACATGTTAAAGATATGCACCTTCAATTGGTTTAGTGTAAATGAACTTAATTATCATCATTAGTGTCACATCACTATTATTCATCATCATGAAATAACAATATTTCCAAGTCATTGACTTATAACTTGGTTCAAGTCAAGTATATATATATCATTGTTATAAAAAAAGGTGGTCTTTGTCTTCTTGATCAAAGAGTCACAGAGTGGACAGGATTGGCCAAAAAGGGTCACCTCGCGGTCATTATCGTCTAGATATCGTTTGACTTGGACGGCTAAGAATGATGGAGAGCCACACTTATTAAATTCGGTTACATGACGGGGGGTGTGTGGGTCAAAGACTCAACAGAATATGGTGGGGTTATTCTTAAGGAAGACATGGGACATCCGGATATTCCGAGTTTATTGATACGAGAATGCATACTTACTGATTTTGCATCTTTGTTTCGATGTGTAGAAGGGAAAGATGCTGCGATTGTTTCATGATGATGAAGATGATGCTAGATCCAGCAAAAAAAGGTTTGTTCAAAAAATATTTTTGGAAGATTTTAGGTAATGTTACCTTTTCTATGTGGATTAGGTTAAACTGCATTATGCAGTTGAGATTTCCCTTTATATAATCTGTTTTCTGTAATCAAACATGTTCACTAAATTGGACGTAATGTCATGTACCTGTTAGGTGAGAGGAGTGCCCCTAGCTTATTATTAGTTTTTATTATCAATTGTATTGTGTGGCTTAGATGTACACACGTGGGCCATTAGTAGTCGTAGATATCTGGAAGGAAACCATAGCTTTAAGAGAAGAGCCTGTAATGAAAATGGTATCAAATTATCAATCAATAGAACTTGTTCTTCATGCTGTGTTCAATTGAACTCAGAGAGGCTTGATTCTCACGAATCAAGAGAGGTTTATCCTCAAATTATCACCCAACCTTGTCATTGTACATTAGGTACATGACAATTGGTATCTAGAGCCGTTTCGATCCCATACCCTAATTTTATAAAATGGATTTACAGGTAGAAAAATGGGTAGAAATGAAGGGGAAAGTTGTTCCTATAATGAAGCTAGAAAGGTTAGAAAGAGAGGATTTAGATATATATAGGAAGATGTATAAGATGTGGTCGAATACGACTAAGAGATTCTCCAATGGAATGTGTGTGAAGAAAAAAATCTTCATCCACATAGGATACACAACAATTTTTATATAAAATAGTCTCCAACCCATTGATGTGAGGATGATGTGGCAAAAAAAAAATTAGACATCCTCTAAGTCAACCTCTTGTTTTAGACATTCACTTAGAGGATGTTTTCCCATCCTAGTCACGTTTTTTTTAATAAAAATCATTAAAAACAAAAACATCAATAATTTTAACCAATCATATGCCTACAATTAAGTAAAAGAATGATACAACATTTTATGGGTTCGAGATAAAATTTATTTTCTCCTAATATTTAGGAATTTATACCTAAAGGATGTCTTAAAAGTGACGCCACATATGAAAAATTAACATTCACCATTGGAGAAGCTCTAACTGGCCAACTCGAGATTACTGGCTTGTGAGAAGGATTAAATGGTTAGCCATGGCAGAGAAGAAGTTGGAACAGATCTTACTCCTTAGGGATACCGCTCCATCTCTTCCATATCCTTGCAGAGTGAAAGTTCCTTCCACAACTGTTGATGAATTTTCAGAATTGGAATTGATTCCCTCTTTTTTCTTTGAAGAAGTTTCAACTGTGGTTAACTCAATTCATTCAACTGTCGATGAAGAAGATGATTCTCTCAATTTAGGGTTAATTCCCTCATTTTTATTTCCAGAGAAGAATGATTTGTCTGTGGATCATGGTTTTCCTTATGAGACAGTGATGAAAACTAATGTTATTGAAGCCAGCAATTCAAGTGAATTCCAAATCTGGGAAGTGCAGCAAGTCACAAACAATGGAGTGAATGATCTCCGCGTGAGAAATTGGGTCCAATTTTTTTCTCAGGCCTATGAAACTGTTCAATGTTTGACCAAGTTACCCTTTTTCTACAACAAATCTCTAGGAATGGCTTGTTTTCACTTCCAACTTGATGCTTCTCGCTTGTTATTCGATCGGGGTAAGTCTGTTGTTCTCTCCCCAAACTCTAATGGAAATTTTCTTCGATTGATTATTTACTTTGGGTATCAACCAGATTGCTCATGTATGCAATCTATTCATATTTTACGTGTAAATGTTGGCGAGGTTTATGATGAGAGGAATTTATTTGTTAAAATGTCTGCGAGTAGTGTTGGAGTTGATTTCTTGATTTTTATTTATGTTTATTATACGGTAAAAATGGTTGGGATTCTTATTATTCCCTTCTTTTTTCTGCTGCTGTTAAACTGTTGATTTTGAAGATCGGGTTAAATTTTTTTTTGTTTGTTGTTGCTGTGAAATACGATGAAGATGATAATATTTTGGTGTTGCTGCTGTTTTTGTTGCGGATGTTGTCTGATGATATTGTTAAATACGATGAAGACGATAAAGATCTGCAGTTAAAGATTTCGAGATCTGTTTGTTTAAATATGATGAAGACGATGAAGACTTCGAGATTTGTTGTTGTTGAAGACGGTGATTGATTTTTGATGATAAATATCTGTTGTTGTTTGTTTTGTTTTGCTGCTACTGTTGAAGACGACGTACTGTTGAAGATGACAAAGAATTTCTTTCTGCTGCTGTTTGAAGATGATGAAGACGATGAAGTTCATCGAACATAATGAGCTCAAATCTGCCGTGGTTGAAGACGTCGAAGAAGATAAAGATGATGATATGTTGTTCATTTTTACAAATGAACTCTGTTCTTTTAGGTTTTTGTCAGGAGTTCATTTCTGGAATGAACTCTGTTTTTTTAGGTTTTTATCGGGAGTTCATTTCTGGAATGAACTCTTGTTTATATAGGTTTTTATCAGGAGTTCATTTCTGGAATGAACTCTATTTTTTTAGGGTTTTTATCGGGAGTTCATTTCTGGAATGAACTCTGGTTTTTTTTTTAATTTTTATCAGGAGTTCATTTATGGAATGGACTTTGTTTTTTTAGGTTTTTATCAGGAGTTCATTTCTGGAATGAAACTCTGGTTTATATAGGTTTTTACCCGGAGTTCATTTTTGGAATGAACTCTGTTTTTTTAGGTTTTTTATCAGGAGTTCATTTCTGGAATGAACTCTGTTTGTTTTTTAGGTTTTATCAAGAATTGTCAAATTATTACGGCTGTTAACAGCTTACAACACCACAATCATCTGAGACCAGTTTCACACAAGGTAACCTAGCTATGGCAACACAATTTGAAGGTAACTTCTAAATGCAAAAGAATTAACTTCTTGTCCAAACATACTCCACAGGGCTGCTCTTTAGAATCTTTCCTTTGATGTTAAACTTCTGGTGACAATGATCATACCAACAGATATGTAACTGATTAAATGGACATCATACAAAGATAAAACAACACACGACACAATATTTATGGAACAGATTTCTATTTCATTTCTGTTCTTCGAGACCTCCGGATGGAAGGAATCAAAAACCATGGTATAATATCAACTATTCTTCATATACTGCAATTCGTCAAACCTTATAAGTATTGTACAGACAGACAATGAGACAAAATACTTTTTTTTTTAACGTTGTGGCTTTACAGAACAAATCAAGCCGTATACAATGAAAAATGAAGAAAAAAACTTAAAATCAAGGATAAAAATGAGGATAACCTTGATAAGTTTGTAAAAAGAAAGACCCTACCCTGTCATATGATCATTGAGAAGGTGCTGCTATACTTGTAGTACTCAATGTCGAGTACTTCTTCTGCAACTTTCCTTTCAATTGTCTAATCTTGGCATCGACTGTTGCTGTAAAACCTATCTTGGTCTTTTGTCTTGCTTTAGATCGCTCACGTGTCCACATACGTGCATCAGTTACATCCTTCTTGTAGTATTTAATCTCTTGAATTATGTGATGATCCATTGGATTTACTAATCTTTCGAAAGCTAGGTAAATCAGATAAGGAAGATTGCACATACATGTAACAACGAGCGTTGTGTACCAGAAAATGGGAGATGGTGCTAAAACTTCAACGAGCATTTGATAAGCATCGTCAGAAATAGTAGACGACATTCCATACAAGATGAGGAAGACATACCACGTACAAATGCTTCCCCATACAAAGGCGTGTTGGATCCATGTGAAGTGGCTCATAGTGAACGCAATTTGGAAGTTAACAGCCCAGATTATGCATGTGAACATGGTGGTACCCACAGCAGTCATGTCTGATGTCTGTCCGTCGTCCCGGAAAGCTTGAGTGTAGAATATGCAGAGGTTCACAAAGAAGATGATGATAGATGAATAGAGACCATTACCGATCCACCCAAATATCCTAGTCCAATCAAAGAACAGATTTTTTGCTCCTTGCTGATACAATGCTGGGAACTGCAAAACAAAATTTTCATTATTTACTTGGTGCAGAAGGGCCAAGACCCAATAAAACCAATGATTCTGTTCTATCTTTGTACAAACTAAAAAGTTTTGGTGATCTTAAACTTCCTAGTGTACTTATTTTAAGATGATTACATGTGAATAGATAGTTTTATACACACCTGTAAGCAAACTTCGGAAGAAACATCTTGCTCGAAAACTCCGAGTGAAATGACGGGCAAAGAAGTGAGAACAACATTGAAAAGAATCATGTACCAGTCATCATACACTGACTGCCCAGAAAAGCCAGTGAATGCCTCAAAGTAGAAAAGCGTGAGACCAAACGCGATGTTTTTGTAGAAGAAATAGCACACCTGCAATACAAGTCACGTGAAGTTTAGAAATAGTTGAGAGACTATAAACAAACTAATAATCATGTGCCCTATCCCATTTTTATTCTTACCATCTGGGAAATCCTCTTGTAACACCAGTGTCCGTGGACAACAAGAAGTCTCTCAAGGAACCTAAACTGTGAGATCGAGAAATCGCTAGCCATTACAGCCTGCAAGAAGCTGAAAATTAGTGAGGTTGGCAGAAACTTGAAACAATACATATTCAAGCCTCAAAGAGCCATTCCCTTTTTTGCAAATCTAAGTTGGCCTTAATTAGCCCAAAATTAGGTATTGCAGGAGTTGGCCTTAATTAGCCCAAAATTAGGTATTGCAGGAAATACATTTCTTAAGAGGTTGGAGCAGTCTAGAGGTAAGTGAAAAAGAACTATTTGGCATGCGACCAACCTGCATCCCTTCTACCCCACTGATACCAACACCAATGTCTGCCTCTTGAATCATACCAACATCGTTTGCACCATCACCAATTGCTAAAGTAGTTTTACCAGATCCTTCTTTCACCAATCTTGTCACCTGATGCCAATCAGATATGAAAGGCACATTGAAACTTCCAGTTAGGTTGACTATCATTTACTCATAATTTCAAAAAAAATGCACACTGAATGTCGGAAAGCTTAACCCAATCATTAAAGAGGGGAGAAAATTTTGTACCAGCGCCTTTTGCTTCGGAGAGACCCGGCAGCATATGACAGATGCACATTCAACAGCTAAACTCAAGAATAAACTTTTCATATCATCCTCTAGAGCATAAGATAATGTTTTCCCCTCTATAATTAAAGCAAAAGCAGCATTAGGGTCCCTCTCTGCTGTGATCATTGCGCGGGAATCAATAATCTGCGTCAAAATGTTTTCCTTCACAGCCTGGTTCAGTAAACAAAGTAGTTAACAGATTATATATTTCTCTTGAGGATTTCTCTCGATCGACTTTATTTAGCAACCTGGAGACTGGTCATGGACATTACCTTCTTATCGCCTTCAGCTGACAAATCAGTGTTAATTGTTATGCAAATCTGCTTCATGGACTCCCTAAGCAAGTTGCATGCAAATCTGTACACCATTTAACAAAACAAATATCTTTAAGTGATCAAATGCATATTTTTGCAACCTAATGAGTCACCCAAGAGTGGTAGTCTTGTCCTCCAGGAGAAAGAATCGAAGGGAACTGTCAAAAGAACAAACCCTATGTTAATTGCAGTTTCCATTTTGTCCCCTGTCAACACCCAGATCTTCAGACCAGCTTGTGCTAGTTTATCTATGCACTGAGGTACCTATAAAGGGAAACAATGAACACGTTAGAAAAACACCAAAGCATCTCCCCTTCAAAACTTAAGGCACCCTGTGCTGACAGAATCTTACCCCTTTCTGTAGTTTATCCTCAACTGCAGTGGCACCCACAAGAATCAAGTCCTTCTCCATCATATCAGACACATTTTCAAGCATCGCCTCTCTATCAGCTCCCACAGTAGTCTTTGCTTTCTGAAACTTACTATTCCAATCATGATACTCAGATTCGTCAAGTTTCTTGTATGCAAGTGCCAATGTTCGCAAACCACATTCTCCATAGAGATTCAGATGCCCACTTGTTTTAGGCTGATAATGCCTTCCATTTACTGATAACCGATCAAATATGATGCTATACGATTCAAGAACATAGATAGTCAGTAACGTGCTGAAAGATATCCCTTCAATTGGGCAACTCAAAAATGTGTTAAACACACAGAAATGGAAGATTTGTCCGAAGGATATTATTATTACACAAAGAGTGAAACAGAAAGAAGATAGATAGCACAGTGAATCACACCTGTCTGCACCTTTGCAAAAGAGAAGAAGTTGTCCATCCTCATCCCGTACAATTACGGACATTCTCTTTCTCTTGCTATTAAACTCCATTAGATTTAGAATCTTGTACTCCCTGATATTTTGAAGTTCAGAAGATTAACATTGTAACTTAATCAAACAGTCCGATAAAACAAAAATTTGAAAAGAACCAAGCATGTCACTAGTCTACTGACCTTTCGACTGGGCTTTCATAACAAGGGTACCGTTCTTGGACATAAACACTTGATTGAGTTCTTCTGCAGAACTCGAAGCCAAACTCTCTCGCTGCAACTAAAAATGCTGCTTCATCTGGTGATTCAGCCTCATAGGTGTAACCACCAGTGTCCTCATTCAGCTCAGGAATCGCTGTGTGACACACTGCAAGTATCCGGAAGAATAACGCAATCAAATTTTCCTGAGACTCTTTCAACCAATTCCCATTCATCAAACGGTCATCCTCAAAACTGAACCCCTTTATGACAGGTTTCTCTTCTTTCCTATCCTTAGAAGTAATAACTGATTCCAATTGAATCTCTGGCTCCTCTAGATCGCTTCTCTTTTTGCCACATACATCCGAGGCCCTCCCATTAATCAGAGGGCCCTGATAATCAGAAGCCCTCCCATTAACATCAGATGCCATCTGCTTTGCTGCAGCAATTTCCACTTCACTAGACCGAACACCATATGAAACACCAGCTATGGAGCACTTCAGAAAGTCCATTTGGTTACAGGTCAAAGTGCCTGTTTTATCAGTTAGAATTGTGTCCACCTGGCCAAGCTCTTCATTCAGATTTGATGTCCTAGCATTTGCAGTCTCCCCAGACTCTTCATCGTACATATGCAAATCCTGGTTAATAAATGATGCTTGCATGACCTTCACGACTTCAATCGAAACATAGAGTGAAATGGGTATTAAATATCCATACAGAATAAGAGCAGTGACTAAATGGTAAATGCCAGACACTGTAGCCTTCGATGGATCGTAGTATTTTGTTGTCTGCTGTGGTTGCATGTACCACCAATCTGGCATATGGAACTTGGTGTTCACAGCAAATCCTATTGAGCTTATAAACGAGATCATGACAAGGAGAGTGAAGAGGAAATAGATAATGTAGTCCATCTTCCTTTCGATCGTACTTCTTTTGGAGGGTGACTTTGTTGAATTCTGCATGACTTTGCTCTCATGGCCAGTGAATATTACAACACCATACACAAAAGGCGTATTCCTGAGTTTCGAGTCTCTGAGAAGAATCTGGCTTGGGTCAAGAGCATAAGTTTGATGATCATACTCGAGATTACCTACGAAAGTGTAGAGGCTAGGGTTGGGATCTTCACATCTGACAGTTCCTGTAAAACCTGCAAATGATCCATCCTCGTCTAAATGTAATGTTGCCTCCAAAGCTCTCTTAATCTTCAAATTTGTTTCCCCATCTAAATTCATTGTTTCCACATAGCAAATCCCATCTTCATAGCTTGAGGACAAAAGAAGCAAGTCTGCAGGGAAGAATTGATCTTTCTCTACTTTAACAACATCACCAACTTGAATATGTTGCCAATGTTTGTAACCAAATTCTCCGTCTCCTTTATGAACACTAACCTTTCGACTATTAACCTTCATATCCTGCATAAACCTACGCCAATCTTCCAGGGCTTCCTTAGCCATACTCAACCCAACAACAAAAGCTAAAGGAGCTATCATACTCACAGGCGAGAACGGCGCAACACTAGTGAGCGAGAAACATGCAGCCATAAGGAAATACAAATTCGCCACTCTCCGAAACTGCTCAAAGATTGCCTTGGGCAGAAACGTTAGGATATTGTATTTAGTGGTTGATATATAATTCGATACATACTTAAGAGGTGCTCTCCGGTGAAGGCGAGATTGATTGCAGAAGATGACACGTGAGAAACCTGGTCCTTGTAGAGAATGTGGTCCTCCATCCAAATCCTTGCTATGGGGACGAAGACAAGTATAAGAGTAAAGATTGGATAACCCAAGCTTCGCTCTTATTCTCCCTCGTGTCATCTTTCTTTAACCGGTGTCAGCTCAAGTCGATAGAATTCGACTTCGCCCCCACCTGAAAAACCAATGCTCGCCAATAAATCCTCACCCCTTCCTCCTGTTCCAAAAACCATTATACCCATATCAACACATTGCAACAAAATAACTTGATAAATACAAGAATCAAACATAATTCACCCCCCCCCTTCACAATAAATTCACAGACAACGACGTTGTCTCGCTATTGTTTATGAGAAATCGAGCATTTCAGCCTTGAATCTCTATCAAACATCTCAAAAACAACAATCACACACAACAAATTCAACATCATTAAGCTAATACAATGTCCACATCACATGCAAAATCAAGCCATTTTTTAATATCTATCAAGAAATTCACAATCATGATCTCATTTTCAGATCTATCTATCCATATTCCATGAACCCTAAACATGTGTCTCTAGTATAATAATGATAATAAAAATCTCCGAGCCCCAAACTTTTGTCTATTTCTTGATTCAAACAATAAAAAAAAAACACCCAAATCAAAAACCCATCTCCAAAACACCATCAAGAAAAACACACATTAAAGAATAATGAAAAGAGGGTTTTCAGGATCGAAATTTGTACCTTGTTTTTTTTCTAATATCTATGGGAAACTTCCTTGTAAAATTCTGGAATTGTTTTCTAAAAATTCGTTAAGCATCAAATGAATAAGATGGAGGGAGGGATCTAGTTGTTTAGAGGGGGAGAGAAAGAATAGGGTTATTCTGTTATTTGGCGGTACATATTTTCTCTCCAAAGAAGAAGAAGAAGTAGTTCTGATTTTCTGAGAAACACTACCCCCATGAATGACACCAGTATTCTCCTGATTTGCCGTACGTGGGGAGTCTTAATCAACCTATTTTTGTAATAAAATTAATTTTTTTATTTTCTTATATAAAAATAGATATTTTTTGTTATTTGAAATGGTGATGTGGACGCAAATGTCGAACGACTAAAGTCTTTTCATTTTATTTTCCCAGAAAGTTTTTTTTTTCTTTATTGTTCTTAACGTCAACAAGACTTGGGGAGCATATGCTATGTGTACATGGAAAAAAAAGAAAAGTATATGCTATCCACAGTTAGTATCATGTAATGTTTTATTTTTTCTGAAAAGAATTCAGATTGAAAATAAATAAATTTGAGAGTTTCATGAAACAAAAAGTATCATGTAATGTTTTATTTTCTTTGAATATTTATTATTTTTAGTCAATTTTTTATATTTCTATTTCCACTAACTTTTTTTTTTTTTTGGCTTTATTCCGGACCTAAATATCTTCAAATATGGGTTACCTAAACAGTCAAAGATGTATTGTCCGATATAAATCAGGTAACCTAATTGTGTCCCTCGGCTGTCAATACAGTGATAGGTAATTATATAATTAGTACTCCCTCCGTACCTCTTATATAGACGGAATATTGTTTTTTTCTTGTACCATTAGATAGGCGGAGTTATAATTTTAAGATAGTTTTTAACCATTTTACTCCTATTTATTTTGTTTGGTTATCCTCACAATTGAATTTATGTCTATAGTAGAGGGTAAGACAGGAAAAAGTATGAATATTTATAACATCAAAAAATAATTCTTAATCGAAGAGATTTTAACTATCGGCTCATATATATGGTATAGAGAGAGTAATTATCAAATAACGTGTTTTCTGATATTTTTCTAAAAATACAATGTACTAGGACACGATAAGTGTGAGTGTGAATTCATTTTGTGTTCTAAATGCCAAAGTTCCGATAAATGTGAATTCATTTTTTTCGGAAATGAAGGTGATCTTAAGAATGAATCATAAATTTCTTCACTCGTTTTCTGTACTTTAATTGTGTTAAATTCTTCTTGTTATGATAGGTAAGGCCAAATTCAATGACCACCAATGAAATTCAAAAAAAGTAAAAATAAATAAATAAAGAAATTAACCATGTATAAAGGGTTGCAAAATGCAAACCAGAGCCAGTTCACATCAGCTTCAATCAATTTCTCACCACCGACCGTATCTAAAAAAACACACGGAGGACCGTCGCTATCCCAAGACACCCCCATTTATGGGAGTTGGAAATATCCGGGAAGTTTGTTCTTCCACTTTATGTGATTGTGATACGCATCACATCGTGCAAAAGAAATGACATTGCAATTTCCACCTTCCCATTTATCTAATTCCAAAAATCATCCACAAGAAACGACTGAATAATTTAGGAATCGTATCACTACTATCATGATCACGCGTACAAGTGCATTAAAATACAATGTTCTTCTGAACCATCATATTTCAATTTATAGAGAGTTTGTAATAACAAATCTGACGGCTTTAAAATGCACGTTGGTCGTGTTTTTTTCCCCATAATTGTATTAGTCATTAGTCATGATATCATCAGGTGAGAATAAATAAACCTCCTGATATTACAAGAAGTAAAAGAGTGTAAACAGTAAAGCTTTAATTTTTTAATTTTTTTTCTTAAACTTCTGTCGCACCGGAGAAAAACGTCAAGGAAACTAGAGCTGGCCGAGTCCAATATAGTCAATTTTGGAGGATCTCGGTTTCGGTCCATCGTCGATATCTTTTAATCTTGACGACACGAGATTTGACCGAAAAGCTTACTGCGATAGCTGAGATTCCACATAGTTGTGGTCGAGATCTCATCGAGACATTTTTAGCATATAATAAAAATCAAACCAAACCTTTAGAAACGGGATTCTTTTCACTTTTCTTAAAGCTTGGAATTGTTTTATATAAATTTAATTTATATATAGAGTACAAAATGCTTAACATACATATTACGGGTATACAAAACGGAAAATGGGTTATTTGTCCAAATATTTTTAAAACATGGTTCAAATGGACGAGTAAAAATTAGTATGGGTGAAATGGACACCAATAAAATAGCAAAGATGAAACTGGATTCATCCTGACTTAAACTTAAAAAATAGCAAGGATGAAACTGGATGCAACGTGATGTAAATTTAAAATAAGAAAAAGTATTTAAAAATGGGTAAGATGAAACTGCTTACATCCTGGCTATTTTTATATTTTTGTCCATTTAAACAGTATCAAAATCTAAATGTCCTTTCCACCAAAAAATTATTGATTTTGGTCTTTTTAATCAATTTTGTGTATAAAAAATTAGAAATAAAAACTCAGAAATTTCAAAGAGATTTGAATTTGACTACATTGACATGGTCCACTCAGGCATAGTTTCGGCAGCTTCCGATCTGTTAAGAAAGCATAGTCTCTCTAAAAAAAAATATCAATACTATTCCTCTTCTCTTAATATTTTATTTTTCTTTTTCTTTTTATTTTTCCATTTACACATTTTTTTTATGTTTTCTGCGGTATTCAATTATGATCTGGTTGTCTTCAAATGTGCATTAACTAGCGTGTTTGATTATAAATCTTCTTCTGACTTCTATTTCTCCAGAAGTCGAAGTCGGAAGTAGAAGTCAGAAGCAGAACTATTTTGCTTCACAAAAAGTTAAATTTTGGACTTCTAAAAGTCATTTTGAAATTTATCAGCTAAACTGACTTTTAATTTTTCGACTTCTAGAAATTGAAAAGTTACATCTGATGTGTCATCCAAACAGGATATAAACAATCTAAAAATAGTACGCTTAAACCAGGTAACCTAATTTTACCGTGCGGACATCAATATAGTGGGTACACTTCAGGGGAAAAAAAATCAACATAATGTGAAGGATAATAGTTTTATATTATGAACATCCCTTTAATAAAACATTGGATATAATATGAAAGGATCACTCAATTCATTATATATTTTTTATTTTTTTTTGGACGATCAACAATTTCAATTTATTCATATCAAAATCGTGATTACATGATCGCTTACAAGAATAACAAAAACATCAAAATACAAAATAGTCAACACCCTAATACAAATAAAGATATCAATTACAAGTATATCGCGAAGAGAAAGAGCCATAAACCGCAATGATATCCAATTTCTGTATATGTAATAGGGAAAAATGATGGTATAATCCGGAATCGATTCCGACCATTTAATCTGATTTTCATCTTCTTGAATAAGAGATGCTCCTAAAAGAAAGGAGTAATTCGCCCATAATCTTGTAGATCCAAACATACCTGGATGCCCCAAATCCCTTTGATTGAAACTGGATTTAATGCAATACCGTGTTGAAACAACGATGTTTTTGTATCGAGAATAACAATCCACGAACCAGCGATCAAGGTTTGAATAAATCGCCCTCAAAGCGAAGAGAAAATCGCCCCAAATGGCGAAGAAAATTCGCTCCAAACAGCGAAGAAAAATGTCGAAAGACATAAAAACTAATAGAAAAATTAGTTTTATTCAAAATCTACCTACTAAAAACTTAAAAAGAGAGAAATCTTGCTCTACATCTGGTCCAAAAAGGACCAAATCTGAGCAAGATGTTAAGAGAGAAATGTATTTTTTTTCCTTAGAGAGAAGATGAAAGGATACTCAATTCATTATCACTTGGTTTGGGTTGGATGTCCATAATTTTGGATATAAACTATATTTCTATAAAAATGTGACGATAAATGTGGATCAACTTCGTGTTTAATATATGTATGCTACGGAAGAAAAAAAAGTGAAAGTTCCTGAAAGTTTAGTTTCTTGCAATCTCTCCATAGAAACAGCTGAAATTTTCAAACTATAAGCTCTTTATTTTTCGAAATGAAGGCGATTTTTAGAAATGAATCATACTCCCTCCGTTTCTTTTTAATAAGCCAGTTTTGTTTTTAGAGAAAATTAAGGAAATTAAGAGCACTAATCATTGAAAGTGGTCATCATGACACTTATCAATAAAAGAAGTGAAGTGAAATGGTCCTCATGACACTTGTCCACAAAAGAAGTAAAGTGAAATGGTCCACATAACACTTGTCATCAAAAAAAATTAAGAGAAAGTGGTCCCAGAAAATTAAAGTAACATTTGACTTCCCAATTACGAAACGAACCTATTTTTTTGAAACATTTACTTATAGAAACAAGCCTATTAAAAAAAACAGAGGGAGTAAATGTTTTCCCTTATTTTCTACATTTTACTTGTGTTGGACTTTTGTTGTAATAGGTAAGACCAAATTCAATGACCACCATCGAAATCTTAATTTATCGGGGAGAGAGTCACGAACTAACCATAAGGGGTTGCAAACTACAACCTGTTCACATCCTAAGAGCAACCACAAACACGATTAAATTTGGGGACTATACCCAAATTTAGTCCCAAAGTGAGCCGTAGTGGATTCGACTAAAGCTATATATAGTCTGAAAAGCTAGGGTTTGAGACCAAATGTGGTCATCAACCCAGACCAAATCACCATATAGTGGGACGTAGGTATTGAGAGCGTATGAAGCCAAGCGAGAGTATAGTGAACGCTTCATACTAGGCGTTAGTATAATTAACGTATGAGGTCGTGGCGGAGATAAAATTTGCGTATGAATCAGGCGCATTTATAAACACCGCCGGAAAAAACGCATATAATACATACGCCCCAAACCAGGCGTAGTTATATTATGCTCTCCATTGGGGCGATGTTATAACACTCGCTTGGAAACAAGCGTAACTTTAAAGTGCGCCTGGTTTGGGCGCAAGTATTATGAGCGCCTCTTAACAAGCGTTGAATATACAATCGCTTGTCTGACTACATGCCCCAACGGTAATATTAGAATACATATTCTTCACAAGAACATAGGTTAATCTTCATAAGAACATGCTGATTAGATTTTGGACGAATTATTTCGATTAATTTTTAGTTAGGGTTTCTTCTTCTTTTGATTTTTCAGAAAAAAAATAGGAGGAGAAGACTGGAGAAGAAGGAGGAGAATACGATGTAATATAATAACCAGACGCACTTAATATATGCGCCCCACAAGACGCGGTTGTATAATTCACGCCCATGTATACGCGGCTAATAAGTGCGCTCCATCAACAAGCGTGGTTACTATCTCCGTCCCGAGTCTGGCGTGAATTATACATACACCTCACATCAAGCGCCTGTTATACCCGCGTCACACTCAGACGGTCATAATAAACACGCTTCATCAACAAACGGCCATAATATTTGCATCCAGATTCAAGCGTTGGTACAAGGTACGCCGAACTATATTTTAGTCACCTGCCGCTGTGGTGCACCTCAAAAAAAGCTAAATTAATTTGGCTTTTAGTATGGGTTTGGTGTGGCTCTGTGGTTGCTCTAAGAGGATTAGGACACCTACACCCTTCAATAAATTTCTCACCACCGACCACCACCAAAGTAATACACACAGAAGACCGCGCGTCATTGTCCATTGACCCCCTTTTATGGGAATTGAAAATTTCCATGAAGTTGCCGTACGAAAAGACATGGCTTATTGAAATTTAATTTACTGCCAAACCCGGAATAGTGTCAAGTGAGAATTTTAAAGTACGAACTTTTTTTAGAAATGAAAACGATTTAGGAAATAAATCATAAACTTTTTTCACTCGTTTTCTAGTATATTTTTACTTGTGTTTGATTTTTATAGTTGATTTATATGTATTTATTTTTTTGCTTTTTTTTTTTGAAGCATTTTTTTGTTGTTGTTGTTGTTGGGGTTATTTAACGTTTGGTACCCAACAAATGTCCAACACCTAGCTTTGGTACTTAATATTTGAAATATTAAGGGTTGGTACCTTAACCAGATGTTGACCGTCAACCACCATATTTTGACCCGATTATTTATTATTTTCCTTCAATAAATATAATTTTAGTATTAATTTTTTTTCTTCCATATTTACCCTTCACCACAACTCCTACTACTTACTGTCCCAGCAATTTTATTTTATTTTTGAAAAACCTGATCTTCTTCCTCCTCTTCCCCTTTCTCCATCATAACCAAATCATTTTAACTGTAACCCCAAAACCCAATGATTTTCGGGAGGAGCTTTGTAACCGAAATATTGTTGATACTGCGTTCAGGTGGAGGTGTTAAGCTGCTGGTGGTAGATGGTTTCTCAGGCTTTTTCTCAAACATATTTTGTGCGTGAACTTGTGATGATGAAGTAATAACAAATTGTTACCTTTTCCTCTTTTTGTACCGAATTCTCCCTGCAAATTCAATTTGGATAAACACCCAACAGTTCTAATCATTACTAAATGCTAAAACGTTTGTTAATCAGCCACGACTCATCAAATAAATCAGTGGCAACAATACTATCTTCTTGGATGTTTTAATGGCTTGAAACTCTTCTTCACAGTCATTTTCTATAGTTCTTGTAGGTACAGAAAACCACTCCGCCACGTGTCCGAGGAAGATTGAGCGAGATAATAAGAAGAATCTTCGAGAAAGATATTATTCACCACTCCCGAAGGAGTGTAAGTGAGTAGTATAATCAACTGTCAGATCCGCCTTAACTAGGCCCCGTCAGCAAAGAAGAACTAACTTGCTCGGAAAAGATATCTAGCGAAGTAGAGCTAACCTGCTCGGAAAGGCATCTAGCGAAGTAGAGCTACCCTGCTCGGAAAGACATCTGGCGAGGTGGACATAACTTGCTCGAGAAGACATTTAATGAGGTATGGATTGTTGCACAAGAAAATGGAAGGGTCACGAAGTCGATTGCGCGAGGCATGACTTGTTGTCCAAGAAATAGTAAGGTTTCCCGAAGTAATGACGCGAAATGTGGATTGTTATGCAAGAAAAGGGACAGCTGTCCCCGACATGAACCGATCTTTAAGGCGAAAAGTAAGCATAAAAGTTGTTCTGACCGAGATAAAAGCGTCAGTCCGAGATAAATCGAGTTGTATTCCATTATGTAATTTTGCCCTATAAAAAGGGAGACTTAGCCTCCTGAGAAGGGGTTGAATCATTTGAGGAGAGAGGGAGAATACTCTGTAAGGAGAGATAATCTAGATCTTGAGTGTTCTTGAGCGTATTGTAACTTTGAATCAAAAGAATTCTAATCTAATATAAGATATGTGCATAAACTTGTGTTTGTATCTATCGAATTATTGAAAGGGTGTAACTATGGATTTTCTGTAGTTACATTTTGGCGCCGAGAAACAGGGATCTCATGTTGAGATTTTAGTCTCACTTGAGATAGTTTGGGAAATCTGTTATCATGCAAATTACTAAGTGAGTTGTTACTTTGCAAGAATTCAAGAATAGTGGTCAAGGAAGCCTGATAGTGCTAAAAGAGGAAAGGTAGATCTGAAACCTGCTGACCGGAAGGAAAGAAAGCTAGATCTGGTCAAAAGCCGGTAAATCGGAGAAAGAGAGTTTAACAGGTTGTCCATGGCAAGAGTACCGGAACGAGCACGACACCTCATCGCATCAAGGAGAAGCTTGCGTCTAGCAGGAAGAGGAGGAAGGATGGAGATAGGAGAAATATCAAGCAGAGGAGGAAGGAAGGGTGAGATCCAACAGGAAGAGGACGAACGTTACCGGGAAGGATCGATCCATACCGTTAACACTGAAACGGAGGTGGAAGAAGAACCTTTTCAAGAGAACGGAGGGGAAACTACCGGTGAAGAAAATATGACATTGGAGCAGATCAGAGAGGTGTTGCGATTAGAAAGGGAAAGGGAGAGAGCTCTCATGGAGCAAAGGACCATACTCATGAGGCAAAACGCGATCTTGGTACAGCGAAACAACCAACTTGATGAAGAAAGGACTATTCGAGATGCACGAGGTGAAACTGGTATGGGAGAAAACGTGAACCAAGGAGGGGAAGTACCGCAGGATGAACAGTAAGGATAAAGAGGAGAACGGAGAAGGAGACGTCGAAAGTAAAGCAGCGAAGAAAGGTTGCTGAGGAGAGCTTTGGAGGAAACAAGGTGGGAAGACCAAAGACGGCGATTTGAGGAAGAAATAACTCGGGAGGAGGAGAGACTTTTGGGAAGAAGAAAGGCGAAGAGAAGATGAGAGAATCCGAAGGGATTAAAGATCTCGGGAAGAACAAAGATACAGAGAACAACAGTGGAAGGAGGAAGCAAGGACGTATGCAGAGGAAGAAGATAGATACTGAGCAGAGAGAAGGGGACAAGAGGAAGAAAGGAGAGAAGGTGATGGTGAGCGAAGTAATAGGAGGAGAAAGCGAAGGAGAGAAGAAGGAAGGGACGAAGTTAATCAGACAGTCCTGAACGAAATACAGGAAATGAAAGCATTACTCAATAATCCACGAAGGGGAGGAATATTACAGTTGGCTGAGGAAATTGTGGAAGCTGACAAATCACCATTCTCGCGCGAAGTACTAGAGGGAAGAATCCCAGGAAGGTGTTCACTTCCTACCTTCGGAAGCATATTCGATGGAACAGGGAATGATGTGCAGCACCTGAAATAGTACACTCTCTCATTAATGCAGTGGGAGAGGTATGAAACAGTACTGTGCCAATATTTTCCTGCTAGCTTAACCGGGGAAGCCTCAAAATGGTTCGAAGGGTTAGCAGAAGGTTCAATCTCGTCGTTTGAATATTTGCAGAGAGTATTCCTGATGACTTACATAAGCAATAACATGTTAAGGCCAGGAATAGAAACCTTGTTCAACTTGCAAAGAAATCCAGGCGAAAACTTGCGAAGTTTAATTACGAGATGGAGAACCGTGTGCAGTGAACTCGCGGGAAGGGTAGATGAGAGAAATTTCATATTGGCCTTCGTTAACGCGTTAATACCAACCGATCTCTTGCACACGCAGCTCTTCGTAATTCGCAACACAATATCAATGAGTGAACTCCGAGAATATCAGGAGGAGTACGTGGCATTGGAGGAGAAACAAAGGGAGGCAATTGAAGCATCCCCAATTCAATACAAAGATGGGAACTCGCATCTGCTTCCCAGAATAACAAATGTGATAGAAGGTGATATGAAATATGAGGACGCAGAACCATTGGCAACAATACCCGCGAAGTTGGTAGCATTATCCAGTGGGGACCAAGAATGGATAGATCAACATCCGAGGTATATCGATCCCAGACCTCGGAATTACGAATGTTTCCGAGATGATAATTAGAGGAACTCACGAAGATACCTACCGGGGCAGCAATACGGGAGAAAGAAACCACAGTTCGAGGGTGTAGTTTTGCCCGAGCTCAACACCACTGTCGAGAAAATATGCTAATCAATTGTCCTGACGGAAGAAATCCCCCCCCCCCCCGGGAAATTTTGGGGTGGAGCCCTTGTCAAGTGTGAGAAATAATGACTTTTGAAAGTATCATTGCTTCCATGGACACCGCACATAAGATTGCAGAAACATCCGACGAATAATACTTCGTCTAATTGAAAAGGGAAAACTCAAGCATTTCTTGGAAAATTCAGGACCCATACCACCGCCACCACCTCAAAGAAGTGATCAAAAGCAATCAAAAGTATACAAAATCGAAATTGACAGAGGAACACAGAAGTTAAACTGCAACTCCATCATTCATTCTGCGAAAAATATACAAAACTTTCATGATAATATGTTACAAAGGGTTCATAAGCGGGATTTTGAAGGAAACGAGATATACAACATCGCGAAGAAAGAGCCATTAGAAGAATGACAGAGAATGACTATTTCTTTCTCAGCAGCAGACGCCCCGGAAGGAGGAGCTTCGCACACAGATCCTTTGGTGATCACTTTGAACTTCGGAGAGCATGCGAAGTGGGAAGAAAGTTCCGTGGAAAAAAAGAAAGTATGGGCAATATATAGGATCTTGGTGGACATAGGGAGCTCGGTGGATATTCTCTTTTACCACACATTTAAAGCAATGGGCTACCGAGATTCGGATCTGGTGCCGTCGACCTATAATATATATGGGTTTAACGGAGTAGCATCAAAGCCGAGAGGGGAACTGGTCGTGAAAATCTTCGCAGGGGAACTTGAAACCGAGGTAACAGTATGCGTGGTGGATGTAGAATCTCCCTACAACGCTCTGATTGGGCGACCATGGATACATGGGATCAAGGGAATAGCATCCACATATCACCAAGCTATCCGATTTCCTATGCCAAGCGGTATCGGCGAGATAAAGGGAGATCAGAAGGAAGCCAGAGAGTGTAATGATGAAGATGTGCATAACTATGACGATAAGATAAAGCGAAAGAAGGAACAAAAGAAGAGAGTGCAAGAAGCAAAGATGGAAAAATAATTAATGGTGTATATGGTCAAAGAAAAAGAGGGATGGGCTATTCCAAGTGAAGTCCCTGAAGATAAGGATGAGCCCGTGCAGAAATTAAAGGGTCCGTCTCCACTCGGAGACCCAGTCGTGAACTTCGCAGCAGTAGAACCCACGCAAGAGATAAACTTGGGCAGCGAAGATGAAACGAAAATGGTGAAGATCGGAACGACGATGGAGGCGAATGAAGAGGAAAGGTTGATAAAGCTGTTGAAAGAATACTGTGATATCTTTGCATGTGGCATGAACGAGATGCCTGGGATAGATCCTGAAGTCGCTTGCCACAGACTGGATCTAAACCCAGCAATCAAGCCAATAAGGCAACGAATAAGAAAGATAGCCACTGCTTATCACGAGCAAATAGAGCAAGAATTACAGAAAATGTTAAACTCGAGAATAATAAGACTCGCGAAGTATCCAACATGGATAGACAACATGGTGATAGTACCAAAGAATACCACAGGAATAAGAATATGCATAGATTTCAGCAACTTAAATACAGCTTCTCCAAAGGATAGCTTCCCTTTACCCAATATACCGAAAATGGTGGAGTCAGCTTCAGGGTACAAGAGGTTAACTTTGATGGACGGTTATTGTGGATATAACCAGATACCACTCGCGGAAGAAGACCAATAGCACACGGCCTTTTTCGCTCCTAGAGGCTTGTATTGCTACATGAGAATGCCATTCGGACTGAAAAACGCAGGGGAAACTTACCAGCGGATGGTGGAGAAGATTTTTGCAAAATGGGTGCACAACAAGCTGGAGGTCTACGTCGACGACATGCTGGTTAAGACTAAGGAGTTAGGGGACCATGTTGAAGACTTGAAAGAAATATTCGAGCAGATGAGGGCATTCAAAATGAAAATAAATCCTGCGAAGTATATATTCGGTGTGGAGTCAGCGAAGTTCTTGGGGCACATCGTGTCCGAGAAAGGTATTGAAGTAGACCCATCCAAGGTTTAAGCCATATTGGACATGCCATCGCCAGCAACGGTAAAAGACATGCAAAAACTGAATGGGCAGTTGGCAGCTTTGGGAAGATTTATTTCTAAATCCTCGGATAGGTGCAAACATTTCTTCGATATTTTGAAGAAGGGAGCAAAATTTTCGTGGACCCAAGAATGCGAACAGGCCCTACAAAATATAAAAAAGTATCTTATCAACTTATCAATTCTCCAAAAGCCCGAGACAAATGAATAACTACTGATTTGTCTCGCAGATACACCGAATGCCATCAGTTCGGTGTTGCTTCGGACAGATGAAGGCGTTGAGAAGCCTATCGTTTATGTCAGAAAAACACTCAAGGATGCTGAAAAAAACTATACAAAGATAGAAAAGTTGATTCTAGCACTGGTGTATTCATCAGAAAAACTAAGAACCTATTTTCAGACTCACAAGATAAAAGTTCTAACAAGAATCCCTATAGACTCAGCTTTAAAGAATACGAGGAGAGTTGGGCGAGTTGAAAGATGGAATACCCGAATAGATCAATTCGGATTAAAATACGAGGTACAAACTTCAACGAAGTCACACATAGTTGCGGAATTCCTGGCCGAGTTCCCAATAGAAGAAGACAAAGGAGTGGAAGAGATGTTGGATATAGATGAGGAGCGTCCGGATCCTACAGATCTACTAAAAGAAAATCACCCAAGGAGATGGGAAATATTTATAGACGGATCGTCCAAAAGCACTGGAGGAGGAATGGGAATAGTATTTACTTCTCCGAAAGGAGCAAGGACAGTATTCTGCTTCCTACTGGAATATAAAGTTACTAACAACGAAACAGAATATGACGCAATCATACAAGCTTTGAGGATAGCTATCGAGATGAAGTTGGAAGAAATAAGAATAACAAGCGATTCACAGCTGGTGGTCAGGAAGATAGAAGGGAGGTATCAAGCGAACTATGCAGTGATGAATCGATATTTGTGACTCGTTAAGGAATATTCAAAGAAAATACCCAATATAATATGGAGACAAGTAAGCCGAGATAATAACAGACACGCGGACGCTTTAGACTTTATTGCATCAATGATAGAAGACACCTCGGAAAAATATATCTGAATTGAAAGGTTAATGCACCCCTCAGTAACTAGAGAGTTGGAAGAAGAGAAGTCCGTGATGATAATAGAGGGTAGTGCATCTGACGAGATGGAAGAAGATGACTGGAGGACACCTATTCACAAGTACCTCGAGAAGGGTGATATGCCTAGAGACATGTTTGAGGCGCACAAAATCAAAGGGAGATCCACAAATTATGAACTAAGAAAAGGAATCCTATATCGGAGATCATCCACTATTGTGATGCTTGTCACAAGAAGAAGGAGTGCAAATCATGAAGGCAATACATTATGGTGATGCTGGAAATCACAGCGGAACCAGATCATTGGCTTATAAAACCAAGACACAGGGATACTTTTGGAAGAGCATGCATAAAGACGCAAATGGTGTGGAAACGAGGTGTGAATCTTATCAAAGATTCGGAAAGCGTATACATGCACCCTCGACAAGCCTAAATTATGTGCTAAGTGTGTGGCCGTTCGCCATATGGGGAATAGATATTGTGGGGCCATTTGTTGCCGGGAGCTTGCAGCGAAAGTACCTGATAGTGGGAACGGACTATTTCACAAAATGGGTTGAGGAGAAACCTGTGAAGAACACACGAGATGGTGATATATACGATTTTATACTTGAGCATATCATATGTAGGTTTGGAGTCCCTCTGCAAATCGTTTCTGACAACGGGATGCAATTCGAGGGGGAAAACGTGAAGATGTTATTTAGCGCTTTTAAGATACAGTCCGCGAAGTCGACCCCGTTATACCCACAGAGCAATGGGCAAGAGGAGGTAACAAACAAGACAATAACATCCAATTTAAAAAAGAAGTTAGACGGATATCACCATAACTGGTGCGAGGAAGTCCCGAAGGTGCTATGGTCATACAGAACCACCAGAAGAGAAGAAACAGGAATTTCCCCATTTTGTTTGGCATACGGAGTAGAGGCAATTCTGCCTACAGAAATCATGTTCCCTACTACCAAGCGAGAAGCCTGGGAGAAAGGCATAAACTCGGACCCGATCTTAGGAAAGCTAGACGACTTGGAGGAAAACAGGGAGATTGATCTGCAGCACATGACGAATTACCACCGAAGACTATCTCATGAATACAACAAGAATGTGAAAGAGAGAGGTTTCGTTCCAGGGGAGCTAGTTCTGCGCGAAATACCTCCGTATCAAAAGGGACCCGTAGGAAAACTGGAGCCTACGTGGGAAGGACCTTTCATCGTAAAAACAAAAGTGGGAAACGGAGCTTATGAGCTCGCAGACTGCGAAGGAAAAGATACAGGTAGCAACGGGGACATTATATATGGCGAAGTAGAAAGGCAAGGTCGCAGATTGGACCACCAGTGGAATCCAATTTACATCAAGAAGTATTATCCATAAGCAACAGAAACTCGTGAAGAATTGATCAAAAATATATATATATCAATCAGAAAATTAATGAATCATTTGTTGAGCAACATTGAAAAATCAACAGAAGCAAAGCAAAAAAAAAAAAAAAAAGATGCAAATTCAAAACATGAGAATGCGAGGGCCACAAGTAAGACCTCATTTAGGAGGTCTGCTTACGACCCTCAAAATAGGCGATCGTAAGTCCTATATAAAACCTCTACTTAGGGAGGCTGAGACCTCGTGGCGTGCAACCTAGTTCGCACAAAGTTTAAGGGGAAAATGTAAGACAAGTATTTGCAGAGAGTATTGTGCCAATATTTTCCTTCTAGCTTAACCGGGGAAGCCTCAAAATGGTTCGAAGGGTTAGCAGAAGGTTCAATCTCGTCGTTTAAATATTTTCAGAGAGTATTCCTGATGACTTACATAAGCAATAACATGTTAAGGCCAGGAATAGAAACCTTGTTCAACTTGCGAAGAAATCCAGGCGAAAACTTGCGAAGTTTAATTACGAGATGGAGAACCGTGTGCAGTGAACTCGCGGGAAGGGTAGATTAGAGAAATTTCATCTTGGCATTCGTTAACGCGTTAATACCAACCGATCTCTTGCACACGAAGCTCTTCGTAATTCGCAACACAATATCAATGAGTGAACTCCGAGAATATCAGGAGGAGTACGTGGCGTTGGAGGAGAAACAAAGGGAGGCAATTGAAGCATCCCCAATTCAATCCAAGGAGGGGAACTCGCATCTTCTTCCCAGAATAACAAATGTGATAGAAGGTGATATGAAATATGAGGACGCAGAACCATTGGAAACAATACCCGCGAAGTTGGTAGCATTATCCAGTGGGGACCAAGAATGGATAGATCAACATCCGAGGTATATCGATCCCATACCTCGGAATTACGAATGTTTCCGAGATGATAATCATAGGAACTCACGAAGATACCTACCGGGGCAGCAATACGGGAGAATGAAACCACAGTTCGAGGACGTAGTTTTGCCCGAGCTCAACACCACTGTCGAGAAAATATGGGAATCAATTGTCCTGACGGAAGAAATCCCCCCCCCCCCCGGGAAATTTTGGGGTGGAGCCCTTGTCAAGTGTGAGAATTAATGACTTTTGAAAGTATCATTGCTTCCATGGACACCGCACAGAAGATTGCAGAAACATCCGACGAATAATACTTCGTCTAATTGAAAAGGGAAAACTCAAGCATTTCTTGGAAAATTCAGGACCCATACCACCGCCACCACCTCAAAGAAGTGATCAAAAGCAATCAAAAGTATACAAAATCGAAATCGACAGAGGAACACAGAAGTTAAACTGCAACTCCATCATTCATTCTGCGAAGAATATACAAAACTTTCATGATAATATGTTACAAAGGGTTCATAAGCGGGATTTTGAAGGAAACGAGATATACAACATCGCGAAGAAAGAGCCATTAGAAAAATGACAGAGAATGACTATTTCTTTCTCAGCAGCAGACGCCCCGGAAGGAGGAGCTTCGCACACATATCCTTTGGTGATCGCTTTGAACTTCGGAGAGCATGCGAAGTGGGAAGAAAGTTCCGTGGAAAAAAAGAAAGTATGGGAAATATATAGGATCTTGGTGGACACAGGGAGCTCGGTGGATATTCTCTTTTACCACACATTTAAAGCAATGGGCTACCGAGATTCGGATCTGGTGCCGTCGACCTATAATATATATGGGTTTAACGGAGTAACATCAAAGCCGAGAGGGGAACTGGTCGTGAAAATATTTGCAGGGGAACTTGAAACCGAGGTAACAGTATGCGTGGTGGATGTAGAATCTCCCTACAACGCTCTGATTGGGCGACCATGGATACATGGGATCAAGGGAATAGCATCCACATATCACCAAGCTATCCGATTTCCTATGCCAAGCGGTATCGGCGAGATAAAGGGAGATCAGAAGGAAGCCAGAGAGTGTAATGATGAACATGTGCATAACTATGACGATAAGATAAAGTGATAGAAGGAACAAAAGAAGAGAGTGCAAGAAGCAAAGAGGGAAAAAGAATTAATGGTGTATATGGTCAAAGAAAAATAGGGATGGGCTATTCCAAGTGAAGTCCCTGAAGATAAGGATGAGCCCGTGCAGAAATTAAAGGTTTCGTCTCCGCTCGGAGACTAATCGTGAACTTCGTGAAGCAGTAGAACCCACGCAAGAGAAAACTTGGGCAGCGAAGATGAAACGAAAATGGTGAAGATCGGAACGACGATGGAGGCGAATGAAGAGGAAAGGTTGATAAAGCTGTTGAAAGAATACTGTGATATCTTTGCATGTGGCATGAACGAGATGCCTGGGATAGATCCTGAAGTTGCTTGCCACAGACTGTATCTAAACCCAGCAATCAAGCCAATAAGGCAACGAATAAGAAAGATAGCCACTGCTTATCACGAGCAAATAGAGCAAGAATTACAGAAAATGTTAAACTCGAGAATAATAAGACCCGCGAAGTATCCAACATGGATAGACAACATGGTGATAGTACCAAAGAAGACCACAGGAATAAGAATATGCATAGATTTCAGCGACTTAAATACATCTTATCCAAAGGATAGCTTCCCTTTACCCAATATACCGAAAATGGTGGATTCAGCTTCAGGGTACAAGAGGTTAACTTTGATGGACGGTTATTGTGGATATAACCAGATACCACTCGCGGAAGAAGACCAATAGCACACATCCTTTTTCGCTCCTAGAGGATTGTATTGCTACACGAGAATGCCATTCGGACTGAAAAATGCAGGGGAAACTTACCAGCGGATGGTGGAGAAGATTTTTGCAAAATGGGTGCACAACAAGCTGGAGGTCTACGTCGACGACATGCTGGTTAAGACTAAGGAGTCAGGGGACCATGTTGAAGACTTGAAAGAAATATTCGAGCAGATGAGGGCATTCAAAATGAAAATAAATCCTGCGAAGTATATATTCGGTGTGGAGTCAGCGAAGTTCTTGGGGCACATCGTGTCCGAGAAAGGTATTGAAGTAGACCCATCCAAGGTTTAAGCCATATTGGACATGCCATCGCCAGCAACGGTAAAAGACATGCAAAAACTGAATGGGCAGTTGGAAGCTTTGGGAAGATTCATTTCTAAATTCTCGGATAGGTGCAAACATTTCTTCGATATTTTGAAGAAGGGAGCAAAATTTTCGTGGACACAAGAATGCGAACAGGCCCTACAAAATATAAAAGAGTATCTTATCAACTTATCAATTCTCCAAAAGCCAGAGCCAAATGAAGAACTATTGATTTGTCTCGCAGATACATCGAATGCCATCAGTTCGGTGTTGCTTCGGACAGATGAAGGCGTTGAGAAGCCTATCTTTTACGTCAGAAAAACACTCAAGGATGCTGAAAAGAACTATACAAAGATAGAAAAGTTGATTCTAGCACTGGTGTATTCATCAGAAAAACTAAGAACCTATTTTCAGACTCACAAGATAAAAGTTCTAACAAGAATCCCTATAGACTCAGCTTTAAAGAATACGAGGAGAGTTGGGCGAGTTGAAAGATGGAATACCCGAATAGATCAATTCGGATTAAAATACGAGGTACAAACTTCAACGAAGTCACACATAGTTGCGGAATTCCTGGCCGAGTTCCCAATAGAAGAAGACAAAGGAGTGGAAGAGATGTTGGATATAGATGAGGAGCGTCCGGATCCTACAGATCTACTGAAAGAAAATCACCCAAGGAGATGGGAAATATTTATAGACGGATTGTCCAACAGCGCTGGAGGAGGAATGGGAATAGTATTTACTTCGCCGAAAGGAGCAAGGACAGTATTCTGCTTCCTACTGGAATATAAAGTTACTAACAACGAAACAGAATATGACGCAGTCATACAAGCTCTGAGGATAGCTATCGAGATGAAGTTGGAAGAAATAAGAATAACAAGCGATTCACAGCTGGTGGTCAGGAAGATAGAAGGGAGGTATCAAGCGAACGATGCAGTGATGAATCGATATTTGCGACTCGTAAAGGAATATTCAAAGAAAATACCCAATATAATATGGAGACAAGTAAGCCGAGATAATAACAGACACGCGGACGCTTTAGCCTTTATTGCATCAATGATAGAAGACACCTCGGAAAAATATATCTGAATTGAAAGGTTAATGCACCCCTCAGTAACTAGCGAGTTGGAAGACGAGAAGTCCGTGATGATAATAGAGGGTAGTGCATCTGACGAGATGGAAGAAGATGACTGGAGGACACCTATTCACAAGTACCTCGAGAAGGGTGATCTGCCTAGAGACAGGTTTGAGGCGCACAAAATCAAAGGGAGATCCACAAATTATGAACTAAGAGAAGGAATCCTATATCGGAGATCATCCACTTTTGCGATGCTTGTCACAAGAAGAAGGAGTGCAAATCATGAAGGCAATACATTACGGTGATGCTGGAAATCACAGCGGAACCAGATCATTGGCTTATAAAACCAAGACACAAGGATACTTTTGGACGAGCATGCATAAAGACGCAAAGGGTGTGGAAACGAGGTGTGAATCTTACCAAAGATTCGGAAAGCGTATACATGCACCCTCGACAAGCCTAAATTATGTGCTAAGTGTGTGGCCGTTCGCCATATGGGGATTATATATTGTGGGGCCATTTGTTGCCGGGATATTGCAGCGGAAGTACCTGATAGTGGGAACGGACTATTTCACAAAATGGGTTGAGGAGAAACCTGTGAAGAACACACGAGATGGTGATATATACGATTTTATACTTGAGCATATCATATGTAGGTTTGGAGTCCCTCTGCAAATCGTTTCTGACAACGGGATGCAATTCGAGGGGGAAAACATGAAGATGTTATTTAGCGCTTTTAAGATACAGTCCGCGAAGTCGACCCCGCTATACCCACAGAGCAATGGGCAAGAGGAGGTAACAAAAAAGGCAATAGCAGCCACTTTAAAAAAGAAGTTAGACGGACATCACCATAACTGGTGCGAGGAAGTCCCGAAGGTGTTATGGTCATACAGAACCACCAGAAGAGAAGCAACAGGAATTTCCCCATTTTGTTTTGCATACGGAGTAGAGGCAATTCTGCCTACAGAAATCATGTTCCCTACTACCAAGCGAGAAGCCTGGGAGAAAGGCATAAACTCGGACCCGATCTTAGGAAATCTAGACGACTTGGAGGAAAACAGGGAGATTGCTCTGCAGCACATGACGAATTACCACCGAAGACTATCTCATGAATACAACAAGAATGTGAAAGAGAGAGGTTTCGTTCCAGGGGAGCTAGTTCTGCGCGAAATACCGCCGTATCAAAAGGGACCCGTAGGAAAACTGGAGCCTACGTGGGAAGGACCTTTCATCGTAAAAAGAAAAGTGGGAAACGGAGCTTATGAGCTCGCAGACTGCGAAGGAAAAGATACAGGTAGCAACGGGGACATTATATATGGCGAAGTAGAAAGGCAAGGTCGCATATTGGACCACCAGTGGAATCCAATTTACATCAAGAAGTATTATCCATAAGCAACAGAAACTCGTGAAGAATTGATAAAAAAAATATATATATATATATACCAATCAGAAAATGAATGAATCATTTGTTGAGCAACATTGAAAAATCAACAGAAGCAAAGCAAAAAAAAAAAAAAAAAAGATGCAAATTCAAAACATGAGAATGCGAGGGCCACAAGTAAGACCTCATTTAGGAGGTCTGCTTACGACCCTCAAAATAGGCGATCGTAAGTCCTATATAAAACCTCTACTTAGGGATGCTGAGACCTCGTGGCGTGCAACCTAGTTCGCACAAAGTTCAAGGGGAAAATGTAAGACCTACAAGCGCGTCACGAGATAATCTCACATGTGGCTAACAACCACCAGCTAGGGGCAATAGTAAGACCCATCCGCCGAGGGCCCCAATTGGGTTACCTTCGGTAAGGGGTGTAAGAACTAGCCAGTGGAGAAGAAGATGGCCTGGTGTAGTTCTTCCGCCCGGTCCCAAAACCACCCCAACTAGGGTGTGAATTTGAAACCAGGAGCCATATCGGCGAAAGGGCAGGAGTTCACAAAATAACTGATGCCTAAGTCCAAAAGCACGGGGGTATTCAGAGGGGAAGTGGCGGCACCCTCCTTTAGGGAGATGGGTGACCACCAAAGTCGGAAATGTTACGGGGCTGGTACTCACGGGAGTAGGTAGGCCTGTGATATTGTTGCATATAAGACCTCAGTGAGCGAGATAAGGCGAGGTTGATGGATATTTACTTCGCAAGAGTAAAGAGCGCCTGAGACTTCGTCGAAAAGCCCTGACCAACGGGGTGGGGCACAATAAGACCTTAACTAGGAGGCAAAATAAGACCCCAAACTGATGATAGAGATGTGAGGAAAAAAATATGAGACCTGAGGCAAAACAAAAGGGAAAGTGTATACTTGCAAAGATGCAGGTATATACTACAAAGAAAAAGGGCAAGCACATTACAAAGCTTGACCACACAAGCCATACAATTCTAAGGAGTACTTCTTACATTGCATAAGAAGCACTCGCAACTGAAATCTTATACATGATGATATATGCACTAACTCGATTATGCTATGAACTGAACAATAATGATTGCAGCGAGATGACAATAATGCGAGATCGACTCGCACGAACAACTAAGGCAGAGAAAGTAAGGTCGAGCGGAGCTAAAAGCACAATGTATGCTACATAAATCCACCAAAGAATAATAGGTAAGTATATACTTTAAATACGATTTTATTCTTTCGAGTATTTATTTCGCATTAAGGCAAAAAAAAAAAACAATTACTTCGGAAACACCCAAAGAATAAGGGGCAAGTATATACTTAAGCAACATTAATTATTCTTTGATTATTTCCTTCGTCAAGTATATACTTGGTATCTCGGAGTGATTCCGAAATACCAGGGCAAGGCAGCCATTAATAAACATCCAGGTTATATATATAAGCGCAGCAAATGAAGCAAAGAAAGGGAAAAGCTAGTATATTAAGGCAAAATACGAGCAAAAATTGTCATGCCCCCTAAGCTTGGGAGCGCCCAGATAAAATGTTAGAAGGAAAAAGAACCAAAATATCACAAACATCAAAGCAAATAATCAGGGATTGTTACCAACTCCCTCTTCATCAATATTGCCATCAAATCCCGCAGCCTCATCATTGTTACCAGCTCCAGCATTGGCACCAGCCCTAGCATCGTTATCTCCTATGCCTTGAGGAACCTCGTGATGAGGTCTCTCAATGTCTTCATCAGTCTCTGTATCTTCGTTCTCAACTTCGGCGAAGACAGTGGGTTCATCATCGGAGAAAATCTCGAGGTTCATGTTAGGGACGTCGAGACCATGAGAGTTGCAGAACTCGGTAAAAAATTTCACCTTCTCTTCCTGGGCATTTCGGCAAGTCCATTTCGCTACCTTCTTAGCGTTCTCCTCCATCTTATCGCAATCCTCGTTCAAGGAAGCAAACTCTCCCTGCAATTTGGATAACTCCTCAGCCAAGCTATCCTTTTGGCGAGACAAGTGCAAAATTTGATTTTTCAAACTCTCCTTGGATTCTGCAAGATAACAACGAAATGAGAAACAAGAATAACCAAGCGAAGCACGAAGCAACAACAACACCTAGAGCTACCTTCTTTGTGCGAAATAACAGAATTTAAGGTTTTCTGAATGTCAAGATTAAAATGATCAAGTCTTGATATTTCTGATTCGAGAAAGCTGTGATGTTCTAGAGGTGATTTTTCCACGCCCTCTCCAGGGCCGGACATGGATCTATCCTCATCATGGGATCCTATAACAAGTTTACCGCCTCGAGGAGGCATAACAAGCTTCTTCTTCGCAGGAGTATCGGGAGCAGTTTTCTTGCCCTGAAGCCTCTACAAGCGAACCAAGATGGAGGACATGTCATTATTTAACTCGTTGTTCTCATTCCTTAACTCAGCATTCTCAGTCTTCAGCTTCTCATATCCATACTTCAACTCGGAGAGCTCACTCCGGAGCTTGCGAAGTTCAGCTTCGGACCTGTCCTTCCTCTTAATTATTCTATCCTTATCCTCCTCAAGGCGCCTAGCTCGGTCCATGGATGAGGAGTGAAGGTTATGGGAAGTAGTGAGAGAATTACTGATCTGCCTAAGCTCGGTCCTCAATCGTTCATTCTCCTCACGAATGTGGAAATTCGACTCTTCATGATTAGCCGACTTATTAGCTAGACGCTCAGCCAGAGAATATGACGTCGATAGCTTTTCACTCAAGATCTCATTTTCAGATAAGTAGAAGTTAATCTGGGACAAAAGGTTTGCTTGTTCTGCTTGGTAATCGTCCACGGTCGACTTGGCTTCTTCAAAATTCATATAATACTTCGCAGAACGGGCTTGATGAAAATAACAAAATAGTAAAGACAGGAACGAGATAGAAATAAAGACCGAGAAAAGATTAAACTTATTGCTAAGCACCGAAATCCTTTCATCTTTCTTGGCTGAACGCTCCCTCTCATCAGCGAGATCATTCCTAAGATCCTGAATTCGTTCGTTAGCAGTCTTCAAATTTTCGCGGGCAACCTTCATCTCTACGAGTTGAGCCATATGACGGTTGAACTCCTGCGAAGCATTACCAGTAAGATGGGGATTTGTACGACAAATGCATTTAAGATTGATAATACTAACCAAGGCCATAATAGCAGCGTGCTGGTTGGTGGAGAGATTCAACGAAGCGTTCTGCATGAAAGATTGATCTTGAGTTAGAAAAGTATCGGCGCATAGCGAGATTACAGATTCCATAGATGCGGACCTTGTGGAGGGGTTGTTCCGAGTTAAGATAAGAGCGTCCCTTAAGAACTCCATGTTGGGGGAATAGGCCGGATCCTCTGCTTCGAAAACCTTCCGAGTCTTTTCACCGGAAGGACCTGCTGATGATTTAACCGGGGACTCTTCCACCGTGATACGAGGAGTTGGCATGGGGACCTTCGTAGAAGGAGTGGCACCCTTAGGCATCTCGGGCTTGTTCTTATCAGAAGAGGAAGGAAGCTCTGCAGACTTCTGAGCATTAGGTATACGGGTGAGATCCCCCATATTCAAAACCCTACGACGTTTTTGGGGTTCGGCGGTAGGAACGGGTTGAGGAACCTAAGAAATAGAGGTTAGTATCTCGAAGTTGAACAAAGTTTAAGGCAACAAGAAGGGAGTGCCATTACGAAGTAAATATGGTAGCAGAATACCTTGGTAGCAGCAGCCGCACCAGAAGAGCTTTCCTGATTACTTCGCTTCAGAAGGACACGAGGGTTTACGATGGGATTTTCCACGAATTCTTCCTCCTGTCAAAACCAAAAGTTAGATTCCGAAAGCAAAATTTGAACACCAAAAGCGAAGCAGGAAGCGGGTTACCTGGTCCATAGCAGGAGATCCAACAACAAGCATCTTGGAGGATCTATCCTTGATCAAGCCGTGAGCGGGCAATGAGTACTACGAAAAAAATAAAAAAAATAAAAAAATAAAACACAACAAAAAACAAGGAATTTAGATAAAAGATACCAAAATGAAATGAGGTGAGAAGAATAGCGAGCTCACATCGGAGGGCTTCTCGGACCAGTTGAACTTCCAAGGTTCAAAGGAAGCGAGATGAACGTGACTTGGGAGGGGGCCTTCCCGAGCATTCCCGGATTCATCATAACCCCATACAAGGGGGCCCTCGATAACAACTGGGAACATCATCTAGTCCTCATCATTAGTTAGACGCAAAGAAGGGCCTTTGGGATACTCCTTCGAAGAACCAACATGCTCAACATCCAAAAGAAGAACTTTGGAAGACTCCTTCAGGGACTTCCGATGTAAATAAACACCCCACTCTTGATACTTCCTTCTTCTACCTTGAGTCTTATCGAAGTAATTCTCCGAGAAAGAATCAATGTTGTAGTCCGCAGGGTTGAAGCTCTGGGATGAACCGCCAGAGGAACGCCTCACAAACTTGTTACAAATACGAATTAAATTACCGTTCAACTGGAAGGCTCCCCTGCTGAGATGAGCAAGAATCTCACAGAGAAGAGGATTCCGGGCATCATACAGAGGAAAGGTTAATCCCGCTCTCAACTGACCCAAAGTGGCAATCATCCTGGTAGATGACCACGTCTCTGCCTCAATCCAGCGATTGTTCAATTCCATCCGTTTGGTTGCGGTTACCGGAGGCACAGCTGAAAGATCCACCGCCGGTGACAGAGTTAAACCTAGTTTTTTGACATCAGCCTTGAAATTTTCAAGATGCTTTGATGTAGTGGCAAGGGGAAATTTTCTGGGTGCCATTGTTGAAAGGAGAGAAGACAATGTGGAAAAATTGAGGAAGAACTAAGGAAATCAGAAAGCGGACAGAGTTTACAGAAGAACAGTGCCGGGGAAGAAGAAGTTGAAGGACGTAAAGAAGAAAAAAAAGATGAGGGAGAAGACTATTTATAATGGACCCAGGGTATGACCTAGAAAAACGGTTGCACAGAAAGGAGAACCGGTTGGTAACTGTTGATAAGAATCGTGGGAGACAAGATAGCGAAAAATCCGCGTACGTTGCGGTTACGAAATTAATGCAGGATTCTCTTTCTTTTCTTGGTACCCGCGAAAGGAATGAGAAAAGGCAAAATGTAGGTACAGAAAACCACTCTGCCACGTGTCCGAGGAAGATTGAGCGAGATAATAAGAAGAATCTTTGAGAAAGATATTATTCACCACTCCCGAAGGAGTGTAAGTGAGTAGTCTAATCAACTGTCAGATCCGCCTTAACTAGGCCCGTCGTCAAAGAAAGAAGAACTAACTTGCTCGGAAAAGATATCTAGCGAAGTAGAGCTAACCTGCTCGGAAAGGCATCTAGCGAAGTAGAGCTACCCTGCTCGGAAAGACATCTGGCGAGGTGGACATAACTTGCTCGAGAAGACATTTAATGAGGTATGGATTGTTGCACAAGAAAAAGGAAGGGTCACGAAGTCGATTGCGCGAGGCATGACTTGTTGTCCAAGAAATAGTAAGGTTTCCCGAAGTAATGACGCGAAATGTGGATTGTTATGCAAGAAAAGGGACAGCTGTCCCCGACATGAACCGATCTTTAAGGCGAAAAGTAAGCATAAAAGTTGTTCTGAGCGAGATAAAAGCGTCAGTCCGAGATAAATAGAGCTGTATTCCATTATGTAATTTTCCCTATAAAAAGGGAGACTTAGCCTCCTGAGAAGGGGTTGAATCATTTGAGGAGAGAGGGAGAATACTTTGTAAGGAGAGATAATCTAGATCTTGAGTGTTCTTGAGCGTATTGTAACTTTGAATCAAAATAATTCTAATCTAATATAAGATCTGTGCATAAACTTGTGTTTGTATCTATCGAATTAGTGAAAGGGTGTAACTATGGATTTTCTGTAGTTACAGTTCTCTTTCCCATTCAAATTCTCTAAGAACCACAATGAGGCTTGAAACTCTTCTTCACCATCTTGTTCAACAAACACCATAAGTACAATATCATGGAGAGATTCAGGAGCAGCAAAACAAAAATAAGGATTTGGGGTTTACCTCTTCATACTTCAAAATTGTTTATCTTCAATGATATCAGGTTTTAAAACAATTATAATTTCATATTGTCTCAAACCAGGTGGGCGTTGTGGTTCTTCTTTCTCTTAGGTAGCTAAAATACTAAATGATTATGGAATATGGTTCATTATCTTCTCCGACACCTCCTTCAAAAAATGAACCTAAAAAATCTAAGGTTAAAGCTTTAACGGGGTAAGCTTTTATGGGTTCTTCTCAAAAATTTCGCTTTATAATTACAAGATCTGTTTTGAAGTAAAACTTTAGGGAATCTGTATTGTACGGATGAAGAAGAAGAAGTGGAGAGAATAATGACGACTTTGCACATTTTATTCCGGATGGTGGTGGGGGTAAATGCGTAAAAGACTCCATTAATACAAACAATAAAACAATGATAAAAATGAAAGTCAAATTAACCACGTCAACCCAAAAAATTAATAGTCAAGATCTGGTCAAGGTACCAACCCTTAATATTTCAAATATTGGGTATCAAAGTTAGGTATTGGACATTTGCTGGGTACCAAACGTTAAATAACCCTTGTTGTTGTTGATTAGTAAGACCAAATTCAATGGCACCGACAAAACAAAATCATAATTTGTTGCCATTTATAAACACTATTCATTATTTGTTGGGTAGATGGTCAGTAATTAACAAACTAACCATAAGAGGTTGCAAACCACTGCCAGTTCACTTCCAACAGAGACTCCACCACCGACCACCACCTTTTCCCCTTCAATAAATTTTGCACCACCGACCATAACCAAAATAACACACCATACACTCGCAGACGACAAAGCGTCACTATCCCACGACCCCTATTACGGGAGTTGGAAATTTCCAAGAAGTTGCGCAACGAAAGAATGGATAGTGATTTTCTGATGCACAAAAACTCTCCAACTGCAAAGGGATGGCATAACAATGTCCGCTTCACATATGAATCTACAGCACAATAACTAGGTGAATATGCAGACTTGTCCAAGATACACAAAACCGTAAAGAATTCCATGTATCCATTTAAAAAAAAAAAATTGCACCCTTTTCATAGGCTTTACAAGTTATTAACTTCATAATGAGGAGTATACAGTTACTTATAACAACTAGTACATACCAACTTCGTAGATGAACTTGTTAGAATACGAGCATCCAACTTAAAGCCAATTACTAATGAGTGACGAGGCCTTAAAGGATTATAAACCGCAGGATCTTAGATGCCCAGACAATATGAGACTAATAATCTCAATAGAACTAGCGAAGATATTTGGCGGCGGAGCTATCCGTACATCCAAATGGGATGTCGTGTATTCTTACAGTTTTAGCGTTTTCGACCACGGTAAAAGTGGTTGCAATTTTTTGTGTATGGTACTGTGGAGCTACACGGTATAATGGCATATGTCTAAGTTCTACTTTAGGGCGATTTTTTTGCAGTTCTTGAAACACTTATTACATGACTCCAAACAGGAGTTTCAGCACTTGCAGTTGGCCAGGATCACATATAAAACTACCTGTCCATTCATATGCCATTTTTCTTTGTTGACCTCAAAAAATACAAAGAAAAGAAAATAGCTCAGTAAGTGGAGATGAATTAGACAGAACATGTAGCAATACTAAAATGAAAATAAATACGTATACATATAAATTTATACTACCTTCTTCTTCTTCTTGAGTGCGCTCAGGTGATTAGGTATCTCTCATGATTGTTTCTAAAACTGCACTAGCTAACTGGTACTATGTCTATCAATAAGATTTATAATAATACGCAGAAGATACTGTTAACAGAAACAAGTGCGAGGAAATGAAGAACAGAAAAGGGAATGAGAGACGAGTAGAGAAGAGAGGGTTTTAAACAGTGTGGTACATGTAGTGATTAGGTGGGTTGATAGGTAGATGCATCATTCATTTCAAAGCGCAGCACTAACCATCAAGAATCAATTTCGCATGTACTACTACTACATTATGTTTCTGCTTTAGGGAATTTGTAAGATTAAAAATTTAATGAAGTACGTAAAGATTATAGCCTCGAAGAAAAGCATGACCATTCTTAAAGGAACTTATACTAGTACTTCGATCTCGCCTCTCAAAGGGAGATTATTTTCAGACCTTCAGCCGGTGGAACAAGTGTTAAGTGGTCTAGAACCGAAAACGTGATGCTAAGTGGTGGTGGGATGAACATATTAATTAAAAATGTAACTGGGCCTGGCCTGTTAGTTTTAGTAGGTCTTACTGAATATTATTAGTGGACTCCTTAGTGAGGAGACAGCAACCTGGGTGGATGGATCATTCTTTTTTGATAAAGAAGAATTTATTAGAGAAAGAAGAATATACAAGATAACTCTTACAAGGAGTAAGAGAGAACAAACAGGTAAAAAAGGTATAGAGAGTTATAAAAACACCAGATCCCAGTTATATAGAACACTACTGGAATTCCCATTCAAACTATTTGTGAAAATCGATGCCCAGGAGAGTAACAAAGCTCTAGTATTCTGCCCAACTAAATCAACATTTGTGACCTTCTCTTCAAAAGTTCTCAGGTTCCTCTCAGTCCATATACTCCACAAAACAAAGACCTGAATCAGTGACCAAACTAGTTTGTCATCAGCAGGATCCTTGAGTGTATGCCACACTTGCAGCAAATTAAGGATGGTGGAAGGCCAAACACCATAAATTCCGTGAGATGGAAGGATGTAAGACCAAATACTTCTTGCGAAAGAACATTCGAAAAACAAATGCTTTATATTTTCCTCGGCACAGTTACAAAGTATGCATTTATTGACATGATGGTAACCCCAGTCTACAAACTTATCAATGGTAATAATCCTATCATGGCCAGCAATCCATAGGAAGAAATTTATTTTGTGTGGAACCTTGTTATTCCAGATAGTTCTATAGGGGAAGAGCGGGAAGCTATTACCTTGGTGTAAAGCAGCATATAGAGAACCCGTTGAGAAAATTCCGGTAGGGGAAAGAGACCATCTTCTTATATCATCTGAATCACAAAGAGGGGGAGGCTCCGGACCAATGATATCTAATAAAGATGCTAGATGTACTGCCTCTTCATCCGAAAGAGCTCTTCTAAGATGTAAATTCCAACTTTTTGTATTCTCAGCAGTGACAATATGGGATGAAAGAGATCCATTTTTATTTCTACTGAGTTTATATAATGATGGAAATAAAAATTTAAGAGTATGATTTCCAACCCATAAATCAGACCAGAAAGATACGAAGTTTCCATTTTGAACAACTAAAGAAGAGTATTGAGTTACCTTATCCGCATACTTTGTTATCCCTTTCCAACATGATGTGCCATATGAGCCTTTAATTTTATCAGGAACCCAGTGCGAGGAAGATAACCCATATTTTTCAGTGATAATGGAATACCACAACGATTCTTTCTCCAAGACGTAACGCCAACACCATTTGGAAATCATTGCCAAGTTGAATTGTTGAAGATTCTTGACTCCCAGACCTCCTCTCTCAATTGGAGTACAAACAAATGTTCCATTTACAAGATGTTTCTTTTTCTCTTCACCGTTATCCCAAAGGAAATCTATGATTTTCTTCTCGAGAAGATTAATAATTGAGACTGGCGCCTTGAATGTACTAAAATAATATAACGGAAGACTAGTAAGAACATGTTTGATGAGTGTAATTTTACCTCCCTTAGTGAGATGTACTTTGCTCCATGTAGCCAAATTGCAATCAAACTTTTCAATAACAGGATCCCATAGTGCCTTTGAGTTAGATTTAGCGCCAAGAGGTAACCCAAGATACATGATAGGTAGTTTATCAGTTAAACAACCTAGCTGGCCAGCCCAAGAATCAAGCAATGGAGTATCACCAATACCAACCAATCTGGTTTTTGCATTATTAACTCTTAGCCCAGAAGATAACTCGAAACATTTTAATGCACTGAAGATGAAATGTAATTCCTCCCAGTCATACTTGAGAAACATAATAGTATCGTCTGCATAGTGAAGATGTGAAAGTTTCTTACCACCATCCTTTACAGAAAAACCAGAGATAAGACCATTACGAGAGGCTTTGTCCAAAAATCTGGAAAGTCCATCCATTGCAATATTAAAAAGAAGTGGCGAGAGCGGATCACCTTGACGAACACCTCTTGAACAACCAAAGGAACCGAAAGGAGAACCATTGATAAGAATTGAAAAAGTAGCAGAAGAAATATAGAAATTGACCCATTTACACCACCTATCTTTGAAACCCATTTTCTTTAAAATGTCTTGCAAATAAGACCAATTGATCCTATCAAATGCCTTCTCCAAGTCAATTTTGCATATAATCCCAGGAGAATTATCCTTAATCTTTGAATCCACTAATTCGTTGGCGATCAGGATGCTGTCATGTATCTGCCTACCCTCGACATAAGCAAATTGAGTATCTGAGATTAGCTTGGGAATCAAAGTGCGTAGTCTGGTAGCAAGAACCTTGGAAATTATTTTGTAAATCTTTGGTGAGCAAACTGATGGGTCTTAGGTCCAAAACACTCTCCACATGATTTTTCTTAGGTACTAAAGAAATGAAAGTAGCATTGTGTAGGGGTTGATTTTACCTTTCTTTGTTAAATTCAAAAGCAATGGTGCTCATGACGTCTTCTTTGATAAAAGACCAGCACTTCTTGAAGAAAATTATGGGATAACCGTCAGGACCAGGGGCTTTGATTGCTTCAAGTTCGTTTAAGGCTTCAACAACTTCCTCTTCGGAAATATCTCTTTCAACAGCAATAGCTTCCTCTTGAAATACAATTGAAATCCAGATCTTCGACAGAGGTCTGTTAACCAAGTCTTCTGAAAAAGATGCTCAAAATAATTAATGATGTTATGTTTGATTTTGGATCTATCTTGATTAAAACTCCATCAACCATCAAATGTTTAATCCTGTTCAATCTTCTTCTATGAGAGGCATAACTGTGAAAGAAAGATGTGTTTCTATCTCCCTCCTTCAACCATTGCACTCTAGAATTTTGTTTTATAGACCTTTCTATCATGATAGAAACTTTCTCAAATTCCAACTTAGCTTTGAGCCTTGAAGACCTTTGATCATCACTGGTTCTCTGACTCTCCTCAATTCTATCCACGGTATCAATTTCATGAAGAAGTTTTTGTTTTTTCAAATTAAGATTTCCTAGCTCTTCTTTGTTCCACTTCCTTAATATTTTTTTGAGTTCTTCTAGTTTAAACCAAAGAGTAGAGCTAGGAGTACCTGAGAAAGAGAGATTGCTCCACCATTCTTTAACTTTGTCAATAAAGCCAGATACAAGGAACCACATCGCTTCAAACCTGAAAGGAGGAGGACCCCAAGAAGCATCGACAGTATCAAGAAGAAGTGGTAAATGATCAGAAATGGGTCTAGATAGTGCAGTTTGAGTAATCATTGGAAATTTCTGTTCAAAATCTAATGTAACTAGAAACCTGTCCAGTCTACAAAGAATGGGATTTTCCGCTCCATTTGTCCAAGTAAATCTCGCTCCTTTAAGTGGAAAATCAATCAGCTCATGGTAGTTAATGAACTCATTGAAATCAAGCTTGCTCTTTGAAGTTCTCTTGCAGAACTTCTTTTCATCCATACATCTGACCACATTAAAATCTCCTCCTAAAACCCAAGATATTGATGGCCACATCCCCCTAATAGCAGATAGTTCTTCCCACAAATCATCCCTTAAATTGTAATGGTTAGGGCCGTAAACATTGGTGAGACAGCATGGAAAGTTATCAGTTTTGAAAAAACCTTCAACAGACAGTGAGTAGTTACCTTCAAAAGCAGACACCACTTCGAATAAATCCATATCCCAAAGAATTAACATTCCTCCTGATCTACCTATTGAATTTTGAGCAACCCAACCAAAATTCTTCGAACCACAAATTTGAAGAACATCCTTCTTTGAGCACTTTTCCAGCATAGTTTCTTGCAAAAGTATAATAGAAGCTTTAGACGAATTTATAAGATTTTTAACCACCAGTCTACGAGACTCCGAACGGAGACCCCTCACATTGAAAGAAATGAATTTGATACTCATTGAGAATTTTGTCTACCCTTTACCCTTGTCAATCTCGGACCAGAATTTTTTGTAACATCAGTGGCGGAAATCCCCAGCCTTTTGCGTTCTCGAATTAACTTCTTAGGCATTACTGGTTGCTGTGAGAAGTTGGTAAATCCAGGCGCGTCAATTTCTTCATCTTCAATGAAAACCACATCTTGGGGCATATTACTGACTGATTCCTCATCTCCAATGTCATGTGAAATATGGATGGGTGTCAAATATGATTCTGAATTTGTGAGAGAACATGAATCAGAACTTTGGGTATAAGAATTATTGGGCAACCATGAATCATCTTCAGCGTTTGCTACATCTTCATCTTCATCTTCAAAGAAAAAACTGAGTATAGTGAGATCCTCCAGTGGAGGGAATTTAATTTTGGGCTCTCGATCAACAATCTTCGAGGAGAAAACAACATCTTCCAATTGCTGAAATTTACCGGAAGAACAACTACTTCCTTGTAATAGGCCTCTATTAACCGGACCATCCTTTACCAGAGAAACCTTGATAAGCTGCTTAGATAAATCCAAATTGAAATTAAAATTGATACTTGTTTTTGATCCAATGTTGAGGAGTCTGTCGATTTCAGGTGAGAGCCAGAAAAAAGTAACAGAGCAGGGAGGGGGAGAAAGGGAATTAGAGAACTGGGGATAAAGAGAAAGGGGGATAAAGAAGAGGGGTTAGGGGGAACAATAGCAGGACCAGGTCCAAGGATTGAAGGGAGAGATGGCAAATTTATGGAGGGGGAATAATTGAGACAAGAAGAGAGAATGTTATTGTCGATGAGTAAGGACACCGGATAAAAAGGGGAGGTTGAAGCGAAACGCAAAAAGGGTGAAGAAGGAGATGAGATAGAGATGAAATCATCATCAGAGACACGGATACTGAAAGCAGGTTTGGGGGATGGGCTTGGGGTAACACAGAAAGAATGAGAAGCTTGAGGTGGGCTTGAAATAGGCGTATGATTCAAAGGCCCCTGCTTTATTTTCCATTTCTTTTTGGGTGGAATATGCATCAAATCATTCTTGTTGAAATAGGCGTATGATTCAAATCATTCTTGTTGAAACAAAATGGTTTCTTTTAGAATGCTGTTAAATGCATCAGCAATCGCATAATGTAAAACTAAAAGGAATCTTATAACAACTTTCACATTCAGGGAGATATCTAACTCCAAACATTCGAAAGAAAAGCTCGAGTATATGCACCTCACCATACATTTGTAAAACGAAGGAAATGAGTATGTCTGGTTTATCAAGGTCTAACAACACTACTATGTAATTTCAATTGCGAAAGCAGATCAGGTTCAGTAAGAGACAAATTGGGGTAAGATCCGGTTTATACCACCATTAAAAAAAAAAGGGAAATTTAAGTGAAGAAAAATGAGCATTGATAATAGTAGGTTTCATCACTTGAGAAGAGATCTTGTCAAAATGTTCACGAGGTCTGACAGTTCAAAAAAAAAAAAACACAAACACAGGAGTATTGCAATAGTGTTAGATCGGATTTTTGCAATAGTATTATATTACCTGCTCGGAGACGAGCGAAATTTTCAAAGCATAAACTTTTGTAGAGTTGAAATTGATTAGAAAGAAGGGTTTTGTTAACTTGTACATTCATGCACAAGAAAACAACTACTCGTTGTAGTTGAATTTTTTTAAATAATATTAATCAAATAAGAGATAATGTTCAAAGATTACAAATTTTTAACTTGCATCAAAGATTACAAATTAATCTTTGGTTTCACGTTCTGATCTGGAATTTATGTAAATCATTATTACTAGTGAATCTGTTGAAGAATAAATCAAGATACTATGAAGACAACAAAAGGGATCAACATTGGTTGTTTATCCATTGTGAAGAAGTCAGTATGGATCAACTATGAGAGTTGATCCAATATGGTCGAGTCAACTGGTGTAGTTGACATGAAAAGGTTGGATCAACAAGAGTTGTTGATCCATGGTACGGTTTGTTTGGGTCACAAGTATTTTAAGTTTGTTTGGGTCACAAGTATTTTAAGTTTTAAGAGTTTGCTTACGTGAAGAATTGTCTATAAGTTTCTTATTAGAGTTTGTTTATGTTAGGAAAGTTATTTTTTCTTGAGAGTCAAGTCTGTTACTCATATAAATAGGCTGTTGAGCCATGAGACGAATTACATCAATTTAGAGAAGCTTGTTGAAGCTTGTTTGAGTCTTAAGTCATGTGTTCTTTTCATTTAGTCTTTGATATCAGATTTTCTACAGAATCGTATCTATTTGATACTTCTACATTTTAATGTGAATTCACTTCTGCTTCAATGTACCAGTGAATCATATCTATTTGATACTTCTCCATTTTAATATAAATTCACTTTTACTTCAGTGAGGTGGGATCGATAATTGCCACTAATTTTACTTTTATGTCACGATTATATTTTACTTTTACGTCACATTTAGAATTTCAGATGTAGTGCCTCTGGCACGAGACGAGACTGTACTTTTAGAAAGAAGCCAGAAGATAATTTCTGGGTCATGAAATTTGAAACTAGAAAGGCCACATCCTTTGCCCACCTAACAAGAAGATTTCAATTTTTGGGTTATAGATGGAGTAGATTCAGAGTTAGGTGAATAGATAATAACACGTACAGAAGTTTAGTTAAAATCTGGTGCAGAAATTTAGTTAAATTTAATTTCGTACCTAAACGAACATACCATGTGTCCCTGCCAGATGCGTAAGCAAGGCACAAATCTAGTTATCTTATTATGCATTTAATCCTGGTCTTCACCAGTGGATTCTGGAATGATGAATTGAATTTGTGTAACAAAAATATGGAAATATCGACTGTGTCTCCATAATTTGCGACTCCTATCCGGCAAACAAGCTCGGAAGACTACTCTGTTCGGAAGCCAGGACTCCGCCAAAACATTTAAATTTGTTAAATTGAAATTTTGTCCACACTACTTTCTTTTTGGGTGTTCTTATATATACCCCCTAAAAATACTAATGATACCCCTTTATCCATGTACCTACTAAGTTGATTTTCCTACCCCTTCAAAAATATAAAGTCTGTGTACCCCGTGAACCATCAGTATTACCCATCTTCAAATTCAAATCAACGCCACCTATGGTTTCGGGTTTCGGCAATTCATTGGTAGAGTGTTTAATCAATATTCGGGGTTTAATGTTCACAACAACTCCAACAACAACATCATCAATATTTATAACCACCAACAAGGTTAGGGTTATTCACGTTTCAAAAAAAGAAAAAAAGAACAGGGTTAGGGTTAGGGTTCTTGTGGTTAAGTTGAAAATTCAGAGATATGACGCAAGTTGTTGATGAACGGTACTAGCAGATCGATTGTAAAAACAACAATAATCACCAGGGGATGCTAGAAAGGAGAAGGAATCTACACTACCACAAGACACAACCTTTCATGATTGTGTTTCAAGAAATTTACATAGAGAATGGTGAAGAAATCAAAAGCTGATCATCAACTCGATCCAATGATCAATAATCGTTTGGCTGATCTTAAACAATGAAACAGTAGTGCAATTGATTACACTGTTTAAGTCTGAACTCCTGAAATTAACTTGTTCACTTTTGTAGTGATCGAAATGTTACAAATGTAATACAATATTTTAGTTTTCTGGACGTGGATCAAAAGTTTGAGTGTTCATGAATTAAATAACGTTTAGTGCTTAATGGCAATCTATCCAATGTTTTCTGCAAACTTTATCGAGGGTGTAGGACCTCCACGGACCGCCGCACCTTTTCCGGGCACGGTCACATAGCACCGATAATGTCCCCATTTGACCACCTTGAGGTTAGGTGTGGGGTTTTATCCAAAAGGCCTCGATACTATGTATGGAGAATGCCTTCCTTATATATCACCATATGGAACTTGTTCTCCTCCTTGGCGAGAATACACATCACCTCGCCACCTCCGTCCGTATGCTACCAATCGGACAATGATTACTGCCACCAGATGCTCTTGGAACACTACTCATGAGCTTCCCGGCTCCACCTGCAACCTTCTGACTACCGGCATTCCATAACCACTCTTCAGCCCGACTCCCGGCAGCTACTGTCCCCTCTTGACCACCTTGAGGTTAGGTGTGGGGTTTTATCCAAAAGGCCTCGGTACTATGTATGGAGAATACCTTGCTTATATATCACCATATGGAACTTGTTCTCCTCCTTGGCGAGAATACACACCACCTCGCCACCTCCGTCTGTATGCTACCAATCGGACAATGATTACTGCCACCAGATGCTCTTGGAAGACTACTCATGAGCTTCCCACTCCACCTGCAACCTTCTGACTATCGGCATTCCATAACCACTCTTCAGCCCGACTCCGCCGCACCCTTTCCGGGCACGACCACATAGCACCGATACTGTCCCCACTTGACCACCCGACTCCGCCGCACCCTTTCCGGGAACGACCACATAGCACCGATACTGTCCCCACTTGACCACCTTGAGGTTAGGTGTGGGGTTTTATCCAAAAGGCCTCGGTACTATGTATGGAGAATGCCTTGCTTATATATCACCATATGGAACTTGTTCTCCTCCATGTGGGACTATCTTTAGCAACCCCATGTGTGACTCACATGTGTGTATTTGAGCCACACAATTCCAACAAAGGGGGTATTCATATAAAAAGTTCCGAAAAAATTAAGGATTTTCTTGTTTACTCTTAGGGGTACCGTTAGTATTTTTAGGGGATATAAGGCTTAGTCCTATGGGAGAGATATTTAGTTGTTAGATTGGCCATCCACGTCATATTGAGAAACCTCCTAACTCCTATGGGATGACCAATCTAGCAGAGAAACGCCTAACCATTCGGCGTTCAACGCCTAACAGTACAGCATTTGATGAACGCCGAACCAAGCGGCGTTGGATAATTCAATGAAATACTAAACACTACTACGGAAAACGAGAACTATTATCTACTGACATACTAAACACTAGTAGTACTAATGTACTATTATAATATACTAAACACTAGTGTTTGACTACTGACATACGAAACACTAGTAGTACACTAATTGGTTTATATTATAATATAGGATATATAATAATAATTCCTTTCTTTTGATTCATTAATACAGGCATTCATCAACGCCGAACCAAGCGGCGTCCATACCAGCGCCTAACAATTCGGCGTTATTCTATGGAATATTCTCATAACGTCGAATAATCCAGCGTTTGTTTTACTTTTTGAACGCCGCACCATTCGGCGTTTCAATCTCGCCGATAGTGCGACTGCAAGCAAATGCTAGGAGAGAGAAATAGCCAGATTTGGTGTTAACTTTTTCCCACACTTTTTCCTTGATTTGCAACACTTTTTGGCCAATCTAGCAATCCAAACCCTTTTTTTTTTCCCTTTGAGGGACTCTCATTACACTTTATGGGCTGCCGACAGCACCAACGGAAGACATTCTAAATCATGGTGTTTCCTGTGTCTATATATAGATCGAGTGATACCAGTGTTCCACGTTTTTGTTCAGCTGGGATTGAAGACAAAACTAATTCAAGGATTTCATCTCCAGAAATTATTTGGTCTTCAACAGAACCTATAGGTAATTCTTCAAAACTCAATATTTGTTTTGACTCAAATTCGAAGGGTTTTTAGTATTTTGTTAGGGCAATTCAGTGCGTACTAGAGCTAGGGTTTATTGAAATAATCATGGATTTTCATAATCAAAAGTTACTTAAGGGAAAGAATAATAGCAGCATTGGTGAGGCAGAAGATAGGATTAGCGGATTACCTGACGAAATTCTTCATCATATCCTCTCTTTCCTTGATATCAAGCTTGTTGTTCGTACTTGTGTACTATCAAAAAGATGGAATGTCATATGGACATCTATGCCCATACTTGAATTTCCCTACTGTTATACAGATTCAGTGTCCAAAGCCAATAATTTCATGGATTTTTTGGATAAATTATTACTTCTTCGTGATGCGTCATCAAATATTCAGAAGATTCGTTTCGACACGAATATAAACTTTGATGCATTTAGGGTTCGGTCATGGATCTATAATATAACAAAGCGTCATAATGTCAAAGAACTCGATTTGCAACTTGGCAACCCTTTTTCTATTCCTTCGTCTCTTTTTAAATGTGAATCACTGACAAAGTTGGAGCTAAGTGCATCCTGTTCTATTCCTAAATGTTTCTCTTTTCCGAAACTCAAGATCCTTAGGCTTAATTATATCCGATTTACGGAAGATGATGGATGGAATGTGCAACCCTTTTCGAATTGTCCTGTCCTTGAGAGTTTGATTTTGGAAGACTGCACTTGGCTTGGTATGAGGAAATTCTGCATTTTAACTCCGGTACTAAAAGTCTTGAAATTTGACAATTGTTACTCAAGAAAAGACGACGATCTCAAAATTTATGCACCGAATCTAGTATCTCTTAACTACTCTGCTGGTGTGGCTAAGGATTATGACCTCTCCAGCTTTGTAAAACTTGATAACGCAGAAATCTACTTTGATAAAGATAATGATGCAGAGAAAATTATTGGTCATGGTGCAGCTGTGAGTAAGTTTTTCCTAGCGCTTTCACATGTACGAAGTCTTGAAATAAGTACTAATGGCCTAGAGGTATTCTTCTATCCCGGTGCTCTCTATATGTTTTTATGTATTATAATAATATGGGCGGTAAAATTCCTCTAAACTGATGATTTGCTTGTTTTTACTGCCATGGGATGAATAGGCTGTCCTTGTTGCAGACGACTTCTTAAATGTCCTACCTACATTTCAGGGACGGACCCAGGATTTTCCGTTGGGTAGGGCTGGATTGTATCAGCTGATAATGCGGGCGAAGGCCGCGGCAAATTTTTTTGGAATACATCACATAATTAGTAGCCAAAGAGTGATCCACCCGTACAATACTAAATAGCTAGGGGAATAAAAGTTAAAACGAACACAAATAACAGAAAAACAAAGTGATTACCAAAATAGAAGAAAGTAGGAGTAGAAAGGTAATGAGTGGAAGAAGATTATTTACTTTAAACATGATTTAAATTTTGATCACCTCATAGTATGAGCTAAAAATCACATACAATTAGCTAAATACAACTAATATGTGGGCTAAACATAAAATTAAACCTAAGTTTCTATACAAAAAAAAATTTACCCAAAAATTAGGGACGGGCTATAGCCTCCTTCAGCCCCTTGCTAGGCCCGTCCCTGCTACATTTCATAACCTGAACAATTTGGACCTGATTCATGGACCAGGCTCAGATGAATTAATATTTGCATTGATCAAAGCAGCACCTAATCTGAAATGGCTACAATTCGGCGCCGTAAGTGTGCAAAACTTGGGTTTAGTTTACATAAGTTAACCGTTCATGCCTTCTGAAAAGTTATTCTTATGATGTTTGTCTGTTTATATTATTTCAACTAGGAGGTTTTATGGTCTTGCGATTATGGTAGAGTGTTTGATGAAACTCAAGACATGTTTCGACACCTCCAGTCAGTTCGGTTCTTGAGATTTGGTGGGAATGCTAGGCAGGTGCGATGGGCGAAATTTATCTTGAAGAATGCAAAATCTTTGCAGACAATGAATATTGAACATGGTACTTATCATTCCAAAAACAAAGATGTAGTTATGTTGGAGTTATCAAGTCTTGCAAGAGCCTCTGGCAGATGTGTGATTAATTAATTAAGTTGGTCAAAAACTTGCGGTGGAGTTAAAAATCTCCTAGAATTAATAAACATATTATTGTTTGTCTGGTTTATTACTACTGTTAAACTGAGCATTCATTTTTATTTTTAAGCTTGGTTCTCGTCGATGGATTTTAGAATAAAGAATTTAGTTTGTGAAATAAATAAACTTATTGGGAGTTTATTTTTCGAGAATTCATGAATTTTTGTAAGTCACTATTACCAGTGAATCGTATCTATTTGATACTTCCACATGTTAATATGGATCGCATTTTGGATTTCAGATGCAGTGCCTCTAGCATGAGACTGTACTGTTAGATCCTTTCTCTCCAAACCAGAAGATTTCAATTTTCGGGTTATAGATGGAGTATATTTAGAGTTAGGTGAAAAGGTATTAACAGGTACCTAGTGGCGTTCACTTTGAAATATGTTCGGGAATTACAAAAATTCCGGTGTTAAATTTTATTTCGTACCTAAATGAACCTACCATGTGCCCCTGCCTGATGCGAGGGCACAAATCTGGTTATTGTTAAATGGAGTATTTATTTTGCATAGTCATAGTCTCCAGCGAATTTTAGAATGATGAATTGAATTTGTGTAACAAAAATATGGAGATATCGACTGTGTCTCCCTTTGCAACTGAAGCCAAGCCTCATCTTTTCTCGGAAGGAAAAGAAGCTGATATTTCTCGGAAGTGAAGCCTCAACACTCATCCCAAAATAAATAAATAAAATAGCCTCTTTTTTTCTGGCGAGATTGGGGTATACTTAATTTCAAGGGGACATAGTGTGTCATTATTAAAAATAGTGATTTTATTTTAATACCCTTGAGCTAATTAAATCTTAAAAATATACCCATTTCTTAATTTCATTAATCTTAAAATTAAAAAAACTAAACAACTCTTAATTTTTTCTTCCTCTTCATCTACATCTTTCATCAATAAAAACCATATAAAAAATTTCAACATTGATTTTCCAAAAAGATTGTCGATTCTACGGGCGAAAATAAGACTATAAATGATGTTTAAACTCAAACCGATCATTGTGTTGTGTGATTTGACTGTTATATTAGGTTAGAAATCGAAAATTGTGATTTCTGTGTTTTTAGCCGGCAAGGTCGTAACATGCATATCTTGACGACTTTTCATAATAGCCATGGCGACTGTCAATTTTTAAACAGCCTGCAGGGTATTTTATGAAGACCATGCCGGCTAATACACAGCCGGCAGGGTATTTTTTGAAGCCCTTGCCGGCTGACAAACAACTTAAACGGTATTGTTTTAAAATAAAAAACTAGGCTAATTCATTTTTGAGCAGTGGCCGAGGTATTTTCCGGTACAGGTATTTTTGAATACCTTGCCGGCTAATAAATTATTTTTGTCGTCTCATGTGTGTCAAAAAAAATAAAGTCGGCAAGGTCGACGAATGAAGATCATCCGAACCAAACTTTGGTGGCATGATCTTCATTCGTCGACCTTGCCGACTTTTTATACTTTCATAACTGAAAGTGTTGATTTTTGATCTAATTTTGAGTATGATTTCATACAACAGCTTTGCAATGCCCTTTTTAAAAGTGTTTGGGTTGTGTGCTTTCATTTCCGTTGCAAAAGATTTTCTCAACATATTTTTTTTTCTTCAAAAATCTTCCCAAATAAGTTCAATAAAAAACAAAATTTCATTTTATAAGTTTTAATCTACTCAATTAATCAATCTAAACTCAATTAATTAACCTAATCAGAATTTTTAGTGTTAATGAAACAAGGGTATATTAGCCATTTAGAAAATATATGGTTAAGGGGTGGCTTGTTTTACTTCCAAATGACCATATTTTGTCTTATTGGGTATACCCCAATCAAGCCAGGCACTTTTTTTTTTTTTTTTTTTTTTGCACACAACACACTACTCGATACACGTTATGGGCTGCGGAGCTGCGGACAGCACCAACTGAAGACACTTCTAAATCATGGTCTTTCCTTTTTTGATAGAAAAATCATGGTCTTTCCTGTGTCTATATATAGAGTGGTACCACTGATAAAGTTCCTCGCTTTAGTTTAGTTTGGATTGAAGACAAAACTAGTTCAAGGATTTAATCTCCAGAAAATATTTGGTCTTCAATAGAGCCTAAGGTAGTACTTTGTTAGGACAATTCTGTGCGGACTAGAGCTAGGGTTTATTGAAATAATCATGGATTTTCATAATCAAAAGTTACTCAAGGGAAAGTATAATAGCAACATTGGTGAGGCAGGAGATAGGATTAGTGGATTACCTGACGAAATTCTTCATCATATCCTCTCTTTCCTTGATATCAAGCTTGTTGTTCGTACTTGTGTACTATCAAAAAGATGGAATCATATATGGACCTCTGTCCCCATACTTAAATTTCCCTTCTATGATATATGTTCATTGTCTGAAACTGAAACCAATGATTTCATGGATTTTTTGGATGGAACATTGCTTCTTCGTGATGCATTATCAAATATTCAGAAGTTTCATCTCGACACGAATGAACACTTTAAGGCATTTAGGGTTCATTCATGGATCTCTAATATAACAAAGCGTAATAGTGTCAGAGAACTCAATCTTGATTTGAAACAAGAAAAACCTTTTATTCTTCCTTTGTCTCTTTTTACATGCGAATCACTCACTAAATTGGAGATAGGTGCATCCTGTGATATTCTAATTCCTATAAGTTTCTCTTTTCCGAAACTCAAGAGCCTTAAACTTAGTGGTATCCAGTTTATTAGAATATAACACGGGATACTACAAGTCAAGGTGACTATGAAGAGAATTCCATCGAGGTATCCGTGCAGTGTACGTGAAGACAAGATATTAGAAGATTATTGAAGATTTGGAATATCATAATTTTCCTTGTAATCTTTGTGGTTTCCTAAATATATTCACCTAGTCAAGATTTTACATTATCTTCCTAGGTTTAGTTCTCTCTATAAATTAGAGATCAAATGTAATTGTATACTCATCTCAGTCTCTACTGATGATCATAATATAATTCACCCCAATGGGGTTCTTCTGTCAGTGGACGTAGGCGTTAGTCCTTGTCTCCTCCATTTGATTTGGTATGTAGATTATTTACTTTGATTTATTTCTTTATCATTGATTAACCTTTATTTTCTTTATCAAATCAATGATATCCATGTTAGTTTTGATCTACATATCAAAATCTAACATGGTATCAGAGCAGAATTGCTCTCGATCCAATCGCTTCGGCAATTTAATTTATTTCATCGTTCAAGTTTTATTGAAATGATCGATCAGTTGTTCTTATTTCTGTTTCGATATCAATAAACTCAAATATCTCTTTTTGGATCTTTATCTAAAATTAAATTGTTTTCATCTTGCTCTTATAATTACGAGCGAATATGTTCTTCAAACTGATCAATTTTTCTTTCACAACATCCTTATCGTCCATCAAGGATTATTTTTCATTTTATATATGTTCTTGTTATCAAGAATATTCTCAATTCCGAGAATACATCCCATTTTCAAATGCTCAAACAATTACAGTACGCATCATTATCTTTAATGGATGTATTTTCCATAATTCAAAATCATATATTTGTCCCAAATATATTTTTTTCCCGTAAATATGCCCATTAATTCATTGCATGGGTCATTAATTTTGTTTCGATCTCTTCTCTAAGAATCTACTGTTAATTATGGTAATCCAAATAGTCTATGGTTATTTTCTTTCCAAAAATACCTACTATCTTTGTTGTTTTGTCAACAAAAGTTACTTGTTTCACGTCAAAATTAACTAGCAGGTCTAGCTAGCTTCTTATTGGAATTACGCCATCATCAATTGGCTCTGTTCATATATCATTTTTGAACCCCCAATATATCCTCACTATACGTGAAGGGTGCACCAAATTTTAATTCTCGAGTTCAATAGTAAGGTGTGGGCATGAAGTCAATACTGCCCATTTATTACGTTTGCGATTCTACGTGGAAATCTTACCTGTAGAGCATCATTGAAACCGATTCCATTCATATATGTCATCTCTTTTTAATCATGCACATATATGTTATCTTCGTAATCCATTCATGGATTTTATCTTTACAATATGGGTAATCCCGTTAATTCTCTCACTATCAAGTGGGAAATATCACCTATTTTCGTAATTTTGAAAATATTTTCTATATTTTTGAAAATCATCAAATTATTTTCCATATTTATCTTGGAAGATTTTTCATATCATTTCAAGATACTTTCTAAATAAATATATTTACTAATAAAACCCCATGGGATACGGATCATACATAATGAATATTTGAAGCGGCTTCTCGTCCGTACCTCTTTTAATGATACGCGTGTAGTTGTGATCCCAAACTATCTTCTCAAATTCTTGCATAACATTCCTCCCTTCCCATTCCAACCTTTTAATAGTTGCTTGTGCGCTATAAATTGTACTTAATGAAGAAACGTTCATCTTATCCTTTGTCTTGAAGGTTCGGAGAATCACTCTTGGTTTGATACATGCTTTTGTCATCATCTTGACATCCTCGAATTGATCAGGTTTTAGCTTCGCAACTAGGGAGTGACCTTCAAAATCTTTCGGATCGGGGTGGTTGTGACGGCCAAACCACACCTTACATTCCCATTATTTTTCTTCTTTACTTTCTCCTCTTAGATAGAATACAAGCTTAAAGGGGCACTCATCCTTTCTCGTAACTGTTTTGTATACCCTCTTAGTCTTCTTTTCATATACATAACCCTTTCTCTTATGGATATTCTCCTTGTATTTTCCGCTTCTCTCACAAACCATCTCAAAACGAACATCTGAATGTTGACTATTCCTCACTAAGACACACATGTTCTTAAGAGCCGTCTCTTTTGCCCAACCAATTATTTCCTTTTCATCTTTTATTCCCTACATAATAATGAGAGATTACAAGCAAATCCCAACATTAAATTGTAAAAACTAGGTGGAAGACTTGTTTGGTAACATACCCGAGGTATTTTATAGTGTTAGCGTATCGATGGAGCGGTTTGGAGTTTGGTTGATCGTTGTACAAAATTATCTAAATGAAAATAAAATTGGATTAGTTAAAACCGGCGATTAATCGATAAGTAAATTAAAGTGCCCGGTTTTTCAAAAACGGCATACAAGGTAATTGTCATTCTATGCCGTATTAAAACCGGCATTTTTACAAATTCAGTTACTATCTTTAGGGATATCGCATCCGGCATACATCGATCAAAAAAGGAATGCCGGTTTTTAAGTTCAAAATATAATTTGTTTCTGTATGTTTTTCCTATTAAACCCGGCACCATCGACATGCAAGGATCTATGCCGGTATCACAAACCGGCATGGTGTGTCATGTACTGGTCAGTCTTAGGTTTGAGTATTCCATACAATATTCGGTGGTTGGTAAAAAGTAAAAATTCAAACCGGCATACAATCTTGGTTTGAATGGTACGTCGGTATGTTCTTGAACTTGGGGATATTTTAAACCGGCATTCAAATTTGTATGAATACAATGCCGGTTATAGAGGTTCCGGCATGGTATTCATATAACGCGCATATTAGGTTTTCTACTTTTAGGACGAAATGGCGGTTCGAAAAAAAAAAACAAATTTTCGACCTCTTTGAAGCATTACCTGTGTGTTGGGGATGCTTGTATGTTGAACATGTTTACTTTCTTGAGTTGGTTCTTCACATAACTCCTCATGGTCACGAAAATCGTGATCCAAGGGTGTTGGTTCATCACATAACTCCAATTGGGAGGTGTTATCATTAACTGAAGATTGAAGATATGATTGTTGTTGTAGTTGAGCCAAGGATTCAGCAGCTGCAAGTCTCTCTTCAAATTCATCTTCCATTTTCAAAAAAAAAAAAAATTCTACTCTAAATTTTTCCCCTCCTTCTACCCACAAAAAATTCAAATAAACTCAAAAACACTAAATATATCCCCCAAATCATTAAGATTTTACTAATCTTAATTAGTAACTAATCCTAATTAGGGAGGGTTAGATTAGGAAATAATAAATTAATTACATAAGGGGTAACCCAGCTAGGATATTCGGATCCCTATTTTGTCCTCTAGTGATATCCCCCAATTAAAATCCATATCCCCCAATTAATTGTTCTACATAATCCATATCTAATCAATTTTCATCCACATTTCAATTTTGGAATAATAAAAAAAAAAATCCGAAATTATATTTTAAAGAAAGCATGAAGTACTACTGCTATCTCTTCCCCAAAGTGTTTGGGTTCAATTTTTTGATCTACTATCAAGTTCTATGAGTAGTTCAAGTGTTATGAATCTGATATTTGTCAATTTATATCTCTAAGTCCAATGACTCCAATCATGTGTTTTTTTTTAGTAGGCACTGATCAATGCTTTGGATACCATGATGTCTGTATCAATTTTCACTTTCATCGTGAACTCAACAATTTTCTCTATTTTATGTTTTTGTCAAGAACATTCAATTCAGTTTTCTGGCTGTTCATTTTGTCAACCTACGCAAGCTAAGTCACGTCAAACACAGTCGGGGAATATTGTGGTGGCTATCTCCCTTTTTGATCTTATATCGGAGATCAAACAATTCACGCTCTCATGAGCTAATTTACTCTTTATTCTCTCATTGATCATTCTATGGTCGTTTTTAATTCATGTGATTTATCAAAACAATTGATGATCATATTTTTGCATTGGCTGTGATCATTTTGGTACAAGACAAAAATAAAAAAAATAAAAAAAATGAAGATGCAAGTCTTGCAGTGATTAGTAAGTAAAAAAAAAAAAGGTTGTGATGTGCCATGTAAAACCAAAAGCGAGATGCAGTTTAAACAAGTTCAAGCCAAAGAATTGGTTAACATACCCACGTACGACGATTACACCTGAAGTTCAAGTCTGTGGTAAATAACGATTCATGGTGCAAGGTTCTCTTATTTCAAGTTACACACTCCAATTCTCTCCGTGTCCAACTTGAGGGGGGCTATTAGAATATAACACGGGATACTACAAGTCAAGGTGACTATGAAGAGAATTCCACCGAGGTATCCGGTGCGATTGTGCGTGAAGACAAGATATTAGAAGATTATTGAAGATTTGGAATATCATAATTTTCCTTGTAATCTTTGTGGTTTCCTAAATATATTCACCTAGTCAAGATTTTACATTATCTTCCTAGGTTTAGTTCTCTCTATAAATTAGAGATCAAATGTAATTGTATACTCATCTAGGTCTCTACCGATGATCATAATATAATTCACCCCAATGGGGTTCTTAAATCGTGGACGTGGCGTTAGTCCTTGTCTCCTCCATTTGATTTGGTATGTAGATTATTTACTTTGATTTATTTCTTTATCATTGATTAACCTTTATTTTCTTTATCAAATCAATGATATCCATGTTATTTTTTGATCTACATATCAAAATCTAACATGGTATCGACTTGGAGTAATTGCTCTCGATCCAATCGCTTGACAATTTAATTTATTTCATCGTTCAAGTTTTATTGAAATGATCGATCAGTTGTTCTTATTTTGTGTTTCGATATCAATAAACTCAAATATCTCTCTTTTTGGATCTTTATCTAAAATTAAATTGTTTTCATCTTGCTCTTATAATTACGAGCGAATATGTTCTTCAAACTGATCAATTTTTCTTTCACAACATCCTTATCGTCCATCAAGGATTATTTTTCATTTTATATATGTTCTTGTTATCAAGAATATTCTCAATTCCGAGAATACATCCCATTTTCAAATGCTCAAACAATTACAGTACGCATCATTATCTTTAATGGATGTATTTTCCATAATTCAAAATCATATATTTGTCCCAAATATATTTTTTTCCCGTAAATATGCCCATTAATTCATTGCATGGGTCATTAATTTTGTTTCGATCTCTTCTCTAAGAATCTACTGTTAATTATGGTAATCCAAATAGTCTATGGTTATTTTCTTTCCAAAAATACCTACTATCTTTGTTGTTTTGTCAACAAAAGTTACTTGTTTCACGTCAAAATTAACTAGCAGGTCTAGCTAGCTTCTTATTGGAATTACGCCATCATCAATTGGCTCTGTTCATATATCATTTTTGAACCCCCAATATATCCTCACTTCTGTGAAGGGGTGCACCAAATTTTAATTCTCGAGTTCAATAGTAAGGTGTGGGCATGAAGTCAATACTGCCCATTTATTACGTTTGCGATTCTACGTGGAAATCTTACCTGTAGAGCATCATTGAAACCGATTCCATTCATATATGTCATCTCTTTTTAATCATGCACATATATGTTATCTTCGTAATCCATTCATGGATTTTATCTTTACAATATGGGTAATCCCGTTAATTCTCTCACTATCAAGTCCGGAAATATCACCTATTTTCGTAATTTTGAAAATATTTTCTATATTTTGAAAATCATCAAATTATTTTCCATATTTATCTTGGAAGATTTTTCATATCATTTCAAGATACTTTCTAAATAAATATATTTACTAATAAAACCCCATGGGATCGGATCATACATAATGAATATTTAGGCGGCTTTCGTCGGTACCTCTTTTAATAATCTGGCGTGTAGTTGTGATCCCAAACTATCTTCTCAAATTCTTGCATAACATTCCTCCTTCCCATTCCAACCTTTTAATAGTTGCTTGTGCGCTATAAATTGTACTTAATGAAGAAAGCGTTCATCTTATCCTTTGTCTTGAAGGTTCGGAGAATCACTCTTGGTTTGATACATGCTTTTGTCATCATCTTGACATCCTCGAATTGATCAGGTTTTAGCTTCGCAACTAGGGAGTGACCTTCAAAATCTTTCGGATCGGGGTGGTTGTGACGGCCAAACCACACCTTACATTCCCATTATTTTTCTTCTTTACTTTCTCCTCTTAGATAGAATACAATCTTAAAGGGGCACTCATCCTTTCTCGTAACTGTTTTGTATACCCTCTTAGTCTTCTTTTCATATACATAACCCTTTCTCTTATGGATATTCTCCTTGTATTTTACGCTTCTCTCACAAACCATCTCAAAACGAACATCTGAATGTTGACTATTCCTCACTAAGACACACATGTTCTTAAGAGCCGTCTCTTTTGCCCAAGCAATTACTTCCTTTTCATCTTTTATTCCCTACATAATAATGAGAGATTACAAGCAAATCCCAACATTAAATTGTAAAAACTAGGTGGAAGACTTGTTTGGTAACATACCCAGGTATTTTATAGTGTTAGAGCGTATCCGATGGAGCGGTTTGGAGTTTGGTTGATCGTTGTACAAAATTATCTAAATGAAAATAAAATTGGATTAGTTAAAACCGTGAGTGTCGATAAGTAAATTAAAGTGCCGGTTTTCAAAAAGCGAATACAAGGTAATTGTCATTCTATGCAGATATTAAAACCGGCATTTTTTACAAATCGGTTACTATGCCGGGATATCGTACCGGCATACATCGATCAAAAAAGGAATGCCGGTTTTTAAGTTCAAAATATAATTTGTTTACGTATGTTTTCCTATTAAACCGGCACCATCGACATGCAAGGATCTATCCGGTATCACAAATAAGCATGGTGTGTCATGTACGGTCAGTGTCGGTTTGAGTTTTCCATACAATATTAGGTGGTTGGTAAAAAGTAAAAATTCAAAGGCATACAATCTTGGTTTGAATGGTACGTCGGTATGTTCTTGAACTTGGGGATATTTTAAAATCGGCATTCAAATTTGTATGAATACAATGCCGGTTATAGAGGTTCGGCATGGTATTCATATAACGTACATGTCGGTTTTTCGCCTTTTCGGACAGAAATGGCGGTTTCGAAAAAAAAACAAATTTTCGACCTCTTTGAAGCATTACTGTGTGTTGGGGATGCTTGTATGTTGAACATGTTTACTTTCTTGAGTTGGTTCTTCACATAACTCTCATGGTCACGAAAATCGTGATCAAGGGTGTTGGTTCATCACATAACTCCAATTGGGAGGTGTTATCATTAAGCGAAGATTGAAGATATGATTGTTGTTGTAGTTGAGCCAAGGATTCAAGTGTGCAAGTCTCTCTTCAAATTCATCTTCCATTTTCAAAAAAAAAAAATTCTACTCTAAATTTTTTCCCTCCTTCCTACCCACAAAAAATTCAAATAAACTCAAAAACACTAAATATATCCCCCAAATCATTAAGATTTTACTAATCTTAATTAGTAACTAATCCTAATTAGGGAGGGTTAGATTAGGAAATAATAAATTAATTACATAAGGGTAACTTGACTAGGATATTGGATCCCTATTTTGTCCTCTAGTGATATCCCAATTAAAATCCATATCCCCCAATTAATTGTTCTACATAATCCATATCTAATCAATTTCATCCACATTTCAATTTTGGAATAATAAAAAAAAAAAATCAAATTATATTTTAAAGAAAGCATGAAGTACTACTACTATCTCTTCCCAAAGTGTTTGGGTTCAATTTTTTGATCTACTATCAAGTTCTATGAGTAGTTCAAGTGTTATGAATCGATATTTGTCAATTTATATCTCTAAGTCCAATGACTCCAATCATGTGTTTTTTTTAGTAGGCACTTTGATCAATGCTTTGGATACCATGATGTACGTATCAATTTTCACTTTCATCGTGAACTCAACAATTTTCTCTATTTTATGTTTTTGTCAAGAACATTCAATTCAGTTTTCTGGCTGTTCATTTTGTCAACCTACGCAAGCTAAGTCACGTCAAACATAGTCGGGGAATATTGTGGTGGCTATCTCCCTTTTTGATCTTATATCGGAGATCAAACAATTCACGCTCTCATGAGCTAATTTACTCTTTATTCTCTCATTGATCATTCTATGGTCGTTTTTAATTCATGTGATTTATCAAAACAATTGATGATCATATTTTTGCATTGGCTGTGATCATTTTGGTACAAGACAAAAATAAAAAAATAAAAAAAATGAAGATGCAAGTCTTGCAGTGATTAGTAAGTAAAAAAAAAAGGTTGTGATGTGCCATGTAAAACCAAAAGCGAGATGCAGTTTAAACAAGTTCAAGCCAAAGAATTGGTTAACATACCCACGTACGACGATTACACCTGAAGTTCAAGTCTGTGGTAAATAACGATTCATGGTGCAAGGTTCTCTTATTTCAAGTTACACACTCCAATTCTCTCCGTGTCCAACTTGAGGGGGGCTATTAGAATATAACACGGGATACTACAAGTCAAGGTGACTATGAAGAGAATTCCAAGGGTATCCAAGTGTACGTGAAGACAAGATATTAGAAGATTATTGAAGATTTGGAATATCATAATTTTCCTTGTAATCTTTGTGGTTTCCTAAATATATTCACCTAGTCAAGATTTTACATTATCTTCCTAGGTTTAGTTCTCTCTATAAATTAGAGATCAAATGTAATTGTATACTCATCTCAGTCTCTACTGATGATAATAATATAATTCACCCCAATGGGGTTCTTCTGTCAGTGGACGTAGACGTTAGTGCCGAACCACTTTAATCCTTGTCTCCTCCATTTGATTTGGTATGTAGATTATTTACTTTGATTTATTTCTTTATCATTGATTAACCTTTATTTTCTTTATCAAATCAGTGATATCCATGTTAGTTTTGATCTACATATCAAAATCTAACACAGTTTACTGAAGATGATGGCTGGAATGCGCAACAGTTTTCTAACTGCCCTGTCCTTGAAAAGTTGATTTTCGAAAACTGCACTTGGCATGGTATGAAGAAATTCTGCATTTTAACTCCGGTACTAGAAGTCTTGGAATTTGAGAATTTTCACTCAAGGAAAGACGGTCTACAAAATTGTGATCTCAAAATTCATGCACCAAATCTAGTATCTCTTAGCCACGGTGATGGTGTGGCTAAGGATTATGACTTATCCAGCTTTGTAAAACTAGAAAATGCACAAATGTGCTTTAAGAAATATGATGGGGATGAAAAGATAGGTCTTGGTGCAGCGGTAAGTAAGTTTTTTCTAACACTTTCGCATGTACAAAGTCTTGAAATAGATGCTAATGGCCTAGAGGTATTCTTCTATCCTGGTGCTCTCTATATGTTTTTTTATGAATTATATGGACGGTAAAATTCCTCGAAACTGATGATTTGCTTGTTTTTACTGCCTTGGGATGAATAGGCTGTTGTTGCAGACGACTTCGTAAACGTCCTACCTACATTTCATAATCTGAACAATTTGGACCTGATTCTAGGACCAGCCTCTGATGAATTAATATTTGCATTGATCAAAGAAGCACCTAATCTGAAACGGCTACAATTCTGGGACGTAAGTGTGCAAAACTTGGGTTTACTTTAGTTAAGCGTTCATACCTTCTGAAAAGTTATTCTTATGATGTTTGTCTGATTATATTTATTTCAACTAGGAGGTTCTTTCATCTGACGATGACGGTAGAGTGTTTGATGAAACTCAAGAATTGTTTCCACGCCTCCAGTCATTTGGGTTCGAGGGATTTGGTGGGAATCCGAGGGATTTGCGATGGGTGAAATTTATTTTGAAGAATGCAAAATCTTTGCAGACAATGAAGATATGGAACATGGTACTTACTATTCCAGAAAACAAAGATGTAGTTATGTTGGAGTTATCAAGTCTTGCAAGAGCCTCTGGCAGATGTGTGATTAATTAAGTTCTTCAAAAACTTGTGGTGGATTTAAAAAATTTCTTGGTTTCTTACTACTGTTAACCTGAGTATTTATTTGTATTTTTAAGCTTGGTTGTCGTCAATGGCCTTCAGTTTCTGATAGTGATACCCATGTTGAGAATCCACCACGGCCTTCAGTTCCTCATGAACGAATTACGTGAAATTACTACTACAATTCGTCAGAAATGTTTTTGTGCAGAGAGATACTCGAACACCTTCAGAAGAGGAATAAGAGGCGTTTTCAGCAACCTCGTTGAGAGGAAATATCATAATGCATGAAAAGTTAATTTTGTTTTCTTCGGCCAGGTTCCCATACAAACCTACTTGTTGTGTGTTCACAAGCCATATGTTTTTATCGACCTGATTCAAAAAATATACATAGAAATTTCAGAAAGGGGAGATGAAGTAGAACACATAGATTGATCAAGGCGGCACCTAACCTGCTAGCTTTGTCGCAGCTATGCGTTTGGGTCGGCTTTTCAGCCTTCTCTTGTTGCCCTTAGGCGCTTTCTTATCTTGTATTCTCTTTTTATTTTTCAATAAAATTTTAACCTTCTACCGTCAAAAATAAAAAATAAAAAAAATATCGTTTCTAAAACTGCAGTTAACTGCCAATAATTCATCCTACTTCCTTAATTTTTCATTTTCATAGATTGATATAACAATACGCAGAAGATATATTGTTAAGAGAAAAAGCAATAAAAGAAGAACAAGTACGAGGAAATTATAAGCAGAAAAACGGATGAGAGACGAGTAGAGAAGAGACGGTTTTAAGCAATACATATATAGATGCATCACTTGTTAGGTAGGCACGTTGCTAGATAGATGCAACGCTAGTCAAGTATGTAGCTAGGTAGATGCATCATGCATCACTAGTTACGTGCATGCATTTTAACATGTACTACTCATTGTGTTTCTACTTACAACCAACACAAATTCACGGCAAAGGAAATTTTGTTAGGTTAAAATTGAATAGATCATAATACTTCATCATCACTAACCTCAAAGAAACTGATACTACTTCAAGCTCCAAGAGTTAATAATGGTGGGTGTTAGTGGTGGTGGTGACCTGGTGGGCATTTTCATTGATTTCAACGACTTCAGAGAAATAACTGGGCCAGGCCTCATAGTTTTAGTAGGTCCAACTGTATCAGTGGACTGCCGATTTTTGAATCAATGGTAAGGTTGCTCTGGAAATAAATCTCCCGCGGAACCAAGGTGAGAGGATCATTTTATAACAGGTATACGCATCAAAAATTACATCATGTAAAAGGAATTGCATAACAATTTGAATTTCTACGTTCAAGTGTTACCTAACTCCAAAACATCCACAAGAAAGGCCCGAGTAAATGAACCTCACCATATATTTGGAAAAAGAAGGAAATGAATACCTATGAAACTTTATCGAGGTCGAATTACAAAAATACTACTCTGGAATTACATTTGTGAAAGTAGATCATGTTTAATAAGACACAAATTGGGGTTAAGGATCCGGTTTATATCCTCTTTAAAATGGACCACCTTTCAAAAATAAAAAAACCGAAAAGAAACCAGAGAAGGGAAGAAAAATGAGCAATATCGATAACAGGTTTCATCACTTAAGAAGAGATCTTGTAAAATGTTCACGAGCGGTGGCAAGAGCCTGCGTTATTGTCTGCGAGGTAAAAAAAAAAAAAAAAAAACACAAAGGGATATTGCAATAGTGTTGGATCAGAATTTTGCTCTGCAAACTGGACATATTTCAGATGGGGTGTAATAACTAAAAAGAGGTATATTACCTGCTCGGACAAAGGTGCTGAAGCATCCACACTATGGCTTTCCACTTTACCTGCAATGATGCTTGCATCTGTTTCAAGAATTATCCTGCACAGATAAAAAAAAAAAAATTAAAACAATCATTTTTACATTAAAAAAGAATGGCACCCAAAGAATTTTTCAGAAGAAGAAAACTAGCATACAACTAGTTCAGTTCGATCGTGTAAACCAACCCTGATGAACTCATTGTTTCAGTTCTGTATGTACGTTTCAACATTTTCAAGGATTTTGCATAAAATTTTAATGTAAAGACGTTACGTACACATAATGGAATATATTAACTAGGTGCAGTACTTGGTCAAGATTTTCAGGAAAACAGAGAGCGAGTAAAACCCAAATTTGAAATTTCCTACATCTTAAAGATTGACAGATGTATATAGGGAGAAGAAAGGTCGAGGATGTTTCCCCAAGTCTGGCTATCATATTTCTCCCATATCTAAGATATAACTATTCGCACCACTAAAACAAGAGTAGCCAAACAGTATATCAACACAGACTAGGTTACAAGTAAGTTTGAACTTGGTAAAAAAATTTCATACCCCCTATCAACAATCTCATCAAGGCATAAAAGGATAAGATCCAAGTTTTCGAGTGCCTCCCTTTTGTCAACATTGCTCCTGGAAAGATGATACAAAACATTACAGATGAATAACAGATTTAAAGCTAAACAATCAAAGATGGCCAAATGATAAATAGTTTTAGAAAGTGCACCTTAGGATAAGCGTAACTGCATCAAAAAATCCCTGAAGCACTGTAGCTAAGATGAGCTCGTTCTCATCATCCCCTCCGGTAACAAAAAAGTGTAAATCTTGAAAGAACTTATAGACAATGATGTTGTTCTCAAACATTGATATCTCCGCTGTAGATGCACCCAAACATTAATGAAGCAGCAACTGAGTTGGAAACAAACCATATAAATATAAACCAAGTTATTTGCTCCACGGAACACCAGATATGCAATACTGAGGCTACAAATTGATCAAGACAAAAGATAGTAACGAATATCAACAACTTGCTTATGTGTTCTTGGTGCTCTATTTCCTTCCAGTGACATTAACGAAATAGAGCATATCAGAGAATTGGCTAACTTGCTAACAACATAGATTTATTTGATGTGCAGTTGGAATGAGGTACATCAAGCTGAAATCTTTGCTTTTTCCTATGGAACTCGAACTCAAAGATTATAGAGGTGTGGATTCAAAATCAAACAAAATGTGGGTTTAGAAGAGTGCACATAGATAAAGAACAAACTTTCTGAACAGATTCAGAATTGTCTTAGCAGTTACTACAGCTACTGTCTATACTGAAATGCCACACTGTATCCAGATATTACCACCCAGGGAAAGAAAAATATCTATCTTGACATTCCATGCCTAACAACATAATCATGTAGTACAACGAAGAGGTTAACTTTCTAACACCATAGATCTATTCGATATTCACTAGCAATGAGGTACGTCAAGCACAAATCATAGGTTTTTCCTTTTCAACTCGACCTCACCCATTGATGGACCCAGGTGGGCTTATAAGCCAAAAAAAAATAAAAAATCAAAATTACAAAATTTACGTAATGGACTAGAGGGGCTGACCGCACTTAAGCCTAGGTTAGCCCTCTCATAGGTCCGTCCCTGTCTCCACCCATATTTGTCTTATTTTGATTCGGGACTGCGATAATCATTGGGGGACCAGAGACGGACCTATGAGAGGGCTAACCTAGGCTTAAGCCCGGGTCAGCCTCTCAAGTTCAGTACCTAAATTTTGTAATTTAGAAACAAATAAGCCCACCTAGGACCGACAATGGGTGGACAAGAGTTACCGATATAGAAGCGACCTTATATATAGACTCAGAGTTGTCTTGGGTGTTAGCACAGCTAGTAGGATAAATCTATCCCCATAACGAACTTGGGAAAAATTCAGATGTAGCGCTGCTAGGACATTTTTGGCATAGCAGTACAGCAACCAACCATTTAATGTATTCTGACATCACATTGTAGACTTAACAACATTGGTTAACGGTGTATTATACTATTTCCATGATATATATTCTAAAGTGATGTCGCGAGACAAGTGATTTATGCCGTGCTGCTACACCAGCAATAACATAGCAGCGCTACATCTTTAAAAAGTGTGTGATGAAAGTAGCAATCAAATTGCAAGAAAAAGAATTAGAACAAGTGAGAACATGCTATGAGCTTCCCACTTTGTGTACCTAAAAACACCTGCAATCTATCTCCTGAATTCACCCAAGTAACCAACATAAAAATTACATCCCTAACTTGATAATTATGTAGTTGCTCCACATAAAATTTTGCTAGTTCAGCTAAACTCGAAACGCCAATAGGTTCACTCCTGCCATTTCTACCATAACAGCACAAGCACTACCTTAAACTAATAAAGCAAAATGTTTCTCAGCCACTAACGTGCTCCCAACTCCCACCTCTCTTCGTGCAATTAAATTCACAACAGTGCACAATAAACTCCGTGCTCTTTCACTATGAACTCCCAACGAAACTACTTCAAATGAAAAAATAAAAAGAAGAAGAAGAAAACATGCAATAAATTCTTTGATTCAGACATCAAGTAGTTCACCGCTTCTCATATCAATCTAAGAACTCCTAGCCTAACAAAAGTACTTCAACTTCCAAAAATTAGATTCACACATCAAGTAGGTCACCAATTCATATGAACTTTACTACTTTAACAACTTAAGACCGATATTGAATTCGCCTGGTTTCTCAACTTGAGAACACCAAAAGAAAGACTTGAACTTACAAATGTGCATTGACAGTGGCTTAATCTTTACAGGACTCTGGTTTAAGTTCAACAACAAAACTAGTTTGTTGTGCACTCTTCCAAACAAAACTCTGGTGAAGATAACCCACTGTCGGCGGGGATGCACATACTATAAATTGAAGTCTTTCTCAAGCAAATTCATCTCACTTACCAACATTGGTTATAATAAAAAACAATCATAAGCTATTATTAGCAAATGCAATACAAATTAAACAAACTATACAGATCGTCGTCAACCCGATACAAAAATGATATTCAGTGTCTGTGAGGGTTTTACCTTCTGTTCTGGCATTAGTCTTTTGTGTTTTAGTATACACAGATTTCTCAAATCCCAATTGAGCACTTTGTGTTGCCCATTCATCTGAGTAATACTTCACAGCTACACGATTTCCTTCTGAATCTAATAGCAATATGTTCTTTATCGATGGACATGATTCCTGCAACGAAATTACATCAAGATCTAATTGTCAAAATCACAGATTCATAACCAGATTTAAAACAAAAAATACAGATCTTAAAATTGAGAGATTTGAGAGATGAAGATGTGATTGCTTACCCGTGAGAAATTCGCCATTACTGTGAAATTTTACAGAGAATGAAGACGGAATTAGGGATTTGAAGTGAGAGAGATCAGAGGAGTTAGGTCTGAAATCTAAGTGAGGAGGAATTTTTCTTTGTCTGTGCAGAGCGCCAATTTTTGGCCTGTTTTATGTATACTTTGGCCCAGTAAAAATGTAAAATTGCCCGATGTAGGAAATGCTATATGGTCCTAGACTCCTAGGAATAATATAATTGAGTTATTTTGGTCATGTTGACCAAATTAACTGTTTATTTGGTTATTTTTAAAATAAAACTAGTGACAAAATCCTTAGGTGAACAAACTAGTGATAAGAAAAAACCGGTCATATTATTTTTAACAAAAAAAAACCGGTTCAAAAGAAAGTGGCATAAAAACCTGAGAATAATAATACGAGTAAATTTAGTTTTTTTATTATTTTTAAAAAACCCAAAAATACCCTTTTTATCTTCATTCGACTTCTCTCTTTTCTTTTTTCTTCTTTATTCATTCCTCCTTCTCCCCACCAAAGCACCAACAAATATATCGCGTGAAAACCAAAGAACAACACCCCGTTACCACCATCAAGAACACCTTTGTCTCCTTAGTCTCCCTCAAGCAAGATCCGATCGAGGGTTTGGTTTTGTTTGATTGATTGATTGAAGAAGAAAAATCCCAAGTAGTGAAACGAAATGGAGACGAAGAAGTAGAAAAGAAGATGGGAGAAGGCGGATGTACTCCGTCAATGGATCTGTTTTGGTCGAAACCGATGTAATTGATACAGCTTATCAATGGATCTGTTTCAATCAGAGAGAGATAAAATCTTCTAGTAATTTTCAAAATTTCCAGAAAATTGATAAGGAGGAAAACTCGAGTTAGGGATTATGTTAATTGATCAAAGGTAAATTTTGGTTTTGAAGTAGATTTGTATTTATTTATTTTTAATGTGCAATCAAAAATTCAATGCTAGGGTAAAGTTAGGGGAACAAACCATAGCCAAACCGAGTACTTCTCTATGTTAGATTTGGTTTGTAAACCAGTAGATTCAGAAACGTTGATTGCGAATTTGAATTTAGATTTTTAATTGGACTAAAACATCTAGAGTTCAATTACTGACTTGAATTGAAATCAGAGTTTTTTTTTTTTTTTTGAGTTGGGGGTGGGTGGTTTGGAAGCTTAATATGATTTTTCGGATTATGATTGAAGCAATTTTTTTTTTTAAATTGAGTTTTTCTTTCTGAATTCGTTTTTGCAGGAAGGAATCAAACGGCTAAAAAAGTATGCAAAGTCCATCTATATATTAGCTAAAATCTTGGAAGAAGAAGAATTTGGGAATCAAAGTTGATTGGCTAAAATCTGTCCAATTATGGACTGCTGACCCTCCATTAAAACAAGTAATTAGCTAAAACTTCAAGAATTTGATTCAGAATTGTTCTTAGCTCAGGTGATTAGATATTGTTGTTGATATTTTATTTTTTTTGTTAGGATTTTATGGTTGGGAATTCAACAAAGATTGAGTTGAAGAAATGTGGTGGTGGTGGTGCAAAGATTGAGTTAAAGAAATGTGGGGCGACTATGTAATTGAAATGGTGAACTGAAAATACTGAGAAGATTGATTATTTGCGGTATGCAACTGGTGGTTGTGATTAGGGGTTGGTGTGTAAAGTTGTAGCTGAAACTGAAGTGCAAGTGTTGGTGGTGGCTTTTATGTGGGGGACAAGATGGTATGTAGGTGGATTTGTGAACTCGGATTGATCTGGTAATGGCATGGTACTGTGAGAGGTTGTGCAGTTTCACATGGAGAGAAAATGGTGTTTGCTGCTGCAGGGAATGGTTGGTGGTGCGGAACAAGGGCTTGTTATTTGGGTTGATGATGAACTCGAGATGCTGTTGTGCATGTTCATGGGAGGTGGTATTGACATTGCAGGTGATGGGTGTGTGTAAAGAAATGCAGCTGGTGATGCTATGTGAGATCTTACAATTCCTGGTGGTGCGTTTGGTTTGTGCCCGAGGTCTTTGAGAGATTTTGTTGAATTCTGAAGAGAAGTTTGCAATGTGTTGCGGATTTGTTTGATCTGAGCTACAGATAATAGTTATGTGGATGAAATGGGTTTGTCGGGAGCTTATACTGATATAGGAAATCTGGATGATTTAAAGCCATCATATGAATCAACAGGGAAGTCCGGATGATTTAAAGCCATCCCGTAAGATTAGAAATTCTTATGCTGATTCTTACCAGGTATGATATCTCTGGACATTTGTGAAAAATGGATGGTTATTATGTCCCATTTCATTTGAATATACAGACACAACTTCTAGTTTTAGTTGTTTATTTAATTTGTGCTTCAGTAGGTGCTGCAATCTTTTTACTCATGGTTGATTCCATACATTTTGAAGTAATAAGTTATCATTCTTTAGTTTTGGTGAAACCTTTTTTGGTGAAATGACAATACGTAGAAAAATGATGAAACCTAATTAGATTTCATCTATTTTTGGTGAAACCCTTTTTGGTTTCATTATTTTTTTTTCTTTTTGGTTTCATCATTTTTTTCCTATTTTGCCTAGTTTATTTTTGGTTTGGTTTCATCATTGAAGCTGTATTGGTAAAATGACAATATGTAGAAAAATGATGAAACCTTATTAGGTTTCATCTAGTTTTGGTGAAACCAATTTTGGTTTCATCATTTTTTCTGTTTGGTTTCATCATTTTTTTCTGTTTAGTTGAATATTGATCAATGAAATTCATTTTTTGTGGCAGTGGCGGCTGGTTAGTGGTGGTGGTCCATGATAAAGGTGGTGATGCTCGGCGACGGTGTTTGGTGGTGGTACTGTGGTGGTTGGCGGCGACGATAAGCGACAGCGGTGGGCGGAAACGGCGTTGGTGATTGGCGGTGGTCGACAGTGGTGGTGCTGGCTGGTGACGGTGGTGGGCGGCGGTGGCTCAGTGGTGGCGGTGGTGGGCGTTGGAGGTGGTGCAGTGGAGACGGTTGTGGCGGCGGCGGCGGTGGGCGGCGGAGGTTGTGCTAGTGGTGTCGCGACGGTGGTGCAGTGGCGGAGGTGGTGCTGCGGCAATGTGTTACTGTTGGTGGTGTAAATATAATAAAAATTAAAGGTGGGGTTAATTTTTATTATTGTTGGGGTGATTTAAACTAAAAGGGTAATATAGACAGTTTATGTTAAATGGGGTTTTTGTGAACAATTTGTTTTGTTGGAGTTTTTGTATATGGATAGTGACACCTATGGGGTTATAACTCGCGGACCGTTTTTAAAAATATATATTGTTGTTTGGTCCTACAAATTATTGTTTGGTCTTAGGGTGGATAATATCCACGCGAGATAACGTCATGAATCATGTTACAGTCCTGTGGCAGAAACCTTTTTTTTTCTGTTTTTTTCTTTTTCTTAATAAAAATAAGAGAATTTTGATAAAGTACCCCGCTTTTTGGATACCCATTAAAAAAATGCCCCCGTATTTTTAAAATTTGTTAAAGTACCGTCATGTTAGTTTTTCCATCCAGTATTAGTTAAGACTAATTTACTTTACATATTTGCCCTTTTATTATTGCCACATTGATTTTATACGTCTTTTTTTAGGTTCCTCGAGTCCGGTTCAGGATCGTTACACCGCTTTCAGGTTCGTTACATCATTTCCCAAAAAGGGTTCATCATTTCAAGTTTTTGGGGTTTTTGGTTGGAAGAAAACAACCTTCTACAACACTTTTTAGGTTAAAGTGAGCCAGGTTGGGATCGTGATAACGCTTTCGGGTTCGTCGAGCCCAGGTTGGATCGTTACACCATTTTCAGGGATTGTCGGATCATTTTACCCTCCCCACCAAGGAGATGTAGTTCAGGGGTAAATAGGACTTTTAATTGGAAAGATAACTTCCGCCTTGGACTTAACTGGATGGAATTTGCATTTTGAATAAAACGGGGTACTTTAACAAATTTATAAAATACGGGGGCATTTTTTTAGTGTAATGTGAAAAATAGGGGTACTTTATTAAAAAGCCCTAAAAATAAATAAATAAAAACTTGAAACTGAAATATCTTTTGAACCACATGTCCAAAAATAATAAATTTTATATATTCGGAAAGCACTCGACGAGAGCTTTTTAACGAGTACCACTGTTGCTATGTTTCATAGTTTTTAATTTTTACCTTATTTTTAGGTTAAAAAAATAACTGTAAGATGGAGTTCATTATACAAAATGAACTAATTTAATGAACTACCATACTAGATAGTTCATTCTACAAAATGAACTATCATGATTATGTAACATACGAGTTCATTCTACAAAATAAACTGTTATAATGAACTACTATTACGAGTCCATTTTGTAAAATGATATTTTACAAAATGAACTAGTATAATGAACTACTATTACGAGTTCATTCTACCATATGAAATACCCTTAGGAGTTCATTCTACAATATGAACCTCTATCACGAGTTCATTCTACAATATGGACTATTATTTACGAGTTCATTTCATGATATGAACTACTATAATGAACACCTATTACGAGTTCATTGTACAATATGAACTACCATACTTGATTATCATTACGAGTTCATTTTAAGATATGAATTATCAATCCTACAATATGAACAAGCATTATGAGTTCATTCGATAATAAGAACATCTATCACGAGTTCATTCAACAATATGAACTATAATTGAACTACTATTATGACTTCATTCTTAATAAGGAAGTACTTTAATGAGTTCTGTTAAAGCATTGCTCGGTTGAACCCACCAAGCGTTGGTATGTCAAGTTTGGTTGTCATATTTTAGTAAATCAAAACTCATTTAAGAGTCGCTTGATTTATATGTACTAGAGTCAACTTCGTATAGGTTAGCTTGAAAGTATTAGGATGAGACATTACAAGTATTGTGAAGACTTGAAGATGTGAAGAAGAAGACGGGGCTACAACAACAACATAATCCTTTCATTCGAGGTTAGTGATATTTGACTTGAATTTTTTCATTCCCTATCGTATCTTTCAAGTCGTGCATATTGAAAACATAAATATGCGAAGCATGAACACTCTAGATAGACATAGTATTAAGGAATACAATTTGAAGTTTCTTGCTTAACCATTAAACTTTGTATATAAGACATCAACATAATCGTATGAATGCTATTGTGGTTATGTATGGGTATGAGGTGAGGATTTCAGCCTAGGGAACAATGTTTACATATGTTCTAAGGAAGTAAGTTCATGATACGTGTTGTGAACCGAATGGAAAATATCCAGGCGTTATTTGGGTTGTTCTTCATTGCATATCTTATGAAAGACCAATATGTGTGATGTGTATAACCTTTCACAACTTGTGTGTGTTCTTGGTATAACTATTCACATAAGGCCTGACTTTTGTATTGGTATGACTTTTATTAGTAAAACCAATCTTAAGTAATCACCTGGGGTATGATCGGGTTGTGTATGTCTGAACTTATTACTGGGAAGAGGGGAACCGATCCTAGTAATAGGTGTAGTGCATCACAAGGGGGAACCGATCCTTGTATGAAGTGCATCAAGGTTTATGGAAGAAAGGGGAACCGATCCTATGAACATGTGGATCAAAGTTTTGGAAAGGGGGACAGATCCTATGAACATGTGCAGCAAAGTTTTGGGAATGGGGAACCGATCCTATGGACATATGCAGTGCATACAAGTTAGATACCATATATATGTGGGGAACCGATCCTAGTACCTAATCAGCCGTTTCTTTGGTAAGCTAGTGTAACTATGCACAGTACTCACATGGAAACCCATGAGATGTGATTGAGTGGAACTTGATCAATCACATAGTTCTTGAAAGTCATATGAACCAATTCTAAACTTGTTTGGAAGTGTGGTAAATCGGTTTCAAGTGAGCAAGCATGGTAAAGACTTGCAAGAGTAAGATGTCGACACTCTTTGAACACGGTGCATTAATGCTTATTCTATTTTGTTCAAAGATATTCCTTAAAGGCTAAGAAGGAAGTAAATCCCAATATCAAATTTAAATAAGTTAAGAATCATTTTAATTAAGGGTTTTTTATTATATATATATGGAAAATAAGAATTACTAGTGTGCATTAGCTAATTAGATTTTCCAAGGAGATTTCGATCACTATTTTTGGACAGTACATTCACATGAATTATAAAAAGTGAATCTGGTGGAGTAATGAAAATATCTTGAGAATATTTTCGGGTTTGGAAATTCCTTGGTGTTCAAACTTCCTTGTCTATAAATACTTTGAGTTTGCATTTCTAGCAAACTAATCCTGCGTAACCTAGACTTCCTCTTTTGTCTTTGTTACTGGTGAGGCGCCTATCGGAGAGGAGAGTAATCTAATTAGTTGAAATCTCTTATGATCACTCAGTTTAAAGTCTTCTTTGGGATTGACAAGCTCTAGCGCGACCCGTTGGTGGGAAACTAGATATTGCGGTTTATCTTTAGTTTTCTTATTGATTTGATTGACTAACGGATGTTGAATCTTGATTGAACCTAGTTTGTTTATGCTTGAGAATCTTCTCTTCTGATATAAGATTCACTCAAACTAGTTCAAGGTTTCGACAGGGATCTTTAGACTATTGTTAGATCTAAAGACTATCTTGTGATAATCCATTGTTAACAGACTCCGTTCTGTGTGTGATTGATCACAAGAGATTCAAGTGATTGTGTGCAGGTGTTTATTGAAGATCTAAGAATATTTGAAGACAAAGAAAATATTGAAGATTTCTTACTTGGTTGTTTTATAATCACTACACCATTTTAAGGAATTAGCAACTCAGTTTAGCAACGGGACAAGTGTCGTTGCTAATTTTTTGTTGCTAATGTCGGTTGCGAAACTTTCGCAATGGTAAATTTTCGTTGCTAATTTTGCAACCTCACTGTTTCGGTTGCGAATAGAAACTGCTGTTTGGTCAAGCATGCGAAGTGCGTGTGTGGTTGGGAACACTAGGACTACGTTTTACGCCCAAGTCAACCTTCGGTCAAGTATTCTCTTTTATTTTTCCACCCTTCACTCACATCTACCCTATTTCCTTCCTTGTCGATATTTCCTTCTTATTTTTTCTCCGCCACAGCGCTTTTTCATCTCATCTCCACAGAAGCTCTGAAAAACTTCATCTCTTTTTCATCTCTCTGAAGAACATCATCTCTTTTTCATCTGAAATCGACCATGTTTGAACTCTCTTTCATAATCTTTTCGTTTTAGTTTATAGGGTTTAAAGATTTTACGATTTTAGAGATTTTGATTTCTAGGGTTTCAGTTAAATCTATTTTTTTCATTTTAGTATATCAATTTTAGGGTTTCATTAGTAAATTTATTACTTTCGATTTTTGGGATTTTGATTTTAGTACAGTAGAACCTATATATAATAATACTCTATATAGTAATAACCTCCATATAAGAATAAAAATGTATGGTCCCGACTTTGGCCAGTTAAATTTAAGAATAAACTTCATATTGGAATAAGTCATATTTTTTTCTGGTCCCGTCTTAAGGAACTAACCTCCATATTAGAATAATTGGAATTAAAATATAAATAATATAGGTCTTGTCATACATCACAGTTTAAGATGAAGAAATTCTTATAACCATTTTGCAAGATCCTTTTACTTCTAAGTGGGCTTGAAACTTTGTTTTTCTCATTTTCCATGTCCGGGTTGAGTTTTGTGTGGATTGTAATGCATACCAAACTTCATATTTCCATATTTGTAAACTAAACAATATTTATATTTAATTTTGGTACTTCCTATTCTTATGTATGTATTGTTCCCGGGTTTATTTATAACAATTTTGTTTTGATTTTTCCAAGGCAGACCTCCATATAAGAATATTTTTCTATAGTCCCTAGAGTATTCTTATATAGAGGTTCTACTGTATTTCGATTTCAGTTTTATCAATTTTAGGGTTTCATTTTTGAATTTGATATTTTTGATTTTTGATTTCATTTTTTCAATTTCTTCTTTCTTTTTCGGTTTTAGGGTTTCATATGTGTATGTAATACGATTTTCGGGTTTGTCAAGGTTGAAGAACTGAAGTTATTGGTGTTTCACTTTTCTATATATATATATGCTCAGTAAGTAAGATGATAAATGGGATTTAGGTCATTGATTCATTTATTGTAAGGAAATTTGTAAGTCATAATCTGGGGGATTGAGATTCTTTTAGGTAGTTTTAGCACAAAAAGGTGGATGTTGGGAATTGGGATGAATCTGTGCTTGTTTGTCTCTGAGAATGAACTTTCATGTTAGTAACAAAGTGGATCTTTATATGTTCTGATCCTTACACTTGATTTATAAAGAGTTCAACTGAGCTCCACAGGTAACTCCTGAAGTTTAGTTGTGTGTACTATTTAGAAGTTGTTTAATTGAGTAATCTTATAAAAGGGGATTAAGAATCATTGTTGTTGGGATAAGGAAGGCATCCATTTATGTATAAAATTGGAAATCATTTTTTCTAAGTTGTCCATGAAAGTGGTAAGTTGTTTGTGTCATTTAGCTTGTGAAAATTAAGGTTTTTTCATAGTTCTCCCTTTGTATTCTAAGTCTGGAAGGATCGATAACCTCAAGCTTTGTAGTATTTGGAAATCTTAGTTTGTTGTATATTATGTTGTCTCTGCGTCCTATATTCTTTTACCAGAATCCAGGTTGACAACTTATCATCGAAACTAAGACAATCAAAATCTTTCAGCACCCTAGTTGTTTTTCCGAATGCCTTTTTATGTCAAATGTATAGCTATATGTTAAAATTTAAATTCACAAGTCTTTAGATGTTTTTGTTATCAGAATTTTTATTATTTTCTTTTCATGTTACTCCACTCATCTTGATGATTGCTTCTCTGAAGTTATATTATTTGCTTTTCCATCCTCATGTTCCTCTTTAGAACAAGATACTACATAATCATCACCTGGAGGATTTAAACATTGAAGTGGCTGAAAAAGAGCCAAGTTGTTTTGGTGGCTCTTTCGGAAGCATAGGTTCAGCTCAACACGGTGATCTTGACCTACAAAGTGTGGTCCATTATCTCTGGAGTTCGAAGGAAATCGTATGCCTTCACTTCTCGTCCATCTTGTGTCATTATATATGGAAGCCTCCTGTTGGCTTCAGTTACAAATTTCATATTGTTTTGCAGGCGGAAATAGAGATTTCATTGTTAAAGAAAGAAAATCTAAAACTGCGGTCCCTGGTATATCAACGTGCACAATTATTTTGTTGTTTATTTGCTTAGTGTATGTTCAGAAACTTTACGTACTGTCGCTAATCAAACCTTTTCCATTACATACAGCTTGAGTTTGCCTTAAAAGTGTCAGAGATAGCTCAATCGTTGCTTCAGTCTGAACATGCCAATTCTATGTCATTAATATTTAGCGATGAAGAGTTCAAGTTCATTCAGATTCAGGTAATAACTTTTCCTTTTGGAACATTAGTCGACTGACTGCTCTTGTATTTTGATAATCCACTTTTCTATATGTCTTTAGCACAGGTACGAGATAAATTTGCTGCGGGAAAGCAATATTCAATTTAGAGAGGAAAACAAGAACAACTTTGAGGAATATGTCATGTTGGCATGGAGAAACTAAACTTGTTATTAAATGTGGTGCTATCGTTTTTGTTAAAGATGTGCGTATCCATTTTATCGCTATCCAATACATTACTTGAGAAATACGAAGGTATGCTTCTTTATCATGCATTCTTAACGGATTCATCGTAATGTTGTTTTTATAGTTGTAGGTGATTCATCATAGAATTCCAACTTGCCTGGCACTTGGCGCGTAAATCGCAGCAAGAAAAAAATAAGTACCCAGAGGAAACTAAATTCCAATTGATACTTTAATTTGCTAGAGATGGTTAAAAGAAGATAAGATAAACTGGTTTTTCTCCCATTGATTTCTTTTGAGTGGTTTTGATCTTGTTAATTTTTTTTAATCAATTGCTTTATTCACTTGTATTGTGAAATGTATCTTTATGTTGAAGACTAAGTGCACCAACAAGATGCGGTGTTTGGCTTCAACCAGTTTAACCTCGTTTTCTCAAGATTCGGTCCATGCACTATTTGTAGCAACTTCATTTAGAACTCAGCATCCCCGTTGGGGAACATGATTTGTTGTTAGAGATAATAAGGTGAGTATGAATACGAATCTAGGGTTTTTGTATGGTTCATATAAGGTTGTATGATTTGATTCATGATTTTTCAGTTTATTTATGAATACGAATCTAGGGTTTTGATTGATCAAAAAAGAAAAATGTTTCACTGGTTTCTAGGGTTTATGAGTTTATTTAACCTCACTATTTGAATCCGCTTGCTATTTTTTTACGAAGGGTTTCAGAAGAGGGTGAATCGGAGACTAGAAACATTTGTGTAAAAGAGGTTTTTATGGTATTTTTTGTATCTTGTTTCTTTCATGATATGATTAATTGTTGTCAACTATACGTCAGCTCAATGGTTGAGTGATTATTGGGTATGCTATTTAATGTTAGTGAGCTATTGATCTGAAGAATAGCATCCATTGAATTTTGGTGATTATTCTAACCTGTGTAAAGAGAAAATAATTTTGTTGTGACCTTTGGATTTGGTTATTATGGAAATAGTTGAATAAGGGAAGTAACTTTATAGCTAAGAAGTAAGAAGGTAGAGAATGAATGTAAAGATGAAACTCCTGTATAGAAATGAAAATGATATATTAGGTGAGTGTGTAAAAGAATCATTTGGTCTATTTAACTTGGCGATGGACATTAGCGTGTATTTAGGATTTTAATAGGAACTCCAGGAAATATTATTGGCGTTCGTGACTGGCTTGCGGTTATAGTTATTATGACTGCTATTTTTTGGTTACCTTTCTTTACTTTTGTGATGATTGCTATGTGCCCTGTAATTAGTATAAGCTTATAGTGTCTGCAGTAGCTATATTCCGTGTGATGCTTTTCATGGCAACTGGGTTTGATGGTGTTATGTGATCTGTAGCTAGCATTTTTCCTTGTTTAAGTTGTATTATTTCCTGGTTTCAATCTTGTTATGTTTTATTTCTATGACCTGCACCTGGTACAAACAATAGGAATCTGCCATGATGTACGCTTCCAAAAATTTGCAAAATTATATCAAGAACGAGGTTTCATTGAATTCCTTTACCTAATTTGGCATTATTTGTTCATTTTGTACACCAGTCTTGTCAAAATCAACTGAGTTTGTTGCTTATACCAGGTGATGATCAAACATGCTATCCTGGGGCGTTCAACATGAGTCTTGGTAGCCTGCTATGGGAGCTTGTGCAAAGAGCAATGCAAAAATTCTATGTTATCCTGTTTCCTGAAGATTTTCTTTAGCCGGTCGATACAGAAATCCAACAAGTCATTTTATACTTGCTGGTGATATGCATCCACTGACTTGATTGAGTTTCTTAATTATTCATAGGGGTGTGGACAATCAGGTATGTTTACGAGATTCTGTGTTTTTTACAGGATTCATGTTGGTTATTCTTAATTATCAATGAGTGGAGTTTCTATAATTTTGTTACAGTTGTTTGTGGCCACTTGCTCACTAGATCCAAACTCTAGCGTAGCTACATCTACTCTTGTTGGACCCAAAAGATCGAACTTTTGCAAAGAAGTTTTTATTATACTCCCTCTTGAAACGAACACTCTTTGGGAATTGCAGGTTGGTGAGGTGATTGCAACTTCAGGCTTCGAAGAAACAGTTTTCATTGCTGAAATAGATTACTTTGTGTGTCAACTTCGAAGGTATTGTTCTCCCTTTCCTTTATACAATCGACAAACGCAATTTAAGGCAATCTTACAAACATGCTTATGTTTTGATGAATCAACTACAAGTTAAGGTTTTGCAAGTAAGTTGTGTGGCTGCAGGAGATGAAAGCTTAGTGCACATTGATGTAATTACATTTCTTACTGATTCTTTCATGTAATCTGTTATATATGTGAAATGTGTAGAGAAAATCTTCCACTTGAGAAACAAAAGGGGAAACATCTACTAGTTTATTGAATGCACCAATGAATGGAAGTCATATCAATGAGAACTCGGTCATATATCATATATTTCATCCACCATTCTCAGGTTTGGATATGTTTTCATTATTTTACTTAGTTTGTATTATTTTTAACAGTACGCTTATAGATAATGCGTAGCTCAATATCTCTGGACAACTGAATCACTGTTATAATTGTACTTCACGGGAATGAAAATACGATTGTCCTAGAAAAGTCATTAGTATATACTAATCATAGAAAGGATGATGATGATTTCAGTACACATTGTAGTACGGGTAACTCAAACTTTAGATTTCATAACCATTGGGAATGGGCTAGGTGAGTAATTAACAACTTCATTTTTCGTTACTAGCCCTAATTGATCAATTTTAGTAATTTAAAAGGTTTCTATGTTTTCAGCTAAGTCGTTCTCGGTGTTAAGGCACTTATTTGGAATCATTGTTAAAATTGGGTATCCGATGAGGTCTTCTGTGCTGATAAGAAAGGTAACAATAATTACTGGAGTTTGTATTTTTATTTTCACTAGTCCATGGCCTATGTGGATCATGTTCCTCTTCCTAGCTTCGTTGTGTGGGTATCATATGATCTATGTGATTTATTATTTATTACCGAGGATTTTGGTTATTTAGGCAAGATTGTCATGTATGATAAGGAATTTCAACCTTCATGGGTTTTTTTTTCTTCTGGTTATTTAGTGATCTCAAAAGCTGATACAAGGCAGGTCTGATATAATACGTGATTGTGATGTCTCTAAAATGTACAGACTGGCAGGTCTGATTGTTTTTATATCGTTATGTTTTCTTATATTGACTGTTGATGAACCTTCCATTTGAAGATAATATACTGGCAGGGGATAGTTCTAACTGATCTATAATGTTTGTTAGAAGGTGAATTAACTTTATCTTTCTTTCATTTTGGGAAACTTTAGTTAAGGTATTAGGTTTAATCTCTGAAAGTTACTTGACAGGGTTAGCATCTTATCTAACTTAGAAGAAGTTTAATCTTTGCTAAGGAGATTGGTTAAGCAAGCGGAGTCTGGTGATACTTCTGGTGATATTTAGTCTTTCTTTCCCTGTTTTCAATGCCTATGTTAGTTGGCACAAACTAGGTTACCCATCCATTTATAAACATCAACATAGATCGAATATTGTATGTCAGTCACAACATACATAAGTTTACTTGTGTACATTTCTATCAATTGAAAAATCCTTTCTTTTATGATAATATTATCAGTGGTAATTCTCAACTACATTTGTATCAGTTTTGTATTGCCATTGTAGTTTATATATTTGTATGGATGTTGAATATGGGGAACTGGGTAATTGCAAGGGGGAAATTGTGGGGGTAATGAATTTTGACTAGGTCAATAAACATAGACTTGACCTTTTTTTTTGTGGTTGAAAAAAATTAGCAACCTCAGTGCTCTGTTGCTAAATTAGAACCAGAACCAATAAATTAGAATTAGCACCAGAACCAACAGTATATGGTTCCGGGTAAGGGTATTCATGTAATTAGCAACAGATTAGCAACAACATGTTGTTGTTGCTAATAAAAAATTTAACAATGGCAACCTCCGTTGAGAATTTCCGTTGCTGACCGAGATTTGCAACAAAATTTATGTCGTTGCTAAAAATTGCGACACCGTATTTAGCAACAACGAAAGCCTGTTGCGACCCTATTTAGCAACATCTATGGTAGGTTGCTAATACCTTAAAATGGTGTAGTAAATCTTTTGTGTGGACAATACTTGTTTGGAAAAAAGAGGATCCCATTAATAATCGGTTTATCCTTGTGGTAGATTGGATTGATTAATTTAGGAAGATCGACATCAACACATATCACTTGGTTGAAGAGTGTTGTTGGCTTAATCTTAGTGATTTCCTTTGGGTGATTTAACGTAAGATAGATCTTGGAACCTGGCAAAGGAGTTTATGTTAAGATAAACAAGGGAACCTTTGCGCAACTCATATCACTTGGTTGAAGAGAGTTGATACCAAACAGATTTGTTGTTCATTACTGTTTGGAATACGATCCAAAGGAATTGGTTCAAGTACGTGACTTGTTTATAGGTTGGAGGCGTATGAATAATACTGAGGGAACTAGGTGAACTATAGGTTTAGTTACTTGGTCTCAACTATACGAAGTTGTCTTATTTTGTATAGCGGCTTAATTATGAGAGTATTCAATTCTGGACTAAGTCCCGTGGTTTTTATGCATTTGCGGTTTCCTCGTTAACAAAATCTTGTTGTGTCATTTACTTTATGTTTCCGTATTATAATTGTTTTATTATAATTAAAGTAAATTGCACAAACGTTAATTCATATTTACTTGATACGTGAATCCTATTGAGTTTGGTTAGGTCCGAAACTTTGTATCAAGTAAACACACTTTGTTGTTGTATTGTCTCGATCTAGTATCCATAGACGATCACACAAAGTGTGAACCGATTTGTTGTATTGTCTCGACTCATTCTATAGACAATCACTTTCGGGGAAATGACTTATAGGAAGGAAAAGTAATAGCTTGAGGTATATTTGGGGTACCCTCTCCTTTTCAAGTTCATTCTACAAAACAAATTGCTAGCATATACGAGTTCATTCTACGAAATGAACTGCTAGAAATAGAATGAAGTATCATGTTCTAAAATAGTGTTAATTCTTGGATATGAACTACTAATATACCGAAAAAATTAAAATTTCGAAACATACTATAATGGGTGATGATTGTGTAGATCTCGACGAGGCCTTTCCGAATATATAAAATTTATTAATTTTCGACTTATATTTTGAGAGATATTTTATTTTAAAGTTTTTTTATTTATTAATGTTAAAAAGAGAGAGAAAATAAATAAAAAATAAAAAACCAAGAAAAGAAACACATGAAGAATAGAGAAAATAAGAGAGAAAGTGTATTTTAGATATTTTAATATTTTTGAATAAATAAGGACCAAATGAAAATCCCCTTTTGTTGGTGGATCAAATTAATTTGGGACCACATAAAATAGAACCAAACGATTATTTTCTCTTCAAGTAACCATCAGTGGATCTTGCATTTTGTGTTTCTCCAAAAGCATATGTCATTACCAGCCCTCCAAAATTATGTATACTTTGGCCCATTTTGAATTATAAACCTGTTCGTTACAACTTGCAAGTAAAAGTCGATAAGTTTTGCATTTTTTGTTTCTGGAGATTTTTATTTTTATTGATGAGATAAAAGAGTGGTTCCCAGAACTACACCACGGTACATAAACCTAGAATTTATGCTATTATAGGGGTTCGATTCTAAATCTCCCCTATGGGAGGAAGATTAAAAACCTCCTCCTATTGAGAGGTTCTTAGTTCCGAAGATGTCAGTTCCACGAGTTGGAAACAAAAAGTTTTTGCATGTCTCAAATATGGATTCTGGCCTTTTATATTATAAGATTTCAAATAAATTTGAAGGAGAAGGCTAGCACGTAATTGGTATTATCACCTAAAAACTTTACCACTGTATTACAAGAATATTTTAGTTTGTCTCATTTACTTAATAGCGTTTTCATTGTTTTATTTCTTTCCAAAAATCCTTTAGATGCCGAAATCATACTAAAAATTGTCTTGTTAAAGGAAAAAAATAAGTCATTGATAATGAATTTGTTATTTTGAAGAAAAAAATACTTTTTACATTAAACAATATAAATGATGCAACCTTTTACTGAAATCATAAATAAAATATATTGAAGCACAATTATGTGTCCGACGACCTGACTCAAATAGATCCTAGTCAAATATCAATCGGAATTGCAAAATATGACTATTTGTTATTACCACAATGACTTTTCTATGAGACCTCGAGTGACTTTACCACTATACTACGATATAATACATGATTTTCGCTTTCCCGATTTCCCATATAAGTCGTAGCCTCATTTACTCATCACCATACCCACTGTTTTATTTCTCTACTAAATCTTTCAGATATTGAAATCAAAATAAATTTATTGCCCCATTATAGAGAATTAAAATTTTCATTGATGATGAATTTATTATTTTGATTTTTCTCTATCCATGTTAATCTATATAAATGGTGCAACCATATATGGAAGCAAAGTAAAATCCATCCATTCAATTTGTTAAGTTAAATGGTTTGTGGTTTTAACTCTTGTTTTCTTCCTCTCATTTTTCATGTTGTTCTAAATGAACCATTCAAATCCTTATGTTAGAACAAAAAAAAAAACGCAAATTTATCAGGAGGATATGTGAAAGTGCATAATTATCAATCACAAAGAACGGTTAACAATATCGATATATACTTCATCATCATCAGTTAGAAAAATACATTTGTTCTCGCTTAATTATAGTCATTGGTGTTGTTTCTTTGTCTTGCATGATTGCAAGCACCGGATTTCAGAATAGAAGACAACCAATGCTCTTAATAGCTGCTCATTGTGAGGAACTATCTGCATGGTAACCTTTTGGATACACCCGTCACCAAAAGTTTTGCAATGTGAAGTGCATAACAGGAAAAACAAAAATATATACAGATTCAACAGTATTTGATTTTTTGGCAGCATAACCTTTCTAAATAACTTTAAAGTTCTTTTTGTCGTACGATATTTTTCCTTGTAAATGTAAAGAATATGGCATGCTTGATTTTTGTAAGATGGTTTTCCTTCTCGAGCATTCCTTGGCATGGAAGTTGTGGAACCACCAGCAAACTTCAACGTTAAAGGTGTGAAGCTGGGATATGCATGGACATCATGAAGATCTTGCATTAAAGGAAGAACATTCAATTGATAAAAGCTCATGCCGGACACCTTTTGAGTGACATCCTCAAAAGTGATAGCAAATGATATGAAGAGGGTCTCATGCACGTCTATGTTCATAGAAGAATTACTTTATGGTTTGAGTGGTCTATATATCAATAATGGTGGTATGTTGTGAAGATATTGTGAAGATGGAAGCACCTTGTGAGTCATCTAATGTTGGTGATGGTAGTATTTTTCATATTGTGAAGTCACCTTAGATAAAATAAATTAATTGGATACTTGTTCTTATTTGGGTGTTTTTAAAGCTCAATGAAGCTTATAGTTCAAAATTATCTGACGAAATGTAACAATACTAAAACAAACTGCTATCGCTGTTACTACAAAAGTGTTACTATCACTTTTTAATTTTGGATTCTTTTTTTTCTAAAATGAAAAAGTGATAATAAAAATTTATAGAAAAAGATGGAGCATTGTTGAAGAATAAACCAAGATATTATGAAGACAACAGAAGGGATCAACATTGATTGTTGATCCATTATGAAGAAAGCAGTATGGATCAACTATGAGAGTTGATCCAATATGGTCCGGTCAACTGGTATGGTTGACATGAAGTGAATGGATCAACAAGAGTTGTTGATCCATGGTTCAATTTATGGAGGTTTACTTGAGTTGCAAGTATTACGTGTTTTAAGAGTTTGTTTACGTGAGCATTGTCTAGAAGTTTCTTGTTAAGAGTTTGATTAATTTAGGAAATTTTTTATTGCTTGAGAGTCAAGTTTGTTACTCATATAAATAGGATGTTGAGCCATGAGACGAATTACATCAATTAAGAAAAGCTTGTTGAAGCTTGTTTGAGTTTTAGTCCTGTGTTCTTTTAAGTCTTTGATATCAGATTTTCTAGATCTGGTATCAGAGCACTGGTATCAGGTTCTAGGGATGTGGGAATAAGTTGTTGAGTTGAAGAAGATGACGAGTTTAAGTTCAATAAAGGTACATGTGTTTGAAGGTAAAAACTTTGAACATTGGAGGTTGCAGATGGAGAATGTTTTTACATACCAAGAGGTGTGGGATATTTTGAAAGATGGTTATGCTGAACCAGCAGATGGAGTAGTACCAGAGGATCTGCGCTAACTCTATTAACTGATAACAGAAAAAAGAATTCTAAAGATACATATATTCTTCATCAAGGTATTCATGAATCTCTCATGGATAGAGTAATCTACATTAAAGATGTGAAAATAGCATGAGATGGTTTAATAAGATACTACACAGGTTCTGAAAAAGTTAAGAAGGTTAAATTACAAACCTTGAAAATAAAATATGAGCTGCTACAGATGGAGATAACTGAAACAATTTCAGAGTTTTTTCTCAAAAACACTGAATATTGTTAATGAGATGAAGTCTAATGGTGATACAGTAGAAGATTCAACTGTTGTAGAGAAGATTTTAAGAAGCTTGTCTGAGAAGTTTGAATCAAAGGTCACTGCTATAGAAGAATGCAAAACAGTTGCAACTATGACTCTTAATGAGTTATTGGGTTCATTACAAGCTTATGAAATTGTTGGAGAAAATAGCAGCTGCAAAACAAGTTGAAGAATCACTTCAGAGTCAAGTTAGTTGGAGAAATAATCAAGGAAAATCTAATGCTGGAGGAAGATCAAATAATGGAAATTACAAGAAGCCATATGATAAATCAAAAATACAATGTTATAATTGTGGAAACTTTGGACACATTGCTACTGAGTGTTCAAAACCAAGAAAGATTGTTGCCAATAACTACAAAGAAAATTTGAAAGCTAAATTTGCTGAAAGTCAACAAGAAGAAGAAACAGAAGAGAAGAAAGCTGAAAACATGTTACTAGCTTGTCATACATCTGAAGAACAACCTCAACATAAGTGGTACTTAGATACAAGTTGCAACAATCATATGTGTGGCAGAAAAGATTTATTTGAAAGCTTGGATGAGTCTGTAAGATCCATAGTGAAGTTTGGAAATAGTTCAACAATTCCAGTTATGGGAAAAGGAAGAATAGGAATTGTTCTCAAGAATGGATCTAAACGTTACATCATGGATGTGTTTTATGTTCCAGGTTTACATCAAAACTTGCTAAGTATGGGTCAGTTATCTGAAAGAGGTTATTCTATGAATATTTACAATGGCTTATGCTTAATCAGAGATAGAAGAAGAAGATTGATAGCAAGGGTGGAGATGACTAGAAACAAACTATTTCCATTAAATATTCAACATCAAAAGGAAAGATGTTACAGTAGCAATGTTCATAATGATACTTGGTTGTGGCATAAGAGAATGGGGCATGTGAACTTTAACAGTTTGCAAGATTTATCTAAGATGGAGATGGTGTCAGGTTTACCTGTTATTGAGGTACCAGAATCAAGATGTGAAAATTTCATTTTTGGTAAGCAGCACAGAGACCCTTTTCCAGTTAACAAAGCTAGAAGAGCTGAGCAACAGTTGGAGATCATTCATAGTGACTTGTGTGGTCCTATAAAAGTTACATCACATGGAGGTAATAACTATTTCATAACTTTCATTGATGATTATAGTAGGAAAGCATGGGTATATTTACTTAAACAAAAGAGTGATGCTTTTCATGCTTTTAGAAGTTTCAAATCTTATGCTGAGAAACAAATTGGTAAGAGTATAAAGATTTTGAGAAGTGATAGAGGAACTGAGTACACTGTTGTTGACAAGTTTATGGAAGAGAATGGCATTCAACATCATCTAACAACAAGATATACACTACAACAGAATGGGGTTGCAGAGAGGAAGAATATAACCATAATGGAGATGGCAAGAACAATAAGAAGAACAAAAGATTTACCAAAAAAATTTTGGGGTTATGCAGTTGACACAACTGTGTATTTACTCAACAGATGTCCTACAAATAGTTTGAACAACAAAACACCAGAAGAAGCATGGAGATGAGTAAGACCAAGTGTAAGACATCTGAGAATTTTTAGGTGCATTGCATATGCACATGTGCCAAAAGAATTGAGAAAGAAGCTGGATGATAAGAGTGAAAAATGTATTCTTGTTGGTTACAGTTCAGTGACCAAAGGATACAAGCTATATAATCCAGAAACTAGAAAGATAGTGATAAGTAGAGATGTGATATTTGATGAAAACTCACAATGGAATTGGAATAATGGATCAACAACCTGTGCTGATTCTTATAACAATGGATCAACAAGGAATGTTGATCCACATAATATTTGATCAACCAGGAATGTTCATCCACCTGCTTCTGTCAGAACAGTTTCAATTGTAGTTGAGGAAGAAGTGCAAGCTCAAGACAATATGGAAGAACAACATGAAGAAGAAAGAACTGAAGCAGTAACACAATAAGAAAATACAAGACCAAGAAGAAAATATATCATACCTCCTAGGTTGAAATATTATGTTTTAACAAGAAATGATGAAGATGATGATGATGTGGTAAACTTTGAATTATTTGGAGATTGTGATCCTGTAGCTTATGAAGAATCTTCCAAAGAACAAGGTTGGATTCAAGCCATGAATGAATAACTGAAGTCAATTGAAAAGAATGACACATGGGAATTAACAGAACTTCCACCAGGAAAGAAACCCATTGGTGTTAAGTGGGTTTATAAAACAAAGTATAAGGCAAATGGAGAAATAGAGAGAAAGAAAGCAAGGATAGTTGCTAAGGGATATAGACAAAGAAGATGAGTAGATTACTCAGAAGTGTTTGCACCATTTGCAAGACTTGATACAGTAAGGATGATCATTGCTTTAGATGCAAAAAAGAAATGGAAGATATTTCAGATGGATGTGAAGTCAGCATTCTTGAATGGAGTATTGGAAGAAGAAGTTTATGTAGAGCAACCAGTTGGCTACATTATGGAGGGGAAGGAGAATGAAGTATACAAGCTAAACAAAGATTTGTATAGTTTGAAACAAGCTCCAAGAGCTTGGTATACAATAATAGATTCATATTTTCTCAAGAAGGGTTTTACAAGATGTCCACATGAGCATACTTTGTATTAGAAAGATGATGGTCTTGGCAATCATATCATAGTATGCCTTTATGTGGATGATCTCATATTTACTGGAAATAGTACTGAGATGATCAATGAATTCAGGGAGGATATGGTGAAGGAGTTTGAGATGACAGATCTTGGTTTGATATCATACTTTCTTGGTATTAAAGTACATCAAACTTAAATAGGAATTTTTATTAATCAACAAAGGTATGCTGAAGGAATTTTGAAGCGTTTCAAGATGGATAATTGCAATCCAATCTTAACACCAGTAGAGGAAAGGTTGAATTTGACAAAAGATGGATCAGGAGAGCTTGTGAATTCAACAGATTTTAAAGGTCTTGTTGGATGTTTAAGATATTTGACTGCTACAAGACCTGACATCATGTATGCAGTTGGTATGGTTAGTAGGTTCATGGAAGCTCCTAGACAATCACATTTACAGGCTGCAAAACGTATTCTGAGGTATGTAAAATGAACAATAAGCATGGGGATACTTTATACTATCTCAGAAGATCCAAAGTTGGTTGGTTTCACTGATAGTGATTGGGCTGGAGATACAAAATGAAGAAAGAGTACATCATGGTATGGATTTCAGTTGGGAACTGGTTTTTTCTCCTGGTCATCTAAGAATCAACAAGTTGTTGCATTATCTACAACAAAACCTGAGTATATAGCTGCTAGCAACTGTGATACACAAGTTGTATGGTTAAGAATGATGCTGAAGTCTTTGTTTCAAGAACAGAAGACACCAACAACAATAGTCTGTGATAACAAGTCCACAATTTCACTCATTAAGAATCCCGTGTTTCATGGGAAAAGTAAACACATTGATATTAAGTATCATTACATTAGAGAACTAGTCAATAACAAGGAGGTTGATGTGGAGTTCGTAGAAAGCAAAGAACAAGTTGCAGATATTTTCACCAAGTCTTTGAAGTCTAACACTTTCATTTACTTACGTGGAAAGCTTGGTATGATTGGAAAAGAGTATCTTGATTTAAGGGAGGATGTTGAAGAATAAACCAAGATAGTATGAAGACAACATAAGGGATAAACATTGATTGTTGATCCATTATGAAGAAATCAGTATGGATCAACTATGAGAGTTGATCCAATATGGTCGGGTCAACTGGTATGGTTGACATGAAGTGAATGGATCAACAAGAGTTGTTGATCCATGGTTCAGTTTATGTAATTTTACTTGAGTTGCAAGTATTACGTGTTTTAAGAGTTTGTTTACATGAGAATTGTCTAGAAGTTTTTTGTTAAGAGTTTGATTAAGTTAGGAAAGTGTTTATTGCTTGAGAGTCAAGTTTGTTACTCATATAAATAGGCTCTAGAGCCATGAGACAAATTACATCAATTAAGAGAAGCTTGTTGAAGCTTGTTTGAGTTTTAGTCATGTGTTCTTTTAAGTCTTTGATATCATATTTTCTACAAGCATTCTTTTAGAATTTTCTTCTGGATTTTGGATTTTGTCAAATTTGTTCGCTAACATTTTCTTGTTTCTAATATAAATACTCCAACTAGTGTGAAACTCAACAACCATATTTTATTTTTTGGGAAATAATTGGGGGTTAAGAAAACCCCAACCAACAAACAACACAGAATGGGAAAACGAATGAAAAGGGGAAAAAAAGGATAAAACCAGCACTACAATGACTAAATTAATACTACAATTATCAAATTCCAGAGGTGAATGACTAGGAACATGCTTAACCCAGAGATCGACAAAAAAAAACGAAACAAGTCAAAATAAAAATATCGACAAGTCAAAAAAAAATTATTACAATGTGAACCTGGTGCAGAACAAAAGCGCGCGCCAGGATATGTGCAGCAAAGACATACCATTGAAATATGGGTTTGGCCGTTTGTGAACCGTCATGATTGCTGTGATGACTGATGAGTATGATGATGTCCAAGCTTATCCATACCCATTGGACTTATCTTGGGAAGACCTTTGTAAACTTTGGCCCAGTTAAAATTGTGAACCAGTCGTATTCAGGTAAGGTAACCGTTAGTAGATTTGGCATTTTGTGTCTCTCCAAAGTCAATTCTGAAGAATGGTGTTTTTGGGCATACAAGAAACATTTTGGGCATACAAATTTATTTTTCCACCCAGGGTGATTTTATAAGGGGTAGTGTAATTACTTATATATTCTCAAACAATTTAAATTACTAATATGTCCTTACCCTTAATGGTTAGGTTCGGCTTGTACGATAATCATAATATGTGCCGAACATTGTTAGATGCTCCAAAGAAAAATTAATGGTTATAAGCTTGTACGATAATCATAATATGTGCTGAACCTAGTGCATTTATAAGTTGTGTTTTGAGTTGTGTTTTTAGCCGAACTGTTCTTCACAAAAGCTTCATGTAAGTGTATATGAACAGTTCGGCTTGAAATTTCATGCAATTTCAAGCCGAACCTAGTCACAGAAAGAGATGCATATGGGTTCGGCATATTCGATAATCATAATATGTGTCGAACCAATACAAAATTATTAACCCAGGAATGTACATGATCAGGTTCGGCTTATATTCTACTTATTCAAATAGCCGAACAATGTGTTTCCAACAGGTTCGGCGCATACGAATTTCTAAATATAAGACGAACCCTAAACATTTTTTCTTCCAGACAGTTCAGTGTAGGGTTCGGCTTATTAGGACAATACAAAACAAGCCGAACTCTGGTCTACAAGGTAAGTTCGGCTCTTAATCAATACTTCCAGCTAGCCGAACTGTTCATCCAAACTCGCCGAACCTTAGTGAGAAAACACAAACTTTTGATGATTTTAACCTACAAAACCAGGAAAAAATCATGGCTACGCCCCCCGAATAGTGGCAAACAATTTTGGTTGAAAGTAATCTTAAAACTAATCACTAATCAGATTTATTTTAACTAATCATTACTATTAACACTAATCCTAAAAGGGAAGATTTGGCATTACCTAAAATATTTGGTTAAGGGGCTTCTAATATTGCTATTTACACTCCTATTTTGTCTTACTTGGTATGCCCAATAAATTTCTTGTATGCCTAAAAACAGCTTTCATTCTGAAAGTTAGAATAAAAAAGTTATTATACCACACGTTTTTCTTGATCTGTAGAATTAATCACCCAAAGAATTTGTCACTGTACTACAAGTGTTTTTTTATCTATAAAGCCTATTAGCCGAAGATTTCACCACTATATTACAGGTTTTTGATAGGTAAAGTTCATGTGTACCACTATATATACTACAAGTTTTTTTTCTAGTCGGTTAGGTGTTGATGATTCTCAAATTCAGGTCACTGGTATCATCATCCAGTGATTTTACCACCGTATTATCGGCTACCACTATATGCTCCAAGAACATCATTTTTTACCTCACTTATTCGTTCGCATACCCACTATTTAATTTAATTCTCTCCAAAATCTTTTAGATACCGAAATCAAATTACATTTACTACAGTCTATAAAAAAAAATTAATACTGTATTTATTATTTCGATTTTTTTTCTGTCTACATTAAACAATATAAGTGGTGCACCCTTATTGAAGCAAATCAAGATTCATCGGTTCAATTTGTCAAATTAAACTAATTTGTGGTTTTAAATCTAATGTTTGCATGAAGGTTTTCTTCTTTTTTTGTTCATCTTGTTCCTAATGGATAATTTGAATCCTTGTCTCATAAAAGATGCGAATTTTTCAGGAAGACATGTGAAACTGCATAATTGTTCATCAAGAAGACCTATGTTGTCAGACTTTCAGATAATTTTAGCTCATCAACCACCTGCTTATGAGATATGCTCAATGTATGTGCTAGCAAAAGTAGGTGTATATAAGAAACTAAGAAAGTAACCGAACTCAACACCGTATTGGGTGCAACCTTGTCAAGGGTATGACATATACTTGTATTATTGTCAGTCCGTTGCTCGCAGTGAAGAGACTAAGGCTCTAGAGGATAGACTTGCGCTACTTAGATTCGAAGCAAGGGAACTGTATTCTCGATCTGCCAGACTCGGGGAGGAAGTTGTATATATACATCGCTGTGCGGAATGCAGCACTTAAAACTTTTTCTGGAAGGAAAGAAAAACAAGGTTCTGCTTCCCAACAAAACACTACGTCTCCCGCATTTCCACCTCAGGAGCAGCTTCTCATCTCACAACCAGCATTAATATGGGAGCCCTTGCATTTAAGATCAACATCAGTATATGGCCATCCATGGATGAACTACTTGGTGGGTTGAGTAGTCTAGATATCAGTAATGGTGGTAATGGTGCACATACTGTGAAGACAGAAGCACCTTGTGAGTTCGCATGTTGTGAAGTCACCTTAGCTCAAAAAAATTGTATACTTGCACTCAGGGGCCATTCCCATGATAGACGACATCTCTTATGCGTTCTCCTTATTTGGGTGCTTGTAAAACTCAATGAAGCTTATCATTCAAAATTATTTGAAGAAAAATATAACAATACCCAAAGAAACTGCCTTTGTTTCTATAAAAGTATTACTATCATTTTTTTCGTTTTGACACACATATTTTCAATTAACACGAAAAATGTGATAGTAATACTTTTCTAGAAAATGAGGGACTATTCTTTCAGAATTTTCTTCTGGCTTTTGTCCAATTTACTCGCTAACATTTTCTTATTTCTAATGTAAATTGCAGGCTTCATGCATCTTCCAAATAGTGCAAAACTTGACAACCATATTTTATATTTTATTTTATTTCACGTTTATCATGAATCCGCCTAACTAAGATGATTCTCTAAGTAAACATGCTTAACTGAAAGATCCATAATATAAGTGAAACAACTTGTACGATATATTTACACTTGGTGAAAATGTGTGTGAGAAAATCGAACAAAAAAAATCAAATAAATAAATAAAATGAAAATATTTTAATTACAATGTAAACCTGGTGCAGAACAAAAGTGCGCCAGGATATGTGCAAAGACTTATTATCGAAATCTGGTTTGGCCGTTTGTGAACCGTCATGATTGCTGTGAGTATGACGATGTCCAAGCCCGTTGGACTTATCTTAAGCTGACTTATGTAAACTTTGGCCCTTTAAAATTGTAAAGGGCTAAAATTGTAAAATTGGACTCATCTTAGGCTGACTTATGTAATGGTGGGTGTGTTTGCAGAATTCACCGTTTCCAGGAATTTATAATCCCATGGGATTACAAATTCTGGGATTTATGTAAATTCCTTGTGTGTTTGGTAACTTAAATAAAATTCCTAGGATTTGTAGAGTTTTCTTGTATTAAAGTCTTTGTACCATTTGGCATTTCCCTCAAATCTTAAAATTGCATATATATGGGATTTATAGTTAAAAAAAAGTGGGTCCATAAATCCCTTGATAAGTTTCCCAGCAAATCTTATGGGGGAGGGGTCAGACTCCATATGAAGGATTTGCTGGAAAACTGAATCCCACAGGAAACCTGATTCCAAGGATTCGGGCAACCAAACATACAAAGGGAAACATAATTCTACCAAATCCCTTGGACCCATAAATTCCACCTTTAAAATTCTACATCCAAACCCGCCACATACGGTTGGACAAAAGTGTTACCATTTCATCAAGAATACTGCTCCCGAAATAGCTGATAATATCAGTAATACCATGAAAGTTCAAAGAATTAATCCTTCTGATAAATATCTGGGATCTCCATTATTCACCACCAAGAGTAAGGTTCAAGCCTTCAAACCTTGTGTTGAAAAACTGAAATTCAAATTTGCTGGATGGAAGACAAATCTCTCAACTGTTGGGAAACTATCCATGATCCAATTTGTCACCTCTACCTCCAGTATCTACAAAATGAACTGCTTCAAAATTCCCCAAACCACCTGCAATGAGATCAATGCCATTCAAAGTGATTTCTTCTGGAACAAAGACAAAGATAAATCTAAAGGCCTCTACTACTTTGCTTGGGATGTTGTAAACAAACCAAAAGAATTAGGAGGCCTAGGATTAAAGAACATGGAACTCTTCAACTTGGCTATGCGCGCTCACCAGAATAATATGGAGACTAATTATGGAACCAGATTCCCCATGGAGCAATACCATGAAGGTTTCCCACTATCCAGCTACCGAAGTTATAAGAATGGACACTAAACCCAGGGCATCTGATTCTTGGATATGGAAAGGAATTCTGGAAGGCATATCTTTAATCCAGCAGAACTACATATGGAAGATTGGTAATGGAAATCAGATATATATATCTGGGAGGACAGATGGATCAACAATACCTCTGATAGAATACCCAAACCTATTCTCTGCCCTGTTAATCTTATAACAGTCAATCAACTTTTCAATACCCAAGGAGAATGGGACAATAACATCTTAAACCAATGGTTCACTCAAGAAACCCAACAACTCATTCTCCAAACCCCACACTCTCCTAATGAATAGGATGAAATCCAATGGGCTCTCACCCCCAATAACAAGTTCTCTGTCAAATCCATATATGACAAGCAGATTCAAGACAAGTATACTAATGACACTCAGTCATCTCCTTGGAACCAAATCTGGGGGCTTTATACAAACCCAACTATTCACATATTTATCTGGAAATATGCGCATGGTATTCTCCCAACTAATGCCTAGACAACTAGTATACTGAGTTACATTGATCCCATATGCTTTTTCTGTCAAAATGGAGCTGAAGACATAACGCATGTCCTATTAACTTGTCCTGCTTCCTCTGATGTTTGGAAGAAGCTCTTTGGAGATCAACACCAACTCTTCTCCTCCTTCAATTTTTTCCATGATTGGTTCAATAACTGGTTTCAGACAACTAACCACCATGCCAGTTGGAATGCTACTTATGCCACCATATGCTGGTTTATCTGGAAATCCAGATGCGACTGGGTCTTCCAAAAAACCAAACCCTCTGCTTCAACTACCACAAGGAAAATTACTCAGCATCTCTGCAACCACTACAGAGTTCATCATAAACCAGGGCACATCCTTAATAACCCTTATTACCAGCCTAACAACACTCATTCTCCTCCTGGGAATTACAGTCAGCACAGGCATGGCTCTGATAAATTTGGAATCACTATTAGCATGCATATTACCCCAGCTAACCCATGATATGTTAATAGTGATTTTCAAAACTATACTAACTATTCCTTTGTTGCTTTGTCCCTCACAGGTTAATGCATGGGCACAAGAAACTTCAAAGACTACAACACTGGAATCGGAAGAATTGAAAGAACAAGCAGAGGAGCTCAACTTGCTCTGACATGGGGGAAGACTATGCGGCAAACATACATCAACTTTGATGCAGAAACAGAAGAATTTCTACAAGCTATCAAAATAGGCTACCAACTAGAAGTACAACATCATTTTACAAGAAGGAGAAATCAAAACCAGGACATCAACAACAACCATGATCCAATTGATTTTGTCTTAGGGAAACTCAGCAAAACCAGCCTGCTATTAATCTAGCCAGACTAACTAGGCAATCTACTTTATTCTCTAACTCTACCTGGAGAGGAGCTAATTTACAAACTCTCATGCTAGTCTTACAGAATTCCGCAAACAATTCTCAAAGGGATTACTGTAATAATGTTGATTATCTTTTGGCGGTACTTCTGATGCTCGAGTTAGCTCAGATGATATCCATATTTTAACCACGAGTGGGTCGCTTGCCTAAGCACCTATACTCTTTTCTTATAAAAAATAATAATAATTGTAAACTTGTCAGTAGATTTTCCATTTTGTGTGAAGCGTCATTAGGGGCATATAGAATAGGACAAAACTTGGATGCTAAATAGTGTTTCTATAGTGCCCCATATCCAACCATTTTCTATAATGGCAACAATGCCCTTATTTGATTAGTGCTTAATATTGATGATTAGTGGTAGTTTAATTAGACATCCTTGATTAGTTAAATTTTTTTTTTTAGTTTTTAATTATTTAAAAAAAAACATTTTTTTTTAAATTATTATTATTACATGAAACTAGTTAGAAGCCTAACAAGCTAAGCTCCAACGACATACTACTACATTAATTGAACATATTGCTGTGCTAACCTACCAGCAAGCCTCATTGGTAACCTAGCCAAAGGGAGCCGAAACGACGGGAGGGGGGTGAGATTGTGTCACAAAGGGGGAAAACTAACACTACCTTCCATGTTAATTCCTGCAATATTACGCCATTGGGGACTCGAACCTGGGACCTCCTGAAGCGCATTAAACTTTGGGGAACAGGGATGACCAGCTTGAGCTAGGGGCCTGTTCTTTATAGAATTAATGCAAACTTTATTTTTTTACACTTTTTTTTTTATAATTATTTGTTAAAACTTTTTTTATGCTTTCATTCTTTCTTCTCTAATACAATTAATGTACCATAGAAAGTATTTCCCACAATCCAAAATCTTACTTTCTTGTATTTGAATCAAAGAGATCATGATTGAATCGAAAAACGCATGATTTTATGATAGCTACAGAATGAGGTTCGACTGACAATTGAAGAAATTATCAACCGAACCTCTCATTGTTCTTCATTCCGAAGGTGTTGATGAACAGTTCGGCTGATAATTAAAAACCAAAATGTTAGCCGAACTTCACATTATAAAGAATAATGCAAAAACTCGGTTGCCCAATTTTTTTCTCAAATCTGCCGAACCTAAATTTGTTAGTTCCAGAATTAAGTTCGGCTGATAACTTGTCATCCGAACTTAGGAATATTTTCAAAAAGCTTAGGTTCGGCTGACAGGTTATCAGCCGAACCTCTGAGTTTTCTTCATATACGAGGAACACCCTAGGTTCTGATATTAGTCGAACCTATGCATGTTTTGTAAATATTTATTTTTTAAAGAAAATGTAATATATATTTAAATGAAAAAAGAAACTTAAAGAAAACGAAAATTGAAAAAAATAAAAGTTTTGAGAAAAACCATTTTTTATCAAAAAAAAATATTTTAAAAAAAATCATTTTTAATTAAAAAGTAATATTTTTGAAAAAATTATTTATATAAAAAATAATAAATAAAATGAAAATAAATAAAATAAAAATATGGATAATGAAGGGTATTAGTGCAAAGAGTTAAGGGTATCTTAATAACTTAACTCTCTCTAGGACACCACTTATAAGGAACCATAAAATAGGGTTTTTAAGATGTACGCCCCAGAGTCTTCTTGTATGCCCCAAATAATGGTTCGTTTGTGTTTCTCGGAGACCACATGGTTTTTCTTATAAACAAAGTTCACCACTCAAAGACTTCACTACTATATTATAGTTTTTGATCGATATATTTCATGTCCTAAAGATTTTTACCGCCGTATTACATGATTATTTTTTATTGGTAATGTGTTGATTATTTTCGAACTCAGGTCACTGGTAGCATCATCCATAAACTATTGTACTACAATGACATCTACTATCACTGTACTGCAAGAGCATTGTATTTTACCTCATTTGTATACCTATTGTATTAATTCGCTCCAAAATCTTTTAGAAGCTGAAATCAAAATACATTTATTTTGCCCCCATCATTTAAAAAATTAATATTGCATTTATTATTTTGATTTCTTTTCCTCTTTACATTAAACCATATAAGTAGTGCACCCATACCGAAACAAAACAAGATTCATCAGTTTAATTTGTCAAAGTTAAATGGGTTTGTGGTGTTAAATCTTGTTTCTTCTTCTGTTCATCTTGTTCTAGATGGATCATTTTTTCTTCTTTTGTTCATGTTGTTCTAAATGGATCATTCAAATCCTCATGTAAAAAAAGAAGCGAATTTACCAAGGAAGACATGTGAAAGTGCATAATTATTCATCGCAGAGAATGATTAACAATATCAATATACTTCTTGCCATCACTTTTGGTGCTCAGGTAGCGGTAATCTAAAAAGCAGGTATATATAAGAAATCAAGAAAAAAAAGATAATCAGAGTCATCTTTTTCTTATCTGATCTAATTGTGAAGAAAGAAAACAGCTTGTGCGCATCTATTTACTTGGTGAAATGTGTGAGAAAATCAAACAAAAAGAGTCGAAAAAATTAAAATATTTTAATTACAATGTAAACCCGGTGCTGGTGCAGAACAAAAGCACCAGGATATGTGCAACAAATACGCATCATGGAAATCTGGGTTTGGCCGTTTGTGAAGCGTCATGACTGCTGTGATGAGAATGATGATGATGTCCAAGCTTATGTATCCAGTGAAGAAGCCCTTTCTTGTGATCGTCTGAGGTTGAGCTTCGAATCAGGTGCACAGTTCCATCTTGAGCAAGTGAGGTTTCAAACTGCTCTAAAACCTTCACAATCTGCCAAAACTCGGGCCTTTTCTCTGGAACTGAAGTCCAACAGTGCTCGATCAGATCTCGTAATGAAGGTGGACAATCCTTCGGAATAATAGGTCTCATCTTCTGAACAATTTCCAAATTTGTCCTCGGTCAGAAGTTAAACATACTCGAATTTCTTAAACATCCACATAAATGTAAGATCTCCTCATCAATGGTATACAAATTCACAATGGGAAATTCTAGAGGCGTCAAGAACAACCCCTGGTAGGAGGTTTCATACCATTTGTGGGTTTACAAGTTACAAACAAACAAAAAATATAACTTATCGGTGCATATTAGAGGAGACCTAGATAGATTATCCATCCTCGAAGCCAATTCAACTAACAATAAAAAGGCTTACTAACAGAACACAGTTATTTAAGGCCATAATGTTAAGAAGATGCAGACGAAATATTTCTGTGGTACAAGAACTAAATCCCCTGTTTTTATTTGAAAATCGGATTGGTACTTGTATTGGATATCTCAAATGTCAAGGACAGGACATCTAAGTAAATAAACGAGCAGAACATTAAGTGGATTTGAGACTCTGGGCAGTTATCCTCATGGATCAACAATTCAGATGTTAACTTTAAGTGGCAAGTCATAAGTGGTAACAAAAACAAGATATGTCATTTTCTTAAGTATCTCACCCGCCTGCTTTGCGCATTTTAGACTGTGAGGCTAGCATATTCCGAGGTTTTATTTCTAACCGAAATATTCAATAAAGATGACATTTTAAATACAGGATCAAGGTTTCCAAAACCCTATAAACATGTTTAAGACCGTTCGAAGATGGAAAAAGTGCATATTTGAGTGCAATCTAAAAGAAAAAGAACGCCATGGCAGGGAATCATACCTTATTTACTACAGCAAAAGCTGCCTGGATGGGTGTCTTATCATCAAAAGGAATTGTTCCGGCAACCATCTCCCATATGACCAGTCCAAAGCTGTACACATCGACTTTTCGCCCATGGGATTTTCGCTTGATCATTTCAGGTGCCATCCAGCGGTAAGTACCCGCATCATCTGCCAAAGAATCACAATATGCCTCCTTGCACGCAATTCCGAAGTCAACAATCTTCACCTGGTTATCTTGATCGAAAATGAGATTCTCGGGTTTCAGGTCCCGATGAACAACACCTTGTGAGTGTAAGAATTCCATTCCTCGTGCAATATCTAGAGCAATACCGATCACTTTCTCAAAAGGAAGTGTCTTGTGTTCTAGTTTGTGCATGAACGCCCTCAATGAGCCCCCGGCTAGATATTCAGTGATGATACAGAATACTGGAGGATTTTTACTTGCGGCAACCAACTACATTAACAGATCAAAAACTTCATTAACAGATCCATATAGTAGCCATCCAAATCTGTCACTTATTACACAGTTATTGCTATATATATCGTTAGTACAAAACAACCCATCTGAATTTTAAATGTTAAGAATCGTCATTTTAGAATCAAGAGATGAAAAAACTAATCAAGTCAGGACAACCATAATCCATTTTCCTTTCATCAGTTAATGAGGTGAATTTGCTCAGTAGAACAATAATTAGTCAGGTTGAGCAATACAGCAAACCCCACACCAAATAAAAATGCTTGGGACCAAGCCATGTTAAGGTTAAGTCAATTGACCTCAATGGATATACAAAATTTGTCTGAAAAAAGACGAAGAAGGTCAAGTAAAGACGGCTTTAAAAGATGAGAACAGTTAAGGATGCTTATTGGAAAGGAAGAACAGAGTTAGGTGAAAACAGGGTTGATTACCTCTATTATATTTTGATGGTGGAGATGTGACAGGAGACTGACTTCCCTCTCAAACTGTTTTTCTAGTCGAGCTGCCATATCTGCATTTTCTTCGTCATCGGACTGCCTGATAATTTTAACTGCAACAGGCTGATCTTTATATACACCGTGGTAAAGTCGACTATTTGCCCCACATGCAAACCTATGCCCAAGGAACAATTTTGAGAGATCCACATTCAATTCATCGTCCATTTCAATAGCCATAACCTTTCCCCCTTTATTATCAAAATACTTTGTCCAAGAATCTTTCCTGCTCTTCGCTTTATCAATATGCTTCGGAGAAGTAAACTGACCAAAGGATTTCCCACCTGATGGGGATGCACAATCAGTAGCACGGCTCTCATTTGAATTTTGACGAAGAAATTTCCCAAAACCTCTCTTCTCCGGCGTTCTAGATCGAGGTAATGGAGTTGAGAACCTCTTCCGAGACTTCCGAGCTTCCTTAAACGCATCCGAGATACTAATTTCAGGGTGAGGTGATACAGCCCTTAGCTTGTTGGTATTCGGATTTCGAACAATTGGACTAGTATAAGGACTTGGTTTAACATAATCAACCGTAGCAGTTGGTGTTGGCCTAGATTTCAATCCAGCTTCTCGATTCGTCTGCCGTGTAATAGGAACCAATCTTGACGAATCCAATCTATGACAAACTGTATGAGAGTATTTCACCCTCCTAATCCACGAATTCGAATCTTCATCCATTATAAACCCCAAGCTAAATCACTTGTAATATACAGAATTCTTTACTTTTTCTACAACTAAGATATAAACAAACTTGTTTTTCAGAACATTCTAACATGACAATAGAACTCCATATCCAAAATTCTTCCAAACCCATCAGCAAAACAAAAGCCGATCTTAAAACCTCTCAATTCATGCACCTATTACATCTCTTGTCACATCTTCAACGAATAATTTTCTTTTCTTGGCTTAATCCACACCAACAAACATTTTCCTTGCCTTATTCGGCACCAACAAACAGTCTAATGATTCAAACTTCCATTATACCCCAAAAACAACCTTTAAAAAAAGTCTTCTAAGTTGTAAACAACCTTTCAAAAACGAAAACACCCTTCCACTTTCTTTTCTTGCTTCCACCTATACCAATCACCAAAAGCAAATTCACACAAACCCTTCAAAAAGTCAAAAGAGCGAAACTCATAACGATTATTCTAAGCAATAATGTAAAACTACTCGATTGAATTTGAAATCATTAAATATTACGGCAACCACAATCTAACTTAATATTAAAGATTTAACTTAAGCAAAGAAACAAACAAACCAGTATCTTAAAAGATAAATAAACAAACTAGATGATTATGACCACCTCACATTGCATGTTCAACAGTAGTGGAAAGAAATAAAAGGGCATTTTGGTCATTTTATAAATTACTTATTCTAGCTTAAGGTTTAAGCACCATATTATTTCTTTAATCTTCTTCTCCTTCCGCCATTGCTGCTGATTCTTCTCTCCTTGTCTCTCAACAGTAAGTCATCACAGGTAAATCCATTTCAAGAACCTGATCTGATCCTATGTTGCTACCCTTATCAAACTTTTTTTTTTTTTTTTAATTTGAAATAAAAGTTTCAAAACTAATTCTGTTATAAATTTTGTTACAAATTAAAGATAAATTTGACCAGGTTCCATCAATCTAACAAGGTTTTACCAGAAAAAGAAAACCTCTATATCTCAATTTCATGAATTCGGCACAAAACAAGAAAACTAATTCTAAATTCTTGATTAATCGATTCAATAGAGCTTTTTTTTTTTTTTGAAGAATCTCTTCACATCAGGCCTTCTAAACTCGGTCAATAAATCAATCACAGCTAATTTCGGATCTAATAATCCACACAAATTATATAAAAAAAAATTTGAAGCCGAAAAGCGAAAATACCTCGTTTGTGAACCCTAAACCGTTCTTTCTTCTTCTCCAAAGCTCCTCTTCTTCTTTGTCGTCGTCTAGGTCTATCAATGGAGAAGAAAGGGTCAGCACCACAGCAGCTTATTATCAGGGATAGACGGACAGAGAGATTAGTCTGTTAAATTAAATCAATTAATTAATTTACTTGCTGTATATACGTATGGTATACGGTTCCAACCCCGTAGATTCTGTAGACCCCATTCTTTATTAAATATTTTATATATTCTCGTTATGTTTCATTGTATGAAAGAATGTGATAAAGGCGGTAATGTGGGGTCGACGGACCGAAAGTCAAAGAAAGTTGGAGGAGAGGAATATAGAGAGAGAGGAGAAAATTATTAAAAAAACATTTGAATTGTCTCAAGAGGAATGGTTCTAGCGTTGTCTTGTTGTACTTAAGACTTGTCTATTTGTGGGTACTTGGTTGTGATGGGAACATGGTCGTGCCGTGTCGGCCCGTTAATGGACAGTCTAAAATTGACCATGATAAAGACTGTTGATTGTTGGTGTGGACTAGAGCTGGCAAACTGGCGGGTTGGGGCTGGCTTGTTGCGGGTCATACGGATTCGGGTTAAAACGGACCAAAACCTGGGGTTGACATTTTTCACGGGTGGTCATTTCTTCAACCCGCACCCGTAAGGATAAAGCTTACGGGTTCACGGGTTTGCCCGGCTTGTTTAAAATTAAAACTTAATTAAGTTGATTGTGTTTGATTAAAAGAAAAAGTTAATTTGTGGTCCTGTTAAAGCTTTGACCATCTTCTTCCAACCAACAACACCAATCCATGATAATCACCAGCAACACCACCATCTCCGCTTCTCAAATTCAGCAACAACATCACTAGAAGTCCCTTGATAACCTCGGCTGCACACACACCACCAGAATTCATAGCCATCTGACCATGAATAATGTTCTCTTAGGAAAGATGGCACGCAGATTGTTATTAAATGGATCTATAGTCTTTGGGTATCACCATCTTGAGGGATAAATACTTTCTATATTAACTGGCGGAACCAAAGGGGGGCTAACCCTGGCTGTAGCCTCCCCTTTTTTCTCATAAATCTTCACATGTTAGTAATTTACCCTTAGAAAAATAAAAATTTACTAGTTAGCCCACCAAGGCCATTAAGTTAGTCCACCGGTCAAAGTAATTTTGTCCACTAAAGCTCATATATTCATCTACATCCCAAAATATTTGGGTAGTTCTTCATTTGCAGAGTAAGAGCAAGAGAGAATGGGAGAGGTTGAGAGAAAAGTTTAAGCAGAACAAATATTTAGTCCACCTGTTTCAGTAGTTTAGTCATCACGTCCAGTAGTTTAGTCGCAATTAAAAAGGTGTCATGTTTCTATACTCCTCTACTTACTCACATTTGACATTAGTACTTTTCTTTTTAATTTCATCGCTACGAAAAGAACACGTTCATTGATATCATAAATTATGCTATTTCTTCCCAAATTTCTTTTTTGCAGCGCCGCTTTGGTTACTTTTAGCCCCCTAAATTGAAAAGCTGGCTCCGCCAGTCTATATATCAAAATCCATTGCATCATGCAAATGATAAAAGAAGGTGATGATGGGTCTGAAAACCGTTGACCAAATGATTATTCATGAGAGAAGGTTTTAAGACATTGATATCTTAAATATAATAACAATAACAATGTCGATGAAATATGTAAAATGAGAATTCATATGAAGGGTGAGGATTAGCAGAGATGGTTTCTGGTACACAATGGTGTTTTATTTGTTAAAAAAGCTTATAGAGCTATTGACACTAGAAATCATGCGAGTGGCATAACACATAACGGACAGAATTTTACTCCGAACAAATTTCGAAAGACAAACTTGCCACCCGATTCTGCGCTTTTTGTGGAATTTTACCAGCTAGAGCCAAACTATCATAATTTGTCGGTTATATACCTGAAGCTTTCCCTTGCGGAATAATGACTCTGAGTCCACAGATCATATGCTATTAAAGTGTTTTGTTGCAAAATATGTTTGGATATTTGTGAAATTCTAACTTCGCAGGGATGATTAATAATATACTACTATCATGGATTTCATAATTAGCTTGTATCAAATACTAATGATGCTCTGAACTACATAAGTAATATGGTAACAAATATTGGTAGTTTTTATTAGTATGTGGTATTTGGAAACAAAGGTGCACAGTGCACAGTAAAAGTCTTTGACAATGTGTGAATGTGGTTCATGTTGTTTGACAGATTCAGCATGACGAATCTAGTGGTTATATAACGTAAAGAGTGTAATCATTAATGCAAAAAACAGATCTTTATGTGATATGGGAAGCCTAGTTAGTAAGTTCGCGAATAAATACTCGTATAATTCGTGAATCCGTACGTATCGACCGAATCCGTACGTATCGGCCATATAACTGGAACTCTGACTTAGATTCGCGAATTTCCAGCTTAAAACGAATTATACACGTATTTACAAATTACCAAATCATACGCCCCGTATAATACTTTACCACATCATCACTAAATATTCATTATTTATTATATTTTTGACTTTCAAAATTTTACATACACTAATCTGATTCTAATACCATCAACGTTCATGTTATATTTTTTTATTATGATGCACATATCATATGTATAGTTCATGTCAAGTATTAAACTATAGTATTTTAGGAGAAATTATATTAAAAATGATTTTCTAACAGGTTAATATATGCCGAATTTAAATGCGCCGAATCCATATCTCTAAAACGAATTATACACGCACGTATGTCGTTCAGACATTCTTTTAGAATCATTTAATCGTTGACCGAATTTAACTTTTACGAATCCGCATAATACTCGTACGTATCCCATTCCGAACGTATCCCGTACCACGAATTGTTAACTAGGATGGGAAGTACCACCAGTTTCATTTATAAAAATCTTTTTGCAATGAGACTAAATTGATGAGATTTAGAATCAGATAATTTGACAGAAAATTCTAAAAACAAATCCTGTGGGAGTAGAATCCCACTTCAAAGTGAATTGGAATACTCTCGCGATGAAGTAATGTCAGAAAGTCTTCACTGAGAGGCTAAACACTTGCCACCTAAGAAAATATGATTTTTATTTGGGCCATTTACAAAATGGTCATACTTTTTGTAATTCAGTTACAAAATGATCATACTTTTGTAATTTGGTTACAAAATGATCATGGTTTGGGCGACATAACAGTTTTCCAAAAAAAACGGGGTTAAATATCCCCAAAATGCCCTCACTCTTAACTCAACCCAATGTTAACCGCAGTTAACCGATTGCTGACATGGTGGGCATCTCGCTGACGTGTTTGGCATCTCGCTGACGTGGCAACTTATTGTGATCAGAAAATCAGATCATTCCCAACAATTTTGGAACTCAATTTGGATACCTCATATATGTCCTCTCTTCCTCTCCCCTCTCTTACAATGAACCTCGCACATAATCAAGGTATTGATAAATAACGTATCACGACATATAGTGTTCTTAAGAACTGAGATGAAAATAAATGACAATGATGTTATTAATTATTGACATTATCCCTATTTGTGTCAAAAAGGTTGTACACATGACGAAACGAAGTAGGAGATGTATAAGTGGTTTCATCATGGAAATCAGAAACCATGTTCATGTAATGTTCACGTTCTCATAGTCTCACAGGAGAGAAGCATAGTGACACAAGCCATAAAAAGAACAGAGACCCAATACAATGAACACCAGCTAGATAAGATATAGATAGAAACCTTCAAAAAGACACAACAGAATTATATATAGAAAGAGCAGTGATGTAAATATGCCAATTTTCTTTTTAAAACAAAATTTTAAATTTACTACAAGTGGTAACAAAAAAAGTATCAACAACATATATCTTGGTAAGTTAGAGAAGGAAGGTGATGACAGTAAAGGAAGTCTATTTCCCAGTTATTGCAAGCTCTACAACCTCTCCAACAACTTAAAAGGGGGGAATGGGATTCCACGGTACCCACTTTATGGCATATAACTAGACTTGAAATAATCATAGAGATGGAACAACGATTTTATTGAACAAACACAACTCAGCAGGCAACAAAATAAATCAAAATCAATGAATAGCAGGTCATATAACGGGGATAACAATTGTGACTCCAATGGAAGGTTCTACAACCCTATATCAGCATTCATTACGTCTTACATTAGCACATACAACATATCCTCCAATTGCAACCATTTAGAAACGGTCATCACGAACCACATGCCTACATCCTTTGGACTTTGGTGCTTGAGACATTAGCATATTCATGATCTTGAAAGTCTCAACAAATTATACTACTTAAAGGAAAGAGACTATTCAATAAGGTAACATGAGTAACACAAGAATAAACAACTGAAACAGAAGATAAGGAGTCGAATTCAAACACAAGCTGGCATAGTAAAAGTTCTTGACCTCATATAGTAATCGTAATTTTAAGACATCCCATCAATATCTTATGGTCAACTCGCAACACATCACCCATCTCTACATACCAAAGCACTAGCTTCACTCAACACCTACAATGCACCCATCTCTACATATCTTATGGTCAATTGAAACAGATGATACTGCACTGGAGGACTTTGAAATGCAAAGGAAGTTGGGAGAAATTAACATGAACCAGTGAAAATAAGAAAACCACAGAGAACATAAACACAAAAAGATCAAAACGGCATTGAGGTATATACTAAAATAACTAAACTTTTGATGGAATGAAATTGGATATTAACCTTCCAATCTCTTCAACTAAGAATCCTTGTACTCATTTTCGCAGCAACCCATTTAGTTTCAACCCTAAAACTTATATTTCCTGCACAGACACATAAAAAACACAACACACGATCAATTAGTAACAAAACCATCAACAATAATAGATAACATTGATTTAATCCCCAATTTTCCCTAATTAGGGTTCATGAAAAAATTCATAAATTCGTTAAATTAGGTTTTATGAATATAATTCAAAATTCACAATATGGGTTTGTGATTACCAACCTCATTATGTTTGCAAACATTGTGTTAATCTCGAAAACCACCGTTCAACAACCAAGAAATCAGTGTAACCTCCAAATTCTTCAGAAAAATAGAATACCAGGATTAATAAACTATACACACCAATTATATAATCTTATAAAGATCTGAAATCGACTTCTCTCACTCGAAATCTCTCGTTCTTTAGTGAATCTCCATTTTTTGCGAGTTTTGGTAATGGAAATGGAGAGAGAAACTAGCTGAATAAAATTAAAAGGAAATGAAAACCCTAACGTGTTATAGATCGTGCTTTAATGCGACTAATCATGTCCGTTAAAATAATCCTCGAGATGTATCATGAAACGATCTACGGCTACAGATCTAACATATATGGGTTTACAATAGTGACGTAATATTACCTCACTTGACTAATCCTGACCCTCTACAAGATCATCGAGATTAATATTAACTAGATGTATGGCTACAGATCTATTGTAGTATGGTTAAGGATAGGTTGGTAAATTTATATACCCATTTAACTCTGATTTTGTGGGGCCCTCCGGCTTAACCATCACTTTAACGGAAGTATGATTGATTTGTTAATGATTTGTAACTGTAGGACCATTTTGCAAATCGGGTCCTAATTGTTGGACTGATTTATACATTTCCCTTTTTATTTTTAAAGCTATGTGACACCATTCAATTTTCAGGCTAAACACCGTTTCAAACAAAATTAAAACCGCATCCACACAATGGGTGGGCCCTGTCCCAAGGAGAAAATCAGGGGTCCTGTTTTAGAGTTTGAATGTGAGGGCTTTTATGTGATGTTGATACGATGTTACACAGCTAATTAACTAATTAGCTTCATGTAATAGTGATGCTGCTTAACTAAGTTAGCTTAAAGTGTCATGTACGTAGTGCTAAACATACAGACCACTAATTTTAGAAAATATATGAGTTATTACTTCTCAATTTTCGTTACACCAAAATGGAGAAAGCAACTGACTATTTATAGCAAGGGCAAAGTGAGTCGGTAGAAGACTCTTGAATTCTTAAGGACCAAGATATACTAGTTGATTCTTATCTTGTCCGGTGAATGCAGGTGGAGAATTAACCGTAGTCTTCTCGAGTCTTCTTAGGCGATAAATGGTGGGCCAGCCAATGGCGTGGATATACAACACTTCCCCTTGAACCACCATTTCTAAGACTATTGTTTCGTTAAAATATTGTTGGTACATAAAATTCAGTGGGACAAAATCCGGATGAAAGAAAGAAGTACATTTCTTGTAGTTTTAAAGTGAAGATAGTCGCCACGAATTTTCTCTGATCCCCTTGTGAAGGTTGCGTCAGGAAAATCATTTAGGACAATACCTGAAGGTTGCGTCAGGAAAACCATTTAGGACAAAACCTAAGCTCCTACGATTTATAATAATGTTGGCATCGATGGGCATGTTTCCTCGATAGATGCGATAATCCAATACCGCATCTCAATAACTCTATGGATATACATCTCTTTAGATGGTGAACACTGCTCTAAGATTGTTATCTTATTAAAAACCTTGTCAGGAAAATCCAAATGGAAAAAACCTGAACGTAAGAAAACATGAGCACCCAGAACAGTGGTGGTCCCACAGATGTTGCCTCGTTAAAACCTTTCCTGAAAATCCCAGAGGGACAAAAACCAGGACGAAGGCAAAAGAGTACAACATTTCGAACTGTGGATGTCAATGGACTCACATGCCTCATTAAAACCTTGACAAGGAAAACTCAATGGGACAAAACCTTGACTAAGGAAAAAGATTACACGACTTAATGTCCAACATACCCAATATCCATAGTCTTCTGTGGATTTACTCCCCCTGATGAGTAGCTGTCTCAGTTGATCATTCTGTTTGATAGTATTGCATAGAGATCACAAAACATCTTCTAATTCTTCAGTAGTTTCAACTTCCTTTAGTCAGAAAAACTTGGTCTGATCTTCATTTGTGCAATTTCTTAATGATATTCTGATAGTACAACCATTTATTCTCAACTAGTTTCGTCTGGACAACCGTGACCGGTTGGAGGAATCACAAGCATGCTCTACTACCAGAGTCTAACTAGGAGACTGTTCATCTTCTTTAACAAACCTGCCAACAATCAAAAACTTAAACAGTCCAATTAACTTTTCTCTGTGGGAGACATCCAACGATCTTTGTGTAAAAGATCGATCTTAATGGTACCACGAAGGTGATGGAGTTTTTTTCGTACCAATGTCTCAATATTGGTGCCGGGTAAAACCAGGCTTACATGTTTACTACAAACGCGATATCATGTATTAGCATAGTTCAGCTAATGTATTGTTACCATAGAGTGATACATCCCCTTTGTTGAGATGTAAACCGATCAATAAGAGATCGAATAACTATAATCATGTTAGCTTGTCCATGTCTAAATTCTCAAGGTTGACGAAATAAATGGACTTCTATCTACAATATTCAGACTTTTATCTTATTTTATCGAGATTCTCATCTCGAACTTCTGCTTTAAGCATTTTTATGCTTTGGAGAACTCTTCAGAAGTTCTCCAATGTTCTCCGACCACATTTTTTGTGGGAATGCATTACGAGTCCTTAAAGGAATACCACACCAAGTGCATTCTATAAAAAGAACAATTATTGAATCAATCCCAGGGGTCTTGAAGAAAAAAAAAATAAGACCCTTAAATCGTTTTTACAAACGAACAAATTTCTCGTATAATGACGCATTATGAATACACCAACCTGTAATTAATAGGTTTTGCATCTTTAAGGTGTTAAGTTTTGGATCCAAAAATTTGTCAATCGATAAATTAATCCAAACTAATTTGGATGGCATGCCAACCAATCACATATGTCGATATTCTCCGCAGAGGGGTTAACAACCACCATCATTTATCATTTCAGTAGCTACTGTAAACGAATATTCAAAAATATATAGCTTATCATGACCTCACATAACTTCCAGTGTATGCATACTTTCAAAAATTCAAAATTTACTAGTACCAGCGCCCACGGGCATGATAATCTCCTACTATTCGAATGAGGAGATACGAATTTTGAGAGTGTGAATCGTATTATGATAGACTCTGTTAGAGCTATCTGTAGCCTATATAAAAATGCTATTGTTCGCTATATGTGATTGAATTTTCATTTTCAAACGGCGGAAGCTTATATAAAAGCTAGATGAGATATTTTCACGCCTAGTAGATATCCTTTTTTGATTTGATCGAAATGGGAGAGAAACATATGGTAATGTATAGTCTCCCCCTGATTATGGAAACAATATAATCATCTCATATACGAAAACAATTTCGCATTCTCATAGTATTATCTGATAAATAAATAATCGTAATAACATCTGGGTTTTAACAACACCAGTTGGATCGTAGATAATGACTTCAAAAGCAATAAAAGTAATGTCCAAATAAATAAATAAATAAAATTGTAGTCAAAGAATGTTTGTTAGAGAAAGAAAATAAACGTAATTAGTTTTCGATGGGCAAAACCTGAAGGTTGCGTCATGAAAACCATTTAGGACAAAACCTGAGCTCCTACGATTTATAATAATGTTGGCATCGATGGGCATGTTTCCTCGATAGATGCGATAATCCAATACCACATCTCAATAACTCTATGGATATACATCTATTTAGATGGTGAACACTGCTCTAAGATTGTTATCTTATTAAAAACCTTGTCAGGAAAATCCAAATGGAAAAAACCTGAACGTAAGAAAACATGAGCACCCAGAACAGTGGTGGTCCCACAGATGTTGCCTCGTTAAAACCTTTCCCGAAAATTCCAGAGGGACAAAAACCAGGACGAAGGCAAAAGAGTACAACATTTCGAACTGCGGATGTCAATGGACTCGCATGCCTCATTAAAACCTTGACAAGGAAAACTAATTGCTTTTGAATTTCAGTTGTAAACCCTAACTAATTTTTTTTTTTAATTTCAGACACCTCCAGATTCGGATAGGGTTTCTGAATAAGACCTTCAGGGAAACTAATAACTGGTTGTTTGTGATTTTAATTACAGTTACCTCTCGGTTTCAATCTCAATTCTACACCATTTTTTGATTTTGAATCTGTGTGTGTGGATCTAATAACTGGTTGTTTGTATATTGTGCTGGAAATCTTAGAGGAGAACTCACAAGAGAAGAAGCCTGGAGGTTGATTTCACAAGAGGATGCAATACAACAAATGTTTCGTTATTGCTGGTATAATTTCTTCTTCTCTATTCCATTGATTTGAAGTTAATGTTGGTGTGAATCACATCTTTGAGGATCTTTTTGTGTGTATATATACTGCTTATTATCAGCTTTTATGTGTGTTTTGGATATTAAATAGGTTGTTGTAATCACCAATTTAGTAATAAAAGATGGGTTTTAGCTATTAAAGTCACTAATTGTGTTTCTCTAAGCCTTTTGATTATCATGGTGTTTTCATAATTTTCTTTTCTTAAGGTAATCAATGAAACGTCACATGTTAGAAATGTTAAACTGACGTGGTTAGTGATTACTGTAATGCCTGTGTATAATTTTCCGACCGTTGGATTCCTATGAATTTTGGTTGTGTTGAAGTTGAATAGTCAGGTACCTTTGTTTAAATTTTTAGGTTCATCGGACTCTGGTAATCCCCTGTAAAAATCAATGGAATTTACTATTTTCTACAGAACCCAAATTCTGAAATGGATAGATGTAGCTCCTGATATGACGAATGCAACCATTAGATTTTGCTAAATGTTTGGTATGCAGCTATTTCTAACCTTATTAATATCCTGAACAAATTTCAAAAGAATCGGACATGGGTAGGAACCGCATTTTCCCTCGAAACATTGACTTCCTCTACAGATTTTTGCCTAAGGACAGAATCAAAGAATGCCTGGTATCTCAGGATTTCACCGTTAGAATTCCCTGAAATTTTTATAGGTTTCACTATAGGTCATTTTGAGTTCCCTTTAAAAATTATAGGACGATCAGGTAAGTGGAACATCAGTTGATACTAGGGACATTTAGGAAGTACAAACTGTTTTGTTATGTGTTGTGTGCTTATTTGATTCCAGTATGTGTTGGTTGCCGAGATCAGGGCCATGTTCATAATGTAATTGAATTCTAGTCGCGGTGGACAGGGTGTTGATTTTGTTTTTCTCCGAGATCAGGGCCATGTTCATAATGTAATTTAATGTGAGTCACGGTGGGAAATGGTGGTATGTATGTCTTGAATTTTCATTTGCCGAGATCAGGGCCACAACCATATAACTAAATAGATTGTGTGTCACGGTGGGTTGTTATGTTTATGTATGTTGTTTCTTGTTTATGGCTTAAATTTGAGTTATGTGGTAGCAAAAGGATTACAAGTACCGAGCTTCCATATTAAAGGATTATTCATGCCTTAGAATAATCATGTTCGATTTATCAGAATTTCAGTGGGTTATATCTTCGTTGTGTTCTTACCATGAGATCTGATTTGTTGCAGAGAGATGTGGAATATATAGGAACTTGAAAACTTAATGGTTTAAATGGCAGAGAGTGGAAGGATTATCTGTAATTTTGGACTACTTACTATCAAATAAATTCATTACTCTGTATGTTCTATTTAGTAATTTTCTTCTTTACATTCATGTCTAATTTATTCTGACATGTGTAATGGCTATGTGCTTTATGATAGCAACGTCAAAAGAAGAATCCATGAAAAGTACAAGTGTACAATGGGGCAGAAAACTTTTCTCGATGCAAATCTAAATTGGTACGTACATACATGCGTCTCACTTTGCAATCCCGCAACAAGAAAGCTATTTGAGGTGTATTATTTGGTCTTAGATTTGACGGTTCATGGTTGAAATATTTCTCATATTTGTCTGTGTATAACATTACAAAACCCTGTCACGAATGGGTATACTATATGTTATTAGACATTGGATGGTGCTGCACCATATTTTACAGCTGCAAAAACTTGAGAAACTTTCATTCTTTCACGTTAAATTGCATATATAATATTGCCTGCTCAATCTAGTTGTTTTCTTATGTAATTATGTGTGGTAGTAATTATGGACCATGACACTTGACACGATCGCAAGCCAAATAAGCTACTATGTCTATTAATTTGAATTGTGCAATTTGAAAATATGGTACAACTGGTATTTAATCAGATAGCATGTTAAGATACGTTAAATATGTGAATGACTATGAAATTGGGTCGGCTAATGTACTTGGATTAGCTGTCTTGTGTAAGAAAATTTTCTGTTACCAGGCTATGAAACTCCAATTATGTTCAGCACCTGATAAATAAGACAGTAGACGTTCTCTGATTACTGGAGATTTGGATTGGTCGGGTCAACCTCATAGATGTGTCCGACCTCGTTTGCGAAGTCGTTGGTCAACCATTTTGAATGGAGGTTCACTATATGTAATTCAAGTTTATGTATTGGTTCTTATCAGTAATGGTATTGCTATTGGATTGGTTAAAGGCAATCTTCTGGGTAATCTTGCACCGAAGAATGCACGTTCTGCATTCCAATTAGTTGTAAATTGATTCAAGTTGCTGATTGGTTCTATATTAGGGATTGGGTTCAGACTTCAGAACTAGTTAACTGGTGAAATTACTAGGGTAATCTACTAGGATGAAGTGTTGCAATATTTTTTAGTACATTCCTGCCTTAGAATAATCATGTTCGATTTATCAAATTTTCAGTGGGTTATATCTTCGTTGTGTTCTTACCATGAGAGTCTGATTTGTTGCATAGGACTATAAGTTGATGGACTACAACAGATATTGTTGATGCGTTAAGATGCAATGAAGCCAAACCCCATTGGAGCCGTTGCAGACTTTGATGAGGTAACCTTTTACATTTTATTTGTATTTGTTTAGACTTAAATTAACTTTAACTAGAGAGTGGTAGTTAATTATCTTTGTTGGTTGCAGGATGAGTTCTAAGATGAACTTGAGTAGTTGGTCAAGAAGGTTGCAAAAACGTTTCATGCTTTTCTAGCCTCAGAGGATGTTATCAAGCAGATTCATCGTCTTCTTGGACCTGGACTTAACAAGGAAAGCATGTTTTTCTACCAAGAACTATAGTTATTTGTTCACTTGTGATTTTTCTTCACTGTTGATTGTATTTTATTTGTTTTAGCTTATGTGTGATACATAACTTCAAAGCATATTTTTTTACTAATAATAAATACATGTTGTAGTCGTATGTGTGATACATAACTGTTTATATGTATAGAAGCTAGTCGGAAGAGTCAACAGAGATGCGAAAAAGGTAAACAACGCACACAATTTTTTTATTTTGTATTGATTTTGCATTTCATCTTATATGTCATGTTTGACTGTTGCTTGATGCGCCAGTGGATGATGCTTGGATTAACATGTACAGTTGTTTGACTAATAACACATATAATACTACGCTTACTAAATTATGCTTAATTTCATCTTATATAGAACTTGTTTCAATCTTGTAGTAGTTATCGAAATATTGAAGGTAGTTAGGAATTTGATGGTGAAATCTGTGGCCTTGTGAAAAATACCATGTTGAGAGCCCGTGACCTCTCTAGATGCTCAGATTTTTATGCTTGTAAATTTCCTAAATTTGGTAGCCTTTCTTATAGATTTTCTGGTTTGTTTCAATTAGTATGGGTTGGGCATTATGAACTTAAAGCGAACTTGATGAATAATTCTTGGCAACTAGTGTTTGGGAAGTATCTGCAAGCTTTGAGTAAGTTACCATGTAGTGTATGAGCTGAACTTACAAGTAAAAATGATTTGGAACTTAATGTATTCCCTTAGAGTCTGATACTTCACAAAATATAATTTGGTACTTAGAGAATTTGAGTTCTTTTTTTATATGAATTGATTTAACGTGATGTTATGAATATATTGATGGAAGAAACTATTGTGTGTGGACGATGGATAATGTATAGTGTATGCACTTGGAATTCCGGCGTACTTTCAGGCCGACAATGAACTGCCGGTCAATATTTACCTGGTCAAAATTGGTCGTTATTGACTGGTTTTGACCAGGTCAAGGGTGACTGGCAGTAAATTTTTTTGCTGTTATAAAAAAGTTCGTAACGGCTCTGAGCTGTTTCAATTTTCCACGTAGTAACGGCTCCGGCCTGTTACTAAACTGCCACGTAGTAACGGCTCCAAGATGTTACGACGTCCATGTTACGAAAAAATTAGTAACGGCCCAGAGCTGTTACCACGTGGTAGGTTAGTAACAGGCCAGAGCCGTTACGAAAGGCCGTTACAACCAAATTCGGAACGGCTACATTGCCGTTACGACAAAATGTAACACCTATGAGCCGTTACAACCGTTTTTAGTAACGGCTCAATTCTGTTACTAATCCAGGAATTTGGTGTAGTGTATAGACACTTTATTCCATTTAAAGAAATTAATATCAAGATCAATATAGTCACTACAAGGACTAATTAATGATTTAGGCTAACAAGCCTGGTGCATACCTAATGATCTTTTGTGTCCAATTGTATTTCAACATCAAGTTGAATGGCCTTAATTTAGGAGATTAGTATTAGGAAGAAGAAAAATTTGCTCAATATTCGTTAAGAATGTAGCAATTGGTGTTTACAATTGTGAATAATATGCTAATGACATCTCATCCATCTAGGATTTATAGAGAAACCAATTTCAATTGGCATATATGATTCTTTTGTAAAAATAAATAAATCATTGTCATTATCGATTTTTGGAAAAAAATAAAAAATAAAAAAACATCCATTATTGGTTGTAAATGGCAAAAAATTTAGAGAATATGCTAAATTTTTTCCTCAAAATTTAGAGAATATGGTACACCAAAATTACATCGACAAAAAGGAAAAATAATATGCCTCATTAGTTATCACATATGGAAAATTCATTCCGTGTTGAGGATGGTTTCTTGTAGATATATAGAAACCAATTATAATTAAATCACATGATCTTCGTCGAATGGACGGAAATACCAAAGTTAATTGCGATATAATTAATCACCGTATAGGTAATCAAATTGCAATAACACCAATTTTGGTAATTACAGTTTCATTAGGGGAATAAAAACTGGACTTTATTTTTCTTTCCTTATGAAAAATACTAGAGAAAGAAGGAAATCAAACTTTTCGACAAAGTTGATCACCAGTTTATGATATATAACTGTTGATGGTGGATTTTAGACAAGGGGTAAAATCGTAAAACCCCATGACCTAGTGTTACCCGCAAACACATTAAAGCATTTAATTCAGATGTCAATATTTAATAGGGGTATATTTTTCAAAATGCCGGATTAGGGTTTTCAACGCAGAACCCCAATTCCAAAGCCAAAGCCGCAAACTGCGCACCATGGCAACAATGCCAAACCAAGCCGCACACTGCGCACCATGGAAACAGTGCCAAGCCAAGCCGCACACTGCGCACCATGGAAACAATGCCAAACCAATCCACACACTGCGCATCATGGCAACAATGCCAAACCAAGCCGCACACTGCGCACCATGGCAACAATGCTAAACCAAGACGCACACTGCGCACCATGGCAACAACGCCAAAACCAAGCCGCACACTGTGCACCATGGCAGCGACACCAAAACCAAACTACACATCGCATTCATTGGCAACCATGCCAAACTAAGTCGCTATGCCATTGGCACATGCCAAATATAGCGCCCTAGGTTTGCAAAACATGCAACTAGGTCAACATGGACGTACGTGCCATTGGCACATGCCAACACGTACCACAAGCCATATTTCCAAGCCGCTATGCCATTGGCACATGCCAAATATAGCGCCCTAGGCTTGCAAAACGTGCAACTAGGTCAACATGGCCGTACGTGCCATTGGCACATGCCAACACGTACCACAAGCCATATTTCCAAGCCGCTATGCCATTGGCGCATGCCAAATATAGCGCCCTAGGCTTGCAAACCATGCAACCTAGGCCAAGTCGGCCACGCATGCCATTGGCACATGCCAACATGCTCGCTGGTAGCTTTTCCTACCAAGGCCACGGCCCTAACGGCCACGCATGCCATTGGCACATGCCAACATGCTCGCTGGTAGCTTTTCCTACCAAGGCCACGGCCCTAACGGCCACGCATGCCATTTGCACATGCCAACATGCTCGATGGTAGCTTTTCCTACCAAGGCCACGGCCCTAACGGCCACGCATGCCATTGGCACATGCCAACATGCTCGCTGGTAGCTTTTCATACCAAGGCCACGGCCCTAACGGCCACGCATGCCATTGGCACATGCCAAACACACACGCTGGTATCCTAACTTGTAAACCGTGCAATCTACCACCAAGGCATTCCACACATGCCATTGGCACATGCCAAATACACACGCTGGTAGCCTAACTTGCAAACCGTGCAACCTACCACCAAGGCATTCCGCACATGCCATTGGCACATGCCACACACGCCACTAGCAGCTCTGGCATTGCCACTTACAACCTACCACCAAGGCATTCCGCACATGCCACGCATGCCACTAGCAGCTCGGGAATTTCCACTTGCGTTCGAAGTACAACACGCAACAAGGGCATTCCGCACATTCCAATGGAACAAGCCACTAGCAGCGCCACTTGCACTCAAGGTGCAACCAACACTCGAGATATCAACACAAACTGGGGGATGCTTTCCAGGGTTTTTGTTTGGCGGTCACAGCTTGCAGCGTACACTACGCTCACATTAAGAAAGCGTGAAAAGGAATAAAGCGGTCAAATAAATGAGGAAATAATGGTGAAAACGTTTTCACCCATAAACACCTTGCGGTTACCACCTCCTCTCATTATTTCAACCTTTACTCTCTTCCTTCATGAGGCCATGGTACGTTTCAATCTCGACTTGTATAAATAGGTCTTACCTATTTCCACCAGACGACAGGTCTCGGTCAGGAGAAAAATACTAAACTCTCAAAAAGGCAACTTTGCAAGCTCTCCCAAAAGATTTCATATCTTGCAAGCTTCTACTTTCTGATACAAGTCGAGATACTACTCTCCCAGAATTATTCTGGTCTCAACACCTTTCTTTGATTCCCTCCCTAAATCAACCCTTCTCCTCCACTTTGTGACCGAAGCAAGTATGGAACGACCATTTCTTGGTTTAGGCCGGACTTGTACAGATTGATCTCTCGAATCTATAAAGTGCTCACGTGCAACACATTTGTTTAGGGTTTGAACCAGTTTCTCACTCACCTACCGAATTTACCGAAATCGGCAGAAACGATTTTCACCCATAAACAATTGGCGACCACAGTGGGAGTTTCAATCTCTCGGTTACAATAGCCGCTTTCAGAAATCGATCAAGCGCCTTGATACAAGCACCAATAGCGGAAGAAGGCAATCGATTTGTGGATCTAAAACTCAACTACCGTACCGCCCAGTTACCAGTCATAAAAACTGCACAGGAAAAATGGGGACTCGCCGAAGATGCTACCAGCGATTTGGGGACTTATTGGTAGCCTTACCAGCAAAACTACTACCGACGGTTTAAAGTTTGTTGGCAATATTTTACTGGGTGCAGTCGCGGAAAACATTACCAACAACTGGGGACTTAAGGCAATGTCACCAGCAAAAGAAGAAATGGGTATATTTGCAACAAGAAGTACATGAAGTCAGTGAGTCTGACTCAGGCAAAGTATCTGATCCATTTTGGGTTCTCGGTAAAACCTTCCTACCTTTACATCACGCGTATTTCTAGCACGCACCTTCATATAAAAAAAAAGAAAAGAGAAAACACATTTCCTTCACAGGATATAATATGAGTTATATTATCAAAATCATTCATCCCAGAAATAATCCAATATCCTCAACAGCTAACAGCAGTCTATCAAAACCGGATGAACTTTAAACCCGGCATCCAGTATGTCTTTCAGAAAATAAAAATATTCATATTTTTATATCTTCCATATCCTAAGACGGTTCATCCCGAATTATAACCCAAAACCCTCATAGGTAACACTTGCCTATCAACCCAGAAATCCAGAAAAAATCAAAACCACAAAGCAAGTGTTTATTTTGCCTTTCGAAAAGGAAAACACAGAATAATTTCAGAAGACATAAGCACAAAATAAGTCATTCAACAGTGGTTTACTTTTATCGAAGAAGACGTCCTTCGACATTTGGAGGACCGTTTGTTTCATCTCCAACTCTTTGATTGCTACCACGATGCTGCTAGCACCAATATCTCATGATCCGCCCTGCACGCCTTCCAAGTATCAATCCCACCATCCCACAGAAAGGAGCCTCCCGCGCTATCGTCATAACTTGATAGCCAAAGTTCCAGTGCCAACAGTCCGCGTCTAAAACAACACCAGACACGCTTACCAGACGCACATGTCAGTCACACATACAGACGCACATGACCAGCCAGAATCTGGACAACACCAGCAGATGACGTCTCTCCAATGCTAGCTTCTCTGCTCAATGGCTAGCACCGTAAATTTGCGTCTTCTGGCCACGGCAGCTTGTATCTTTCCCAGCACTGACAGCCTGCGTCACACTTGCTAGATTGCATCTCCACAGCACTGGAAGCCCACATTCTTCTATCGTCGCACTTAAACGCCTCGGATGGGATCAACAATCACAATTTCATCACATGTAAAGACGAACGACTTCCCCAAAATCGAGGCAAATCATCAAACCCCCTGGTTTCACGAAGACTCTCTTTCTTACAAGAGACGCACGATTTCTGGGGACTTCGTCCACAAAACTGCGGGGTCCGTTATAAAGCGCTTGTTTAGAAAACTGTATTTCTTCACAACGTCAAGGCATATTCGCAATCCCTCAGCCGCACTGCACCAGGGAAACTTTCTCCATCATCACCGGTGATATTGAAAGGAGAATACACCCCTTTGTGAATAAAAAATCGTATGGAGCAAAGGCTTTGGTAAAGAACTCATCATCAATGCTTGGCTCCGAACCATCAACATCTTTCAAAAAAAACGAGGATTGGTTCAAGTAACATCTTGCCGGTTTTCTTCATTTAGCAACAAGATATCAGCACAAAACGAAACAGAGAAATATGAAATTATTTCCCTGACACATAACCGCGCCCAACAAGAGAAGATTCCTGAGACATGGAAGAATAGTACTTTCTACGGTTTCTGAAATACATATGCAATATCCTTTTTCGGGATCAAAATTGTGTATACAGTATTTCCTACGAATTCAAGAGCGCATATACTGCATTTCTTCAAGATTCAAGGTTATATGCGCAGCATTTTCTACAGGCATGACAGTATACTTCTTTGGGTTCAAAATTATACACAGTATTCTTCTTTGGGATTCATATACAACACGTCTTTCGGGTTACATGAAACACGTATATTATTCTTCTTTGAGATTCGCATGCAGTATTTTCTGGGTTCAGGTGCATATACAGAATTCTTCTTCGAGTTCAAAGTTATATGCGCAATATATTTTCGGGTTCAGATGCATATAATGAATTCTTCTTCGGGTTCAAAGTTATATGCGCAATATATTTTCGGGTTCAGGTGCATATACAGAATTCTTCTTCGGGTTCAAAGTTATATGCGCAGTATATTTTCGGGTTTAGGTGCATATACAGAATTCTTCTTCGGGTTCAATGTTATATGCGCAATATATTTTCGGGTTCAGGTGCATATACAAAATTATTCTTCGAGTCCAAAGTTATATGAGCAATATATTTTTTGGGTTCAAAATCATGTGTGCAGTATTTTCTTCGGGTACATTTTCTACAAGAAGCACGCCAACCCACTTTGTTACCGCGACAACATACTCTTTTCTGATTACATCTCGTACCAAGAATCGTTGCCGCTCATTCTGGACTTCACCACAACAGCTAATACACCATGGAAGCATGTAAACCATAATGGAGGACTGATCATATACACGGGATCCCTTTACCGTTAAATCTCACAAGATACAGTCAACTTCAGACGAAGCATTTTATACTATTTTCGATTCGGGTTCCACCATCCGAGGCTCAATTGGGATTTCCGCCACTGTCACTAAATCGGCAATCAATACTCCATAACCCAGAAGCGCAAGTAATTCATCGTCAACAACTTCAGGGTTGTTCATATTAATGGGACCCATGATTCCCAACTTCGCTGTTAAGCACCTAACATGAAGATTACATGGGATTGGGATAATTCAAGTGCGGAAAATCAGTACGATCATTAAATTGAGAAATTAAGTGAACTAACATCATTTAAGTTCCTTATTATACTTCCATGACATGTCCAAGAAGTACCAAATTCGTGAAAAACATTCTCCAAACAAACTCAGTTGAGGGAAGCTTACATTACCCTATGTTCAATTACGAACTTGGAAAAATTGGTGTGGAATATGGTGGTGGTTTTTGTACCATTCTTTTTGTATGGAATTTACCTACAACATGTCAAAATTTCATGGATATCGGATGAACGAGCAAGGATAAGTGACCAAAACAGCAGACAACACGCAACCTGGGAAAGTTCTGAAAACCTCTTGGAAGTTTATTATTTAGCGATTTTCATCCCCTGGACACGCTCAAATTTCAAAAATCTTCTTTTCTAAAGCTTGGAAATTTTCTGGGCTTCAGGATACATATGCGGACTGTCAAAATCCGAGTTCGTATGAGGATTCTGCAGCAATTTCAATAACGGGCGCCAATTAGGGCTTCAGAGTCCTCCCAACTAGCCAACACGACAGGACGCCATCTTCCCAACTTTTTGCCGGTCCCACCATCTAGCCTATCAAGCTTGCACGACTTCCCAAGCTCCCAAATCTTGTGGTCTCACCAGCCAGCATAGCAGCACACAAGATCAATTCCCACCGGCTAGCACACTCAGTTTCCATGGCGGTATGATCTTATTGACTCGCATAACTCTAGTTGGAATGCTCTCGCAAGAGTTGGATCTCAAACTCTCACCTGGAGAATCTGGACGATTAGAGGAAGTCTCGTCTCTAAGCAGCATAGCAAAAGAGGGTAGGATTTCAGTAAGATGCCCCCTTTTATCAAAAGAAGATGATGTAGTCATATTGGGAATGCATGGCGAAATCCTAAAAAGGAAAGGGAGCAATGAGAAACGTAACTCTCTGGCATAAATGGCTCCCTGGTTTTAAAGTCCATGCATGAAGAAATTCAAAAAACGCATCCTTGCCTTCCGCTGTGCCCATCAATGATGCCAGCTTGTCAAAACCGTCCAAGCTACACCAGTCATCACGCCCGTCGTCCACTGGCCCCGCCAAAAACGCCCAACTGCCCAAAAAACGTCCACCCAGAGCTTCATCAACGGCACTCCCCCCAAGCAAGTCAACTAGCATGCTCCGAATGGGTCCTACCATGTTAACTTCTCAGCCTTGCGCCCATGCCGTCCGAGCTGACTCCTCAACTTTTATACTGAGACCAACCAGCCAGCATCACTTGTTCTCCAGGACCAATCCGTGTTTCAAAAAAGGTCAGATGAACCTCCCCACTTCTCTTTAAGATTTTGTATTGGCACCATCTTATGCTTACCTCGCAACGAAGCTCCCGTCACGAGCTAAGCAGGGGACTTAATGTTGATGGTGGATTTTAGACAAGGGGTAATATCGTAAAACCCCATGACCTAGTGTTACCCGCAAACACATTAACTGAAAGCATTTAATTCAGATGTCAATATTTCATAGGGGTATATTTTTCAAAATGCCGGATTAGGGTTTTCAACGCAGAACCCCAATTCCAAAGCCAAAGCCGCATACTGCGCACCATGGCAACAGTGCTAAGCCAAGCCGCACACTGCGCATCATGGCAACAATGCCAAACCAAGCCGCACACTGCGCACCATGGAAACAATTCCAAACCAAGCCGCACACTGCGCATCATGGCAACAATGCCAAACGAAGCCGCACATTGCGCACCATGGCAACAATGCTAAACCAAGCCGCACACTGCGCACCATGGCAACAACGCCAAAACCAAGCCGCACACTGCGCACCATGGCAGCGACGCCAAAACCAAACTACACATTGCACTCATTGGAAACCATGCCAAACTAAGCCTCTATGCCATTGGCACATGCCAAATATGGCGCCCTAGGTTTGCAAAACATGCAACTAGGTCAACATGGCCATACGTGCCATTGGCACATGCCAACACGTACCACAAGCCATATTTCCAAGCCGCTATGCCATTGGAGCATGCCAAATATAGCGCCCTAGGCTTGCAAAACGTGCAACTAGGTCAACATGGACGTACGTGCCATTGGCACATGCAAACACGTACCACAAGCCATATTTCCAAGCCGTTATGCCATTGGCACATGCCAAATATAGCGCCCTAGGCTTGCAAACCATGCAACCTAGGCCAAGTCGGCCATGCATGCCATTGGCACCTGCCAACATGCTCGCTGGTAGGTTTTCCTACCAAGGCCACGGCCCTAACGGCCACGCATGCCATTGGCACATGCCAACATGCTCGCTGGTAGCTTTTCCTACCAAGGCCACGGCCCTAATGGCCACACATGCCATTGGCACATGCCAACATGCTCGCTGGTAGCTTTTCCTACCAAGGCCACGGTCCTAACAGCCACGCATGCCAACATGCTCGCTGGTAGATTTTCCTACCAAGGCCACGGCCCTAACGGCCACGCATGCGATTGGCACATGCCAAACACACACGCTGGTAGCCTAACTTGCAAACCATGCAATCTACCACCAAGGTATTCCGCACATGCCATTGGCACATGCCAAACACACACGCTGGTAGCCTAACTTGCAAACCGTGCAACCTACCACCAAGGCATTCCGCACATGCCACACACGCCACTAGCAGCTCTGGCATTGCCACTTGAGTTCGAAGTACAACCCGCAACAAGGGCATTCCGCACATGCTAATGGCACATGCCACACGCGCCACTAGCAGCGCCACTTGCACTCAATGTGCAACCAACACTCGAGATATCAACACAAACTGGGGGATGCTTTCCAGGGTTTTGGTTTGGCGGTCACGACTTACCGAGCGTACACTACGCTCACATTAAGAAAGCGTGAAAAGGAATAAAGCGGTCAAATAAATGAGGAAATAATGGTGAAAATGTTTTCACCCATAAACACCTTGCGGTTACCACCTCCTCTCATTATTTTACCCTTTACTCTCTTCCTTCATGAGGCCAGGGTACATTTCAATCTCTACTTGTATAAATAGGTCTTACCTATTTCCACCAGACGACAGGTCTCGGTCAGGATGAAAATACTGCACTCTCAGAAAGGCAACTTTGCAAGCTCTCCCAAAAGCTTTCATCTCTTGCAATCTTCCCAAGCTTCTACTTTCTGATACAAGTAGAGATACTACTCTCCCAGAATTATTCTGGTCTCAACACCTTTCTTTGCTTCCCTCCCCAAATCAACCCTTCTCCTCCAATTTGTGACCGAAGCAAGTCTGGAATGGCCATTTCTTGGTTTAGGCCGGACTTGTACATATTGATCTCTCGAATCTATAAAGTGCTCACGTGCAGCACAGTTGTTTAGGGTTTGAACCAGTTTCTCACTCACCTACCGAATTTACCGAAATCGTCAGAAACGATTTTCACCCATAGACAATAACGTATACGTGTTGCTTGAAAATTTGAAATAAAAATTACCAAGCATAAATGTCAGCAACTATTTAAATCAATATAATACATTATAAAGATTTTTGTTAAAGAGAGAGCAAAAAGTGATCCGAGGATAGCGAAAATCATATCTGACTCATCAAACAGACCGATTCGTGTACTAAAATTTTACTTGGACTACAATACCCCTCACACTCTCTCTCAACCTTCATCTCGATCAATCGATTCATTTCTTCCATTCCCAAACAATCAAAAACCATTGTTTGTAGTGTTCTGTTGAGAATGATCTAGCGACATAATGTTAAGTATCGTTTAAAAATATAATTATAAACCCTAGCTTATAATGTTCTTCCGTTAGTAAATATAATAAAAAATACCTGTGTATAGTGGTTTGTTGAGAAGATCCAAAAACATGTCTTAATTAATTGCTATGCTCTATTTGTATGCAGTGCATCACTATATACAAAATTTCGAATCGACTATCATTAATGATATTAGATTGAACTTTCTTGGATCTTCACATTGATGATTTTAAGTTTACACTACAAATGTTATTTCAAATCAAAAGTCAAAAAAATTTGTAATTCAAAATCTTCTGGAATGAGAAACTGATCCGAGTCATTTCCAAGTTTTGAATCCCTTGATCTACGACAATCATTTAATTTTGAGTTATTTTGTAAAAAGATCGTATATTTATAGTCTAATTACGGTCTGGGTCATAGAACATGCACTTTATGTATTAGGGTCACTAGCTGACTTTGACGGTCTTCTGTATTAAATGAATACGCTTAAAAATAGTTAAAATGGCATCATATCCTAACTTAGTTAAATATGTAATCAAGCTCCACAGCAACATTTCATCGAACATGTTGACTACGTTCTCATTCTCAACTTCCTCTTGCGCCAAACCCATGAAGATTACTCACTCACTTATATTCTTTTCAATCATAGTTATAGACTAGATCAGGTTGCAAACTTCTATTCATTATTCTCTGCAGCTGCAATAAATAAAGTGATTTCCTTGTTGGATTTGAATAAACCTTTGGTTTGATTTGTATCCATTGAACTCAAGATACTAATTTCCTTCCTCTTCCGATACGAGTTTATCATCGGGGTGATTCTTTTTTCTATAACAATCAAAAGGTAAGTTCCGGCTTTATGTTGGCCAAGCGGATAAAGAAAATGATCTTTTTTGAGTTGGTGGTAAATGGTGAAGTTAGGAAGTCTGATTCATTGTACAAAAAGAAAAAAGAATCTAATTGAATATAATGTATGGGTTTGTTTGTTTTCTAAATTTTGATTTTGGTGGATCTGTGTTGAATTGATTGAATTCGTTATTGATGCTGGTAATTAAGATTATATCAAATCTGATGTTTCAACGGAAGTGTGGTGTGGCCATGTTAATGGCGATGTGACGATGGAAATGAGGATGATGGAAGACCTCTATTGTTGCTCGGCAAAGATAAGCGAAAGAAGAAGAAGAGAATTCACAGAAATGAAGAGAAAAAGATGGAAAAGGACCAGAGAACTATATGCTTCAGCAATAATTAAACTGTCAACGCTAGTCAATTTATGGTCCAGGTGTTTGACAAAATAAAAAAAGTCAGTTAACGATTTTCCAATGGTCTTTGGTTAGTCAACGACCCTAATGCATCAACTGCATGTTCTACGACCCAGACCCTAATTAGACTATAAACATAAGACCCTTTTACAAAATAACTCTTTAATTTTTCCTGTACGATTTCAAAATTTAGTATTGGGTTTAGCTATTTAGGTTGTGAGCATAAGGGAGCGTGTGGGGTATACCAGTCCGAGTTAAATTTTAATATACGAATCGGTCTATTCACCGAGTCAACTACGATTTTCGCTCTCCTCTGATCACTTTTTGTTCTTCCTCTAATAAAAATCCATTATAAATACACAAGTTACCATGAATCAAGGTGGTGGCCGACGAGATACAGATCAAGGTGGTGGGCGGTCACTCCATCCATATGAGTATTGCCGTATTATGGATTTAATCCTCCAATAGCATGCAAAAGTCAAAACAGATGTTAATATAATATCAGAATTCATCATCTAATGATAATAAGACTAAACAATGCATCCAAAAAAAATATAATTATAATAATAAATAATAATAATAATAAACTAACACAAGAGATTGAACTTGAGCAATGAAAAATCTAATATCTTCTTGTCTTCTTCTTGGAACATAGAGATAAAGACAACTGATATTTTTTCTTGATCATCAGTGCAAACTAGACATTATTTAATTGAAATAAGACAAGAAAATTCCAACTATATAAACCCACTCATGAAATAATATGTAAAAAGTAGGGTATGGCATACGGTGTAGACGTGTAGTTGTTATATCTTACGATTTTGACTACTAAATCAAGTCAAACCGATTGATAAGATTCAGTCACCACCGGAACAACTTCTACACAGTTGATTCCAAATGGGTCTGAATCAAGGAATTAATTTTTTTCTTGGAAATATATCTTAGTTTCAAAAAAAAAAAAAAAAACACGATTGATAAGATATTTATACCCAACTAGAAAAAAAATAGTACACATAAAAATAAACCTAATTAAAAGAAATTATGTTTTGGAATAAATAAATAAATAATTTAATCGATCTTAAAATTTTTGCTTAGTGATTAGAGATACGTGTGTGATAACGTATTATGAACTAGAAAATAGAGAAGGAGACACAAAGTAATAAGGAAGAAGAGGGAGAGAAATTCTATTAATGTGGGTAAGATACAATGTTTAAGCCTCTATTTATATAGATAGAAGATTTGGTGTCCAAGATATGTAAACCCTAAACTTAGACACGAAGGGCATCTAAGTAAATAAATTTGGTTTATAACAAGTTAAAAACAAAACTAATAAAAATATTATTTAGTTAGTGATCTATGAAATGGATATTTAGTGTGTAAACTAATAAATTTACCTGGCATATTTAGGGACGACCCCAACGCAATTAGGGCCGACACTAAAAGACAAAAAAGGTCACCCAAACGTAAAACTAAGCTACCCCTTATCCGTGATTTTTCGAAATGGAAACTATTTCCTTACATAATCGGTAGCCAAAACCACAATCGGTAGTTTAAAATGAATCATTATCTACCGATTAATGTATGGATATTTCGGCTAATGTTCCCTTTTATAATCGGTAGTTAATTGGACCTGTAAAACTACCGATTGTAATAATCGGAAGTTTAACTGGTTACATTACGCTCTGATTATAGGTTGCCCCAAAATGAGTTTTTTCTAAAATCCATTTTTTCCAAAATTTTGAAATCTTCCATAATCGGTAGGATATTTGGCTACCGATTATAACTAGCCCCGCATCGAACCCTTGCCAAATTTCCACAGGTTTTAGGGTGCAGAGCCACCCCTAACCATTTGGTTCGTGTTTGAGACGTAGCCATAATCGGAAGTTTAACTGGTTACATTACCTTCTGATTATAGGTTGCCCCAAAATGAGTTTTTTCTAAAATCCATTTTTTCCAAAATTTTGAAATCTTCCATAATCGGTAGGATATTTGGCCACCGATTATAAGTAGCCCCACATCAAACCTTTGCCAAATTTCCACAGGTTTTAGGGTGCAGAGCCACCCCTAACCATTTGGTTCGTGTTTGAGACGTAGCCATAATCGGAAGTTTAACTGGTTACATTAACTTCCGATTATAGGTTGCCCCAAAATGAGTTTTTTCTAAAATCCATTTTTTCCAAAATTTTGAAATCTTCCATAATCGGTAGGATAATTGGCTACCGATTATAACTAGCCCCACATCGAACCTTTGCCAAATTTCCACAGGTTTTAGGGTGCATAGCCACCCCTAACCATTTGGTTCGTGTTTGAGACGTAGCCATAATCGGAAGTTTAACTGGTTACATTACCTTCCGATTATAGGTTGCCCCAAAATGAGTTTTTTCTAAAATCCATTTTTTCCAAAATTTTGAAATCTTCCATAATCGGTAGTTTCACGATGTTTATTTCCTACTGATTGTACAATCGGAAGTTTGATGATGTTTACTGCCTCCTGATTATGGTAGTACCCCAAATTCGAAATTTCCAAAAACCAATAGGAATTTTAGATTTCTTTGTTTTCACAATCGGTAGTTTCATGATGTTTATTGCCTACCGATTGTACAATTGGTAGTTTGATGATGTTTATTTCCTACCGATTATGGTAGTATCCCCAAAATTTAATTATTTCAAAACAAATCTAGGAAAAGAAGAACATAGTCACAATCGGTAGGTAAATTTTTTTTTTTCTAAACTACCGATTATGAAGGGACATATAAGTATTTTCAACCTATTTTGTCTTTTTATGTCTCCCCTAATTGCGTTGGGGTCGCCCCTAAATATTCCAGGTAAATTTACCTTCATATAGGGTGTCCAATAAATTTATAGACATGTACCCGCAACCGACGGGATCTTTAATGGGTTTTCAGGAGCGGACACATACCCAATCCCACCCACGAGCGAGTTGGGTGTTCACCCACCAAATTGCAAATGGATTAGGTCGGATTGGAAGGTTGGACTACCCATGCTCAGAGGGAGTAGTTACAAGATGTTTCTAGGGTACCCACCCATGATCCATCAAATGAGTTTTATGAGGAATCATCTTTTAGGGACTACCCAATAAATGAGGGGGACTACCCATAAGTTTTTGGGAAGGATATTAGAAGTAATATTTGGTCACCCCTTATAAATTTTTTTAATACCCACTTTACCCTTGATGATAAACTTAGTTAGTGATTAGTTAAATACTGATTAGTGATTAGTGTTTTATAAGTTGGATTTTTTGTTTTTAACAATTTTTTTTAGAGATAAGAAGAAGAAGGAAATAGGAAGAACAATATGGGTGAACCCAAAAAATCTTTTTTTTGAGTTTACTAATTATCATATGAGTGATTCATGTGATGATACCTCAGAATCAGAATCAGAACCCCCTTCACCTCCTTCTGTATATATGTCAATACTTCAAATGATCCAAATATGAGTTATTTGTTAGAAGAAGAAAACTTTTTGCCCCAAAGTGAAGCCAACCCACCAAATGATGGATTTTATCAGCTACAACCTGGAGATGAAGATATGGGTACTCAGGTATGTCTCATATTTAGTTAATGTAGGTTGAATTGTGGGAAAAATTGGACAAACTCAAAATTTTAGGGTCAAAATTCGGCTAGGTCATCCTAGTTCGGTTACCAGATTTAACAAATAGGTAACCGAACGTTTCTGAAGGTGTAGTTCGGTTAGGAAATCTTGCAAACGCAGGTAACCGAACTACAAATTAATTGTGATTTTTTAGAGTTCGGTTGGGAAACTCCATAAGATGTAACTGAACTTTTGTTATAGACTTTACAGTTCATAGTTCGGTTGATTCGATTTTTTTCCATTTGTAACCGAACTTTTAGTTCGGCAAGATCGCAGAAAACATATACATAGAGTTCCGAACCGAACATATGTTCGGTTTAGTCGAGTTTTTAATTCTCATTGACGAACCTTTGCATATAAAACCTAAACATATAGTTCGGTAATCTCGCAATTGTTTTCTTGAAAATACATAACCGAACTTTATGTTCGGTAGGGTCGATCAAATTTTTTACATTGCTGAACTTGTTAGTGTTTCTTGTTTATGGTATTGATGTTGTGATATTACTTGTAGGTTCCATGTGATCCAATTAAACCAATAGAAAACCAACCTTCTCCAATTGATATTTTGTACGATGACACATCCCATCACTACATGAATGACTTGGTATTCGATAATCCGGAAGATGCAAAGAGTTGGGCTAGACAACATGCACAAAAAGACATGTGCGTATTAGTATTGAATGGGAGAGCAAAGAAAACTCGCTTTGAAATGGTTTGTGAGAGAAGCGGTGATCCCGATAAAAGCCACAATAGAAAGGATTATGTTTATGAAGGAAAGACAAATAGGAAAAACAAAACTTTCTCAAAGAAGATAAAATGCCCATTCAAGCTTTCATTTAATTACAACGAAGAATTGAAGGGATGAGTTGTCTACCGGGTTATGGAAGGTCGTCATAACCACCCTCGTCCGGAGCATCTTGTAGGACATTTCATGGCGTCCAAGCTAACTCCTCAAGAGATGGAAAAGGTACCTAATATGAGGAAAATGGGTCTTACACAGGTTCAAATGCTAAAGGAGGATAACAAGGACAACCACTCATATTTGTCCACCATTAACAATGCAATTGAGAAAATTAAAAAAAAGTAATGGAGAGATAGACAAGTGATGCAACAATTGTTTTTTTGGCCAAAGAGAAAGACTATGTGGTTCAAAAGGATGTGGATTCGGATGGAGAGATAACACAACTATTTATTACGCATCCAACGAGTGTTAAATTGGCTCAATGCTTTCATGAAGTTCTAATAATGGATTTTACTTACAAGACGAATAAGTACGAGATGCCATTGTTGAATATTGTTGGCCGTACTTCGAAGAAGTCACCGTTTACCGTGGCGTTTTGTTTCTTAAGGGACGAGAAAGAACCTAGTTACATTTGGGCACTACAACAAGGTAATCTTCCGAGGTGATGATATTACCAGGGTTATAATGACCGACAATGAAGTCATATTGATGAATACAATAGCGTAAGTGTTCCCACTAGCACATAATATGCTTTTTATGTTCCATATATCGTGTAATTTGATGCATAGGTGCAAACCAATAATTTGTCCACCCAAGAAAAAAGTATATGAAGAGATTAAGATGCTACCGTAACATGAACAAGCGGATGAAAAAGAGGAAGTTGATAAAAAATACGATCTATATTTTGCTAAATGGCTTGCATTCAACGTTGAATGGGAATCAATGTGTTGGTCCCTTACCGAGGAAGAGTATTATGAAAATCTTGCGGAGTTTATCGTCCATTGGGATACTCCCGATTACCTCGATGTTGTATCGTATGTTCTTCGTCAATGGTTGGAACCACACAAAATAGAGCTTTGTGTATTGTAATGACCTTCAAGCACGTCAACACTATTAGACCGGTCAAGTGTCGATTTAGTCAATAATAACTCGATCAGTTTAACACGAACATTAATTATTAGGAATTAATCTAACGACGATCTAGATCTAGTACAATTAGATAGATCTCGAAAAGTTACGCAGAATGGACTACTCGAAAGTACCAATCGGATACCGGATGAAGAAGATATATTCAGATAAGAACGAAGGGTAGAATCGTCATTTATTTGTATTTAACCAACCTGGTCTCCCCATATATTTTGGGTCATTTACTTTATCAATGCTCGTAGGCCTTATCATCAGCAACGTGTTGAAGAGAAATCCGTCTCTCTTATTTCTTCTTCTATTTTCTTCTTCTTTTCTCTTTTCTTTCCTTCTTCCATTCTTGTTCTTCGTTTCTCCCTGTCGAATTCGACTCAAAGGATTGAGTTATATTTTGTGATAAGTTCTTAAGAATCTTGTTAGATTGATTGATTGATTGGAGACGAAGGTGATGGTGCTGTGGTTGATTTAGAACGGGAAGATGATGATGGGGTTGATGCTGTTAATTGAAGTTAGGGTTTGTGTGGGTAAAATAGAAGAATTAAGAGATGGAATTGGTGTTCTAGGAGAAAGAATTGAGATGGGTCTATGTTATATTGAAGTTCTGAAGATGATTTAGTGATGAATTGAAAAGTTAGGGTTTCTGGAAGAATTCAAAGAGGAATTATAAGTTGAAAGTGATGTTCTGGAAGAATTATTGGAGATGGGTTTGAACGACATGAAGAGTAGAGTTATGTTTTGAACTCGAATTGGAATTAAAGATAATTGAGAATGAACTATGGTTATTAAGAACCAGTTGATGATTTTGGGTATGCTTTGAGTTGTGTTGATTAGTTCTGAGTAGTCTTGAGATATGTTGGTGAATCAAAATCAAAATGAGAAGTGGAAACTGGATTCAATTGCATGAGCAACACAGATTGGAGGTGATTACTATTTTAAGTTAACTTTGTTAAGATATTGATTTTGATTGTTGAGTGAATGATATTAATGGAGCTAAGACTGAAATGAATATGTGAAATTGTAATGGGACTGCATATGTAGATTTGATATATGTAATGAAGTACAGTTGATGAGTATATGTTTGAGAAGTAGAAGTTGATGTTCTGTGTAGAATTGAATATAATTCTGACCTGCCTGTGGTGTTAATGGTGTTGTTAAAGAAGAAAAGACTAATATCTGAGTATAATTGATGATGGTGTGTTGCTTCTAAGGCTGTTTTAAACTCAGGGGAGATGGGAGTTAAGTTTCAGCATCAGTGGGTGGTGGAACATCAATTCATGGAAGACTATTGTTGAGTAAGTCTCTGTGTTTCTTAATTTCACAATTTGAAGTTGTATTGTTTAGCTTGTATGTGTTGAATAGATTCAGTTGGTGGTGATTGCAGGTGAAGTTTGAGTTGTTTTGGGTGCATGTATTAATAAATGGAAGAGATGGTGAAACTGAGGTGGTGATTCTAAGATTTGGAATTCATGAGAATGGTGTTATTGAACTTACAAGTTGTGCAGGCATGGACTGAAATATGTATGTTGGTTTGAAATGCAGTTGTAAATACCTAGAGATACAAGTGATGGTTCTGAACAAGGAATGGAACTGAATTTGGTCAGAATGCGTTGCAGTTGAGCTGTACTGCAGGAACATAGATTCTGGTAATGTTAATTGATTTATATCAATTACAGGGAAGAGTTAAATTGTGGTGAAGTTATAAATATTATGACTAAAGAAGTTGAATGAGATTTATGTGACTGTGTTATAGGGATGAAGGTTAGATGAGAGTGTTGAGTGGAACTTCTCTAGTGAAAGCTTGTAACTGCATTTTTGCAGGTAATCTAAGTTTGTTTATGTGTTTGAATTGTGAAGTTTTTCATGAACTGAAATGTACTGTTTTAATGTTGTGATTAGTCTAGTAGAATTGATTGATAAAAGGAAGAAGATGTAGAAAATGAAACTTCAATTGAATTTAAGCATGTTAGTCATCCCAGTCAGATTATCTGACTGTGTTGTATACCTAGATGACTCAGACCATCTGACTGAGTCGAGTTAACCCTGTAACCTGAGTTGAATCGGTTTGACTCAGACGATCTTGACCGAGTTAGAGTTTAACCTTGGATCGTTGACCTGACCCTGACTCGTTGACCATTGACCCTGGACATTGACTTGACCTGGACGTTGACTATTAGTTGACCATTGACTGTTAGTTTGACAGTTAATGATTGTTAGTTGACTTAGTGGACTTGGGCTTAGGGTAGTTTTCTTAATTAGATGTTTTGGACCTCTTGTGGTCCGAATTAGCTTTTGACTTCTTCTACAAAGTTGTAGATATTCGTACGACTTAGCTATGGACTGCATAATCAATCTAATTGGATTAGTAAACTCTTACTTATACTAAAGATAGATAATAAGATACCATAATGGGCTTAGAACCATTAGATAGAATTGTATGAGCCTTGTGTGAGCCTTTTTGGCTAATCTTTTAGAGTGCTTGTTTGATTATCACTTAGATTCTATTAACAACGAACGATTCAAAGAATGAACCGGGGGATTGTGGATCTCGAGATAAGCGTGGCTGGTCATCAAAAATGTGTGGGAATGCATTTGACTCTTTGTATTCATTATTGTTACTTTTATAAAATATTATGCTTAATAAACTCATGCATTGTCTGTTTCTGCATTCCATATTTTATTTAAAATGAATTATGATAATCCTTTTATTTCTGTGAATCTTTCCACGATGTGGAAAGGACTTGTATTGTTTCGTCGTCAACATGAATTGTTGGGAAATGAGAATTTCCACTTGTGGTATATAGGATACGCTCCTTCACATTTATACCTACTTTAATTCAGCTTTTATTGTTTAGAGTATTGGTCATCATGGGCTTGGTGGCATCCATATTTAAATAGGTGTGAATTGCCGGGTAGGGATTTACAACCATATTATACATTGTCTGACGAAGGAGTTTGTTCCATATACATGTATGATTATTTCAGTGACTTAGTCACTGTTTATTGTTTTCGGAAAAATATTATTGTTTTCCAAATCTTGCATATGATTACTTAGAAGGTTAAATGTTAATTATTCCCACTTCAGTTTCTGTGATAGATCGAGTCTTGTGCAATAAAGCTTCACGGGTTGACTTCGCTAGTTGATTAACTTCTGTTATGTTTATAATGTTATATATTCTATTTGTGAACCAAATGACTATTATATGTATCATTTGAGAGAAGATTTTGTATATATATTTCTGAGAGGGGTTAGTTTTGGGTTAAGTTTTGTAGCAGATTTCTTAATTGATTGTTTAATTAAATGTTTTAGAATTTTAATGCCTCTTATTTAGTTAATCTCTTGGATTAGTCAGCTGTTAGCTTAGGGGGCGCTACATGTATGCCTTTACCAACCAATATAATTACTTGGGAAATCAAGCGACAAGTTTAGTAGAGTCGGCTCACCACCGGTTGAAGAAGAATCTCTTTGGATGTGTTGATAATTTTGTAACCGTGTGGAATGCTATGGAGAATTACTTCAAGCGCGACATTGATAGAATTAAAGGGAAGTTCCAAAAAAGCCGTATATTCAAAATGAAAGGAAAATATGCCGACCACCCATTGTTCAAGGGAATCCATTACAACGTATCTCGGCAATGTATGAAGTTGTTGATTATAGAAGTCGAGTTGATGGATAAGTGGGAAACCACGGCGGATGAGGTGTGTGTATGTAACATGAAGAAGTCTATGTGACTTCCTTGTCGCCATATGATATTCAACTACGAGCATGGCATAATTCCTTTAAGCGAAATTGATCCATTTTGGAAGCATCTAAGTTTCATCCCTCCTCCAAACACTAGTGGAAAATGGAAGTTAAACCACTGCCAAGACAAGAGGTATTATCATCAAAAACGACTGTTTTTATCAGTTGGAATCTGGGAGTGTTTTTTTCCAAAACGACTGTTTCTCACAGAAGTTGAAATGTTTAAAAATACGACTTTCTCTGACAGTCAATTGATAACACTGACATTCACAGTGGTTTCTAATGTTTTAAATTAGAAAATATAAAATTTAATCACCAGTTTTGAGAAGTGGTTTATATGGGCTGAATACTTTTTTAAAATCTGATTCATCTGAATCCCAGTCTGACTGACCTGAAATTTGAAATTCATTAAAAATTAGAAAACCTGATTCGCAAATTAATTCTGACTAGCATAAAATTTGAAATTCACTAAACTGAACTTTAATAGATGCTATAACAAAAAATTCACCATTCAATCCAAATTTGAAATACGTTTACAACAGTAACTCGATTTATATTAATCAAGATGACAGTTAGGTCAAAAACCCCAAAAAAAATTACACAAGTACTGAATTCACACCATTCTAAGGTATAATTATACTTGAGCATTCTTAAAAGCTAATTTTCTTACAATCACTGAAACCCAACCCATGGACATTAGAAAAACAAACTAAAACCAACAAAAAGATGAACTGAGCTCCCAAACTGATCGGAATATTATCCTGCAGAAAAAAATAAGTTTGGCATTAGAGGTTTAATAAAAAAAGTCATAACAGCATAGCATGGTTTTCATAACCAAATATTGGTTATATATTGAAATAAACTAAATAGACTCAGTTATGCAAAAAAAATGTAATTACACTGCCCATCTATCTCATAACCAAATATGTAATTATATATTGCTTTAGATTCTCAATTTTTCGCTAGCAGCAACATGTTTTATGGTTCAGAAATTTCTTTGAATATTCTATATTTTTCTGTTCTTGTTAATAAACTAAATAGACTCAGTTATGCAAAAAATATTTAATGAAGAAAGCAAACAAGCTTATCAACTAACCTCTGATATAGGGATCACAAGGTCCTTTGGCCACGCCACCAGGCATCATTTATAAACTAAGATGATCCATTTCCAGCTTGATGATCCATTTCCATCTTTTTTGGAACGACCCCTGAGATGGCATACATCCCACCGAATTAGAATATTGACAAAAAAAAAACTATATGTACAAGTTGGCCCAAAACAGATGTTCACATACAGAATTTCAAAAAAAAAATCACCTGGACTCGGTGTAGTGTTTTCCTTTGCAGACGAGAAGTTGCGCATTCAAAAAAAAAATCACCTGGAATTTTGCCCAGAAAGGTGGACACCTGGTAACTGCAGCATTCAAAGTTATTGGTTAATTCGAAGAAAAAAAAGACACATAGGAAGTAAAAAGAAGAGTGAAACAGCAGTTAACCGAGTGAATAGGTAGACAAAACACAAGCAAGCTTCACATTTTAGACATGCAAAAGGACTTACCTGAGTTCATATGCTGTTTTGTCTTACAATCTAGGGAACTTACAATGACTTGTTTTTCACGAACATAGGGAGGATAATATAAGAAGGAAAAAAATGTTTAGCTCCGTCACCAATGAACATCTGAACAATATCCAGGACCAAAGGGAAACAAACTATGCTTTAAACCCAAATTGGATAAAAAAAGAAAATAAAAAATAATATCTGACACATAAGACAACAAATTTAAAATGTAGCAGGACATACACAGGGAAATTTTGCAAGAATCTATGGTTTGATTCCTATTTTCTTAAACCTGTCTGGGTGAGTAATTGGCAAAACAATTGCCTCTTTAAGTTCTTGAATCTGCAAAATAGTATAAAGCAATCATAATTTTTAGTCAAATCAGTGAATTGTGATCATTATCCACATAATAAATGTGCAGCAGTTCAGAATAAGGCTTAAATCAGAAGAAAATATAGCATAATAAAATGTTCACCTAACAAGTGGATGTTTTTACAACGACGGAGAACCCTTTCCTTTGTGAATTCAAGTAAACATTGGCACCATCTTTCTCCTCGTCTTCCTCTGGGCGCAAGTCCAAGATCTTCATGTAGAGAAAAGGCATCCACATTAAAGAACTATCTAAAGAATAATTCCAGGGGTTATACAATCTGTAATTTTATTATTTATGTTTAAATTCAGTCTCAAAACCAAGAAGCAAAAAGCTACGCTAGTACTACTAGAGTCTCAAATGTTCAGACTAATTGAGGTCACACAATTTTCTCAACTCAGTGGTCTGACAAGTGCTGAGCAAGCACCATGTTGTCAAAGTCTCAGAAGGTTTCCCAGTTCTAACATCTAATTGAGATTGGTTATCAGTGTGCCTACTAGACTCACCCTGACCCAGTCAAGCATAGTCGACATAGAGTAAATGAGGCTACAGGGACTCAATTAAAGAAACAAACAAGGCTTGAAAACTCCATCAAAGCACACAATTGTTATGCTACATATGCACATTGTATGAAATAATAATAAACCCTAGATGAATTGATCAATATGAAGAACCAAGGATCAATTAGAGACATACCTCAACAACATTAGCAACCAAGTATATCCAATGTTCATACATAACTGAAGGCACACAATTTGGTCAACCTAGATAAAGTGTTTATAAGAAAATGCTAAGTTGCCAAAAGTCTCTAAAAGCATCCACCTATAACTGAAATTGGTCATGAGGGGGTAGAGTAAGTGAGGCTACAGTGCGCCAATGGCATTATCAAATTAGGGCATCCTAAGTACTTGGGGACTCAATTAGAGAAGTAAACAAGGGTTCAAAACCACTTTTAAGCAGACAAGTACTTGGAACAAAGCAGGTGGTGTATCCTCATTATTTATAGGATCAGTACTTAACTAATACTAGCAATCAAAAATTTCAACAAAAAACCCACTAACACAATTTTTAGACTATCAAAACCATGTCCACAACCACCTATATTAGCAAACAAACATTTCCTTAAGAAATCAACGAAATCATCTAGCATCAACGATGGAAGTATTTATAGGATCAGTAATTAACTCTGGTGTGTTAACAAGGGAATAAAAACTCACTACAGGAGTTAGATTAGTGAAAACTGGTTGCACCATGAGCACCTGGTCCCTGCATTGCGTTAAAAACCAGCTCCAAGCCCTGTAAAATAGACCACAATTCCATGTAAGCAGCAACATACTTTCCTTTACTGACTTATGAGCAACATACTTTCCCATGGCTTTAACGATGGCAGTAAACCCTCTTTTTTCTTTATCTCAGCAACATAACTCCCTATATCGTATCACTCCTCCTAGAGTTAAAGAACTTCAGTTAATTCTCGGAACATAAACCTCACAGTCCCATGGATTACAATAATAACTACAGTCATACCTCATCCCAATATATGTAGTATGTAGTAAGAGTGAGAGAAATTGTATCTTTAGCTCCTTGATGAAGTGAACAAAATCCCCAAAATCCAACATACACAGAAAATTAACAAAACAAAGTCAGAAAATCAGTGAAAATGTTTAACAACATTACTAAAGTGAGAAAAAACTGAATCAAAACATCAAAAACAAGTATTAAGGATAAAGGAAGCAAGAGTGAAAAATCAAAAATTCCCAAATTGAATCCAGTAAATTGAATCAAAAATCCCCAAAATCCAACATATACAGACAAAGATTAACAAAATCAAAGTTTGAAAACCACCCAATCCAACCAAATCGAATCCAGAGCCAAATTGAATCTTGGGAAAAAAATAAGAAAAAACAAATAAATGAATTGCAGTGAGTAATTGAAATAAAAAACCAAACCCTAAGTAGTAATTAATAATTACTTACAGATTGATTCTTAGTGTTACCTTTCATTGTTGGTTTGTTGCGGGTGATTTGATTTACAAAGAGATTCTACGAATTTAATTTACAAATCGAAGTCATAGTATGAGTCTGAGAGGAAAAGAAGAGGGCAAGAGGCTAAACTGAAGAGAAATGAAGCGAAAAAAAGAAGTGAAAGCGAGGGTCGATTAGGGTTAGGCCATTCTTAAAATTATCTGCATCTCTTAAAATCCATCTCATCTTGTTAACATCATCTGCAACAACGATTTACATTTTGGCTTGATTTCAATGGAGCAAAGAAACTAGATTTAAGGTAACAAATTTTGCTATTAAATTTCGCCGACACATGCGTTTTGATTTTGACCCAATGAGTTTCGATTTGCGATGTGATGTGAAGGTAACAAAAATTATACAGAAAAAAATAGATACAGAAAAGGGGAGAAAGAAAAGGGGTTTATAGATACAGAAATTACTTCAAAAAAAATACAGAACAAAATTTGGGTTTTGAGAACAGGGGTTTACGGATTGAATCACTAGTTAGTCGGATTTTTTCAATCTGAAATCTTTTCTATGGCTTTTATTTTACTTTTTGTCTCTGGGTTTTCTTTCCCGTGTAAGAACAAGTGAGAGAAACAACAAAAATTGGGTTTTGAGAACAGAGGTTTACGGATTGAATCACTAGTTAGTCGGATTTTTTCGATCTGAAATCTTTTCTAAGGCTTGATTTTTCTTTTTGTCTCTGGGTTTTCTTTCCCGTGTAAGAACAAGAACAAGAACAAGTGAGAGAAACGTGTAAGAGAAAGGTGAGACAGAAGAGAGATATATACAATCGATAAAAACGAGGATTATCATCTGCCACCGTTAATCCAATTAGGCTAATCATCTATCCATTGCTTCTGGCGAGATAAATCCCGCCAAAAACATGCATCATAGAATCTTCTTTTCCTCACAGTCGTATTACAATTCAGACAAACCCTACCAGAGACCACTAAAAATTGGGCTCTATAAAATAACTGATATGGCCACAAGTTTAATTTTTTTTTTAATTTTTTAATTATAAAACAACTGTGAATGAAAGCATGAATAAGTACTACATCCCAACAACAGTTGTATTTGAAAATCCCAGGAAGTGGTAAAAAACCAATAATCCACTAGTGAAAGGGAGAAGAAGCCGAAGAAGAGTTTGGTGATAAAGAAATGGGTAGAACCGTCCTAGAGATGTATCGTGTCATGAGCAAGCTCCAAAAACAAATCTTTTGGGATGACATGAGGAAGATCATATATCCAGAAGCGCAAGATAATGTTTATGAACCGGTAAAAGGAAAACACAAAGGTAGACCAAGCAAAAAAGAAACTAAAAAGAAACTAATAAAATATGCAAAGGTGTTACATAATAAGAAAAGTCAGCAAAACACAACTACTAGATATCCTTCTGGCCATGAGTATACCGCGGCACTGTACTTGGATAAAACCATGAAATGGGGTAGGATTATTGAGGAGAAAGGCGAAACAAGTGAGCGGCTTTTGAAGAAAAAGGGTCTGATGTGTCCATCACAACCAAGCTAACCATCTTCCGGCGACGTGAAGCTTAAGTCTTCAATGTGCCCTATCCAACCATCTTCCCTACACGTGAAGCTTGAAGCTCCAAATAAATATTATTTGAATGAGCTACCTCTACACATTAGAGAATACATTATATCCACCGACAACGTTCCTCCGGATGGTAATTGTGGTTTTCATGTTATCAATCAAAAACTTGGTCCTTTCATTGAAGGTGCCAAGCGAAATAATGGGTGTGCAATCACTCATATAAGGCAAAGGTTGTTGTCCAAATTAAAGGATAATCCGGCATTTTACAAGACAATGTTGTACGATGGGGATTGTAGTATTAATGAGCAATTTGTTAGCTATCAACGTCGTCTCCATGGTGGCCAACCGATCACAAGGGATTATTGGATGAGCATGCCTATATGTGGACACTTAATCGCTGAGGCATTCAATTGTGTGGTTCATTGTTTCTCAACAAGTGGGATTTTCACCTTCACCCCAAAAAGAACCCTATGTGTTGAAAAACTAACGAAGGAGATGTGTGATGGCATTTATTAACAACAACCACTTTATAGGCCTCCGGTTAAAACCCGATTGTCCATTGCCTCCAATATGTACAACCTCTTATTGGCCAGCATTTAATCCGGATACAATGTTGGTTTGGTGTATCATGTATGAGCATAACATGGAGATGTGGAATTCTTTGAAGAAGTCCGAATAAATTGTTCATGAAGGTCCTATTTCACTAGAGGATGATTAAATGACACATGTAATGGAACTAACTATGCTTATGAATGTAAAAATATGTTTTTTGAAGGGGTTATTAATTATGGAGTAAATGTTATTATTTTATTGTGTTTGCAACTCATAGTTCGGTTTGGTTTATAAATATTACTAGGTTTCCAAACTATAGTTCGATTAGGAAATGAAATTATTAGAAATAGCCGAAATGTACGAGACAGGAGTTCGGTTAGGAAACTAAATTACAGAACACAGCCGAACTGTATGAGACATGAGTTCGGTCAGGAAACTAAATTACAGGACTTAACTGAACTATACGAGACATGAGTTCAGTTACACAACTAAATTACAGGACATAACCGAAATGTACGAGACAAAAGTTCGGTTTGGAAATTGAATTATAAAACAATACCGAACCTTTAAATGACTTTCCGAAATAAAATTACATAAAATTCAATATCCGAAACGCGTTATGAAAAAGTCTTTAAGGAGGCGGAAATGATTTTCATATTTGAAATCCTTTATCTTCCATCTTCTCCATTCGTTCTTTGATGTTAAAATGATTTCGTTGAATCCTTCACCCCTAAGTCGATACCGCCTTACAATACGAAATAAAGCCATAAATTCCACAACTCTCTCTCTAATCTTTTGAAATCGAAATAACAAAGCTATATGATCACAGTTATAAGGGTTTGTTGTGTCGGAGCAGAATTTCTCATGAATTATCCCCCAATAACTGTGACTCATAATACCATTCATTATTCGTTCTTCACCCCTCTTTGGATAGTATATTATGTAGTTTCTGCAAAGAGAAAGATCTTCAACTAGATTAAATTTATGACTAGTAGGAGCCATTTTTAGAAGATTTAGAAACAAAATGTTAACTATGAGACCCATATATATAACACTTTGTTGTTTAACGGTCATAAAATTTGCCGTTACTTGATATTACATTTAAATTTCAAATTTTTTTACTATCTTTCTGTCAGAAAAAGTGAACTTTAATTTCAAAATTTGTAGTTCGGTTAGGAAATATAAACTTGCGACATCACCAAACTACATGTTCGGTTGCCATTAAATTTCTTGAGATAACCGCACTTTGTTGGGAAGTCTCACAGACAAACTGAACATATATGTGATACAAAACACACTCCAAAACAAACCTAAGAGTTGGTTTATGTGATTTGTTCATGAAGAGAATGAGTTTTCCAACATGTGCAATGGAAAATTTTTGAATATCCAGGGAAGATTTCGGTTAGGAAATATAAACTTGCTACATCAACGAACTTTAGGTTCGGTGACCTGAAAAATTTCTTGAGATAACCGAACTATATTGGGAAGGCTCACAGACAAAACTGAATATCCAGGGAACATTTCGGCTAGGAAATATAAATGCGAGATAATCGAACTCTAGGTTAAGTGACCTGAAATTATTACACTTTTAACCGAACTTAGGGTTCGGTGACCTGTTATTTTAACAAGGTAACCGAATATTTGGTTCGGTGTCCTAAAATTGTTATAAGATTACCGAACATTTCAGCGTTATAAAATTGAAAACACAAATCCGATTAAATTTGAAAAACAAACTATAAAATAAATATAAAAGAGTTATACATACCAAACTACGAAATCCTTAAGTAATTGTTTAAAACACAAAAACATACCAAATCCATAACCAACCCGTTTTTTGAAACTAAAATCATACGAAATCACTAATTACCACTCTTACGACCCCTCTTACCACCTCCTTGTTTACCACGAGTTCTTGGTCGAACTTCCTCATCACTTGGGGTTTCATATCCTACACCGGTTTCCTCCACAACGCGACTCGAACCTTCACCTTGTTGTCGACCCCTCTTCAGCTGCTTAGTCCTACTTAGCTGCACCATTCTTTTAGTTATAAGACCCTCCCACTCCTTGTAGTAGGAAGTTTGTTCCTTAGTCGACATCGGCTCTCCAGTTTTTATTTTATCCATCCATTTCTTCAACAATTTCGAACCCTTCAACACCTAATTCCAATCTTAAGCATAAGAAAATATATTTTCAATACCTTTAAACAACACAAAGTATATGACAAAGAAATTTTCTTACCACATTATCCCATAACCTTTTTGCTTCATCTCCACAAATAGGCATTTCCTTATGAGCTCGCTTAACCTCCCTCTCCTTTGCCTTCGCTTTCGCCGCATCCGCCTTAGCGTGTTGTTCTTTATTTATCACAAAGGGATGACTGATTTCTTCATAATACTCCATATAATATCCGTCACATGCATTTACATCTTCCTCACAAGGTACACAATCACCTCCTGGTAAGTGTTAGGTAGCAAGTGCATTCCAATGTGCTACATCGGGAGTTGGTTCATGTTTTGGAACAAAATATTTCTCAGTGTTCTTTGTTCCTTGAACCTGCAAAGTGAAATTTTCATTCTCCACATCGGGATCCATTTGGACAGAACAACTTTGTCTTAGTATTCTCCTCGGATTATATATTGCGTAGCCGTTAGGATGCCAAATAGGTCCATAGTAGTGCGTGACGTTAGAGAAACCATTAAGATCGTCTCGAAGGAATATGATATTATCGGGTACGACGTATGGGTGAAATACCACATCGTTCACCGTCAGGTTATCCAATTTCTCCCTCAAAAAAGTCAACTGCTCCTCTTTAGACTTCTTTTGGGCGTCCAAAAACGCCCATTTTCTTGCTATAGGTGCGTCATAAGGATAAGGTGTCCTTTCCTTAGCCAATCCCAATGAAGGGAAGTGGTCGTAAATCCAAACCTATGCGAAAATAGGAAAATATTAACCAAAATAGAATTGGAAGGACATCAATTTAGTTACAAATTTTCTCATTAACAATGTAAAAGGTCACCTGAACAAGAGTTAAATAGCCTCCAATTTGATTCGTCTTAATCCTCGACCCTTTGCTTATTTCTTCCATAACAAAAGAAAGCACTCCAGTGGCCCAAGAGTAATTGTTGATGTCATCGAGATGCTCCAAAAGCTATAGATTTTGTGCATCCACCCTATTTCTAGAAGTGTCGGGGAAAATAACAGTTCCTAGTTGATATAACCAATAAGCTGTAACATGATGCCTAAGGGTGTCCTGGTCCATCACCAACTTTACTCGTTGCACCTTATTTCCCTCCAAATGCTTCCTTCAACTTAACCAACTTGAATTTCTTCACCTTTTTCTTCAATCCTCCATTTTCCTCATGTGTATTATAATCATCACCACGTTTAGGGGACCTCACGGAACGTCTAAACTCACATTGAGACTTTCTTGCATCCCATCCAAGACATTTAAGAGCCAATTCTTCAAGAGCTTCATAACTCATCGAGGCGTTGTAACCTTCTCGAAGACATTTACCTTCCACTGGTAAGCCAGTGATATTGTGGCAATCATCGGGAGTAATTCCCATCTCCCCAAATGGAAGATGCATAGTATATGTCTCGGGATAATACCTCTCGAGAAATACGGATACAGCAACATCGTCAAATTCCGCATGTGCATGCTCAATATCTCTCCATAACACACATTCTTGAACCTTCGCTATAAACTCATCCCACTCCAAAGAAAGATCCCATTTGGACGCCTTTTGACGTTTAATAAGACGAACTACATCATTATGATCCTACGAAAACAAACATAACACTATTATTACTTGACGAAACATGTCCCAAAAAATAAAAAAATAGTTTTGTTAGTTAAGGGTTAACTTAAATAATACCTTTGTCGCATATTTCTTCGCAGCCCATGAGTGTTTGTAGCCAAACAATGTTGCACCTCCATCATTTGGAGTACCATAAGTTGGGTTCCGAGGTGACAAACATAAATTATCATGGGGAATGTGTGAGTATCTAGCACTAGGAGGCTTCGCCTTCTTTTTTTCTTTAAAGACAACAATTTGTTACTCTTCCACCTCTCCGTCTTCTTCCTCCTCTCCCTCCTCTTCCCCCTATCCCTCCTCTTCATCATCTTACTCCTCTCCCTCCTCTGCCTCCTCTTCACCCTCTCCCTCCTCATCCAAGTCTTCCTCTTCTTCTTGACCCTGTTGTAGTTCTTCTTCCTCTACATTTTCAACGTGTTCTCTTTGTTGTTCAGCCTCTCCATGTCCTTGGTCTTCATTTCCTTGGTCTTCTTCATAATCATTCTCTTGGTTCACTTCCGGGAACGAGCCCCCTCCATGTTTGGCATATGTGGCATCACGTTTTCGGAAATCTAAATGTTTTGCTCCACGATGGGTGGGAGTTTTAAAATCCTCATCTAGTTGTTGTCTCAATCTTCTTCCTTTGTTCCTAATGAACAAAAACCAAAGTATTAGCTAAACATTAGAGAATATTGTGTTACCAAATAAAATAGAACTAAAGAATGAAGTAATCACAACATCTGGAGTTAACAGACAATAGTTCGGTTACCTGACAATAATATAGACGTAACCGAACTAAATATTACAAAAGTTCGGTTACATTTTTTTTTCTCGATCAAACCGTACTCAGTCTTTCAAAGTAAAAGGCTAAGTTCGGTTAGGAAAGTGTTTTGAAGATCTCACCGAACTATTAAGTTCGGTTACCTAACAAACAAATAGACATAACCGAACTAAATATATGAAAACTTCGGTTACAAAAATTGTTTTCGACCAAACCGAACCCTATTTTTCAAAGTAAAAGACTAAGTTCGGTTACGAATTTCTTCTTTGCGATATAACCAAACTACATAGTTCGGTGACCAGGTTACAAAATTCTTCTTTGCGATCTAACCGAACTACATAGTTCGGTGACCAGGTAGTAGTTTACTTAACCGAACTATTCTAAATGATGATAAGTTCGGTTAGCAAAATATAGGGTTACACAAAAATCTCCTAACCGAAATCTACCCTGTAACTACCATTTTCATTGCGTTTTCATGATTTATAATCGATTTCTTCAACAAATAACGAATTCAAAAGAAGGGGTATGAAGGAAATTACCCGTGGATTTGCATTTCACTTGAATCAGACTTCTGTTTTGCGGTTGGATCATTGATTTTGCCTCTAAAAGGTGCTTCGAGTTCTTTAAACTTTAACAATTATTTTGGGAGATTCACTATATGTGGGAGTCCCGGACTCAATCCTGGAAGTCTGGGTGTTTGCTTGGTACGAATTTCTTATAAAGATTGATTAATCGACGATGAATTTTTTTCGAATCGACGATTAACGTCAATGTCTACGAAGAAGAAGAGGAGGAAAAGAAGAGAAGAAGAAGAAGATGAAGAAGAGGAAACGATTTTAAGTTTTTATTTAGGTTTTAATTAGGGTTTAATTAGTGGGTTAGATTAGTGGGTAGTGGGTTAGTTTAGTGGGTTGGGTTAGGATTAGTTATAACCTTAATTAGAATAAGGGTAAATTAGTCTTTCATCATCTTTTAGGACACCCCTTATAATATAGGGTGGACATTTGTATCACTAGGTAGTCCCCACATTTATTGGTTAGTCCCCAAAAGATGATTTTTTTTTTGATAATAATAAAAATATTGTATTAAATGTGTCCAAAATCGTCCATTAGACGACTTTGAACATCAGTATCAAAGTTAACATAGTTTTCAAAATGAATGATAAAAGTTCTCGCTGATTTGGCAAGTAAATCAGCCACCTGATTATCAGTACGAGGAACAGAAATAAAGATACAAGAATTAAACTTAGAGATTAAGTACTGAATCTCTTTTATTATGTTCTTGTTTTCCCACTGAACGAGTGAATTATTCCCATTTATGGATTCTATAACCGTGTTTGCATCAGCTTCAATCTGAATTTTTGAGTAGTTTCTCCTTAATGCCCAAAATAAAGCATCTCGCACTGCCATGCATTCGACAGCTTCTGCACTTAATGCTCCATTTCCACAACTTCCTTATGAGCATCAAAGGCCCAAGACCACTTTACCCATTATCTCCTCCCCTCTCTAAAATTCTTTCAAACCCTAATTTTCATATCTCTGTTCTCATTTCAGCCACCATTCAAATTTCAAACCCTCTCTTCCTCCCTGCTGAACCCAAATCCCCCACCACTCTATTCTATACTGATACAATGGTTATACATGGACGAATCTTAAACTGGGTTTTAGCTAGTGTTGTTTTCCCAAGTCCCCCCATGGTGCTAATTGCTAAATGGGGGACTGGAAAAACCACATTTGCTCAACTCCTTTTACCTCCTGATTACTGGAAGTGGAATTGGATACGAATCACCAAAGGGGGGTTACCTCCTGAATTGGTAGGGATTATTACAGGTAATTTAATGTTTTGTTTGCTTGGTTGTTGGTTTGAAAGAAGTTCCTTTTTGTTTCTCTTCTGTATGTGTGGTGTTGAACGGATTTTATAGGATTTCTGGTATAATTAATGATGTGGTTCTATGTATGCTACTCATATACCAATTATTGCACCAAAAATTGGCCTAATTTGATAGAACGGCTTCTTATTCAATTGTGGTTCAATGTGTTTTTATTGATTGTTGCTGTATTGTGGTTGGCCTGGTTCAATGTTGGATGACCAAGAGCTGAATTAAAAAGCTAATGAAGGGTTAACAATAGATGTTTCGATTCCCGGGACTGCTGGTTAACAGTTTGGGTTGTAGTTCCATATACTCAGTGAAATTGAACATCTCTGTTTCCTTTTGCAGAGCAGTTTAATTGCTTTGGTTAGTCTTGTCATTGCATTCATATTGAGGATTAGTTGATTATTGGATTTGATAGAGATGTTAGCACGTTTTATTTTGATTTCCTTAACTTTCTTTTATGCTTAATTTTTCTAGAATTTTTTGCCATAGAAATTCTCTGTTGCCTTCGAATGGGTGCTTATTAGTGATTGTTATAACCTTAACGAAAGCTGTATGATATTTTTTAACGCATTCATTAGAATTCATGCATTAGTTCTGAGTTCAATCCACTTGTTATATTGAAATTAGAATGATAAACATAGATCAATCATCTAAGCATGTTATCCTGTGTTGCACAAATTTCTTTTTTGTTGCAGAATGGGTAACTTCAGGCTAATGTTATCTGAGGCAGCATTGAAAGGGGTTACAAAAGCTGGAGGTCGGATATTTGGGCATCAACTAAACCCAACAGGGAAACCATCTGGTATCAAAATTCTCAGGAAGGAGCTTTTTTTGTGAGAAGGTGGCTGCGTGGTACCCTTGTGACATCAAGAGAGATGATCCTCTTTTCATGGCTTATGAAGAGAAAGTGTAATTATCATAACCATATTTTTATCTAAATTTATGTCAATCGATTTTTGAATATTGCTGCTGCGAAACTTGTGTTGTGTACAAATTTATTATTTTCATTCGGTTATGCTTCCATGTCCATCCATATCTGGTTATCTACCAAGGGATATGGGAATATGTGATGTCTGACTTTTAAAAAAAGAAAAGAATATCTGAATATGTGATGCCTAAGTCACAAGATTCAAGTTGCTATTACTTGTATTTGTATTTGATAAAAAATGTACGCAAATAACATGTCATGAATTTTGTGTAATTGTTGCTTGTGATTTCGTAATAATGTGATCTTTTTATTTGTACTTTTAGGGAATTTTTTTAGACTAGAACAGAAGGGTTTCATTCTATTGGTGCGTGTATCGAACCATGAAGAAGCTATTGAAGCATGAGGGCGTCTATGGATTCTATAAGTAACTCGCAATAAGCTACACTGATATCTGAGTTCTTTTCATCTTTTGTGATCCGAAAAAGAATTTTTTGTGAATCAGAGGAAACAATGTTATTTGGATTATTCCATACAGCGTCACATTTGATGACATTCATGCAATAATGATGTTGGATCTTAAATAACTTTCCTGCCATGGGTACAGGTCTTGTGGCTGATCTTTTAGTAGGTTCTGCACCCGGTGGAGCAGCCATTTTGTTAACATACCCATCAGATTTAGCTCAAACTGAGATTGGTTTTGTTTATTGATAGATCACATACTCAATCTACTGGAAGCGAGTCAAATTCCGACTCCTAAATCATTATCAGATGCAAGGGCCACTTGCGGTTCATTGTTAGCCAATAAGATGCATATTGGCTATTTTGGATTTTCGAAGCTGAGCTGTGTATAGTGCACCAAATATCACACAGCACAAGGTAATTTCTCTCCCCAATTTTCAAAATTACTTATTTGCAGTATCTCGATCTGGGGTACAATCAGGGAATCATCACAAATCTTGCTTTGGTTTTCTAATATTACAACTCTACTCATGCTTTTCAGGAACTAACAATTTCCACAAACTATCAACTCTACCAGTGTTGGAGGCTTCAATCTTGCATTTGAGTAACAACAAATTGTCTGTAAAAGAGGTAATTTGATCCCCTGTTAGAAAATAGCTACATACATAAAGGGTATTTCAGTAAACTACACAATACGGCTATCCCTATTGAGCTTGGTTGGGAACAAATGCTTTCTTAGTGGCATAGTGCATATTGCATATGCAGCATGGGCCATCACTTCACGGTTATAACTTTATTTTAGCCTGTATACGTAGGTAGCTTGCTTGTGCCATCACGGTTATCACTTTTTTAGGAGTTATGACAAACATCTATTTAGTTGAGTGAGACCACCAATCTAACAGTTATTATGAATTTATGGCAATTTCTTGCCTACCACAACCACTAGGCACTGCGATCTTTACCTTTTATTACTGCTATTAAAATCCTCATCATCTTTATATGAAGATAAAACCAACAGTAATAAATTGCCATTACTTTATAATTAATAATGACATCTCTTCACTTCTTCTTCTCCTTCAATACTCTCTCTTCCTCTCTGAAAACTCTGTTTTCCTGAGAGAGAGAGAGAGGGAGAGATGTATTCATCTTCATCTTCTTCTTCATCATTTTCGGTTCTTCGACTTATTATCTTTATACTAATCTCCATTTGTCTGTTAAACAACCATTCAGTTGCTACTGCTGATGTTGAAAATAGACATCAATTGTTGTCTGTTAAAAATGTAAGCAGATCTCAATCCTCTAAGGGTAATTGTGATTTCTTCACAGGTTCATGGGTTTTCGATGATACGTATCCTCTTTATGATGCATTGAAATGTCCGTTGATCGAACATGAATACAGTTGTCGGCAAAATGGTAGACCTGACAGCCAGTACGAGAAGTATAGATGGAAGCCTCAAGGTTGTGAATTGGTCGGGTAAATATTTTGAAATTCATCTTGTTCTTTGATTAATCTGCCATATTTTCTGTTCCGGTGAGGTATAAACTTTGGCAGTTCATCCTGATTAAGAAAAAAATAACATGGGTAACTTCATGAAAGTAAGAAACTATGATTAGATTAATCTCATCAGTTTAGTATTTTAGTGTGACACAACGAATAAGGGCCGCACAAGTGAGAGACAGACAGACCATAGTTCTGTGTTTTCATTGGGGAACCTCCGTCAGTGTAAACCAATACAAATTTTAACTGTGTTGTCAGCCTCAGTTTTTCTTTTTCTCATGTGACATAGATTCTCTATGTTTTTCACAAAAATATATGGCACACTTCTCTATGCAAGTTCCAAATCTGAACCAGTTCAAAATTAATCCTAGTTAATTGATGGATTTGATTTTGTAGGTTTGATGGTAAAGATTTCTTGAGGAGATTCAGAGGGAAATCAATCTTGTTTGTTGGGGATTCTCTGAGTAAAAATCAGTATGAATCGCTAATCTGTTTGCTTCATTCTTCGGTACCAAATGCTACTTACACTATGGTCAGAACAGCATCCCTCTCCACATTCAAAATCAGCGTGAGTTCTTTTTTTTTTTGTTTTTTGTTCTCTTCGGTTTTCAGTATTAATTGACAGCATTTTTCATTTTATTTTCCAAAATTTTCTTATAATTTCGAAATGTTCATATTTTCTAGCATGTCACCAATAGAATACTAATAAGTGAGGACTGAGGAGAGTGATTACCAACACAGTACATTCCTGGAACTTTTCCAGGAGCTGCATTTGTTTATTTTAAAGACAACCAGTGAGTAATATTTTAAAGTTACCAGTTAGGTTCGAATATGCCATGCCACCGACAGATCTGGTTGAGGGGAGGTCACAGACTTAAATTAACCAACCAAACTTGTAGGCATTTAGGTTCACGACAAGACCAATCAACAAAATGATTACAAGGTCACGAGGTTAGGGACAAAAGATACCAGCAAGGGAGAGAGACCCGCGAGAGAAACTTTATGGATCTGGGACACTGACATTTATTTATTTTTGGTGCTTTGTTACAGGAATATGACATTACTGTGATGCTCCAACGCAATGTCTATCTCGTTGATGTCGTAAGCGAAAAGATCGGCCGAGTTCTAAAACTTGACTCACTCGAAAGTAGCAAGTCATGGATGGGAGTCGACATGTTAATCTTCAACACATGGCATTGGTGGAACCGTAGAGGCACTACACAACCGTATGTTAACCACTCGCACCTAGTTACATAAAATTGCTTTTGAAGCTTTGTGCACGCATCATTAGATGAATTTGAGTTTTGTGTGAATTTGTTTAGACAAATTAATCTTGATTGGGACACTTTTGGTCATTATATATAGGTGGGATTACATTCAAGAAGGAACTAAAATATACAAAGACATGGATCGTCTGATTGCTTTTAAGAAAGCATTAACCACTTGGGGTAAATGGGTTGATGCCAGTGTTGATCCTGCAAAAACCAAAGTCTTCTACCAAGGGGTATCTCCATCTCATTACAAGTAAGCCTTTTTACTCATTTTTATCTTGCAATGCCCTTACATGGCATTTGGCTCGCGTGCATTTGATCCATAAAATTTTCGTCCTAACTTCTCATCCATAAAATTCTTCTGACTTTATCAGTGGAAGTGATTGGAGTGAGCCGCGTTTGAAGAATTGTTTACTGGAGAAGGAACCTATAAAAGGGTCGACATACCTGGGAGGTACTCTGCAGTCGGTACACGCAATGAAAGAAGTCTTGAACACAATAAGAAAGCCAGTGTATTTGCTGGATATAACAACTATTTCTCAGTTAAGAAAAGATGGGCACCCATCTATGTACGGATTTGGTGGTCCAAAAGCAATGGATTGCAGTCATTGGTGCCTTGCTGGTGTTCCTGATACTTGGAACCAGATCCTATATAATGCGATTCTTTAAAGAGAAAATAAATGCAGAAATAGTTTCACTATTTATAAGATTATCCGATTCTTGCACAATCTTTTCTGATACTTGGAACATTTGTAAGATTTTCACATTATTACATTTACTCTTCATTTTGCTACTACGCGAGTTAAGAATCTTGTCCTTTTATTACATAGTTATTAAAATTTAAATCAAACGATGGATGGAACTGTAATGTCACTTGAACTCATTAAGGAGGGTGCACAAAATTAGACTTGCTGCGAAAGCATTTAGAAATTTTTAGGGATAAGGTCATCCATAATCAGATTACAACAATCTGAATGTACCAAGTCTATAACTGTAAACAACAAGAAATAAAACCAAGCACGAATCTGCAAATTTCTGCTGGTGCAGCATTATGTGCCGCTGAAGCATCAGAGGTTAAAGATCCATCATCAACCGGCACAGTTTTCATGACAGTAACAAGACACAAGTAACAACCTTAAGGCATTTGTTCATGAAACTAATACTCCCAATATTGTAAACCCCCGAGTACAAAGGGGCCAAGACCGGTGGTATCACAAGTTGCATCTTTACATCCTTATATTCGAAGGACATCTTTGCAAGAGCTCCACTAGCTGGCATCTTTAGCGGTGAACAAAGCGAATAGGCCACCAACTCCAGAAAGCATCTTGATCTTGCTTTGAAACATCATAGATCTGTCTTTAGTATAGGATCATAAAATTCAGAAACAACATAATAAGAAGGAAATGCGCTGCTTAATTATAAGCTGCATACACAATCATGCACGCTGTAAAATCTGCGGAACATTATTGCTAGGTAACTCTAACTCGTTACTACCACTACTTCCAAGTTACTTCCTCGATCCCAGCACCCATTTCTCAATATTCTCCACATGAGTTGATATATAAGATGGTAATTGTTATGGTACACCATAATAGCTTAACTGAAATAATAATTTATCAATCTTATGACCATGACTAGGGGTCGGTATGAACCGGTTTTCGCCTCATCCACATCCAATCCATTGCACTACGGATTTCAAATTTAGAATCCGCATCCAATCCATATCCAACGGATTTGCATCCAATGGATGCACGAATGGACGGATTGGATGCGGATTATCCAATGAATTTGTTTTAGTTAAAATTTATAGTAAAGAAAATAAAGCTAACACAAATGACTACTTATAAAACCTACATATCCTATATATGTATACAAATATAAAAATGCCATGTACAACACCATAAACAAACATCTTAAGAATTCCTAAATGATCCATAGTATTTTCTAGAACTACATAAATAGCCTTAATTTAACGGATATGGATGTCCTACGGATTTTTAAAGTTGCATCCGTCCCCGATCCGTTACCTGTTGGATTTCAAAAATTCCATCTGCATCCAACCCATTGACGAACGGTCCAGGCATCCATCCGTAAATGAACGGTTGGTCCCATTAAATCCGCGAATTACGTGCCAAATACTCACCCCTGGTCCATGACTTTGTCGAAGGGAATAAACATGTAATCAGGTAGGTATTGAGCCCATTGCCTCCCGGCCCACATCCCATCACAAGTTTGCACAACCCAATTGTTAGAGTCGTGTTTGGACATAACTAACCTCCAAAAACGGGCTACACGTGGATAATAAATCGGTTGGTGCAAAGTAAAGAATTATCTTTTGGGGACTACCCAAAAAAAGTGGGGACTATACAGTAATACAAATGTCCACCCTACAATGATAATGGGTGACCTAAAATATGGAAATGACTAACCTACCCTTAACCTATATATATATTACCACCTCCTTTCATCACCACCACCTATATATATATAACCACCTCCTCCCATCACCCCCGCCACTCACCACCACCGACCACCACCACCATTGACCACCTTGAACCACCACCACCACCGACCACAATATATAACTTAATTTAAATCATTAACAAAATAAAATCAAAATCAAAATTATAACAAACCCATTACTTGTCATTCTTTTTTGGTTGCAAAAATGAGAAGTAATCATTAAAATGAGTTGAAAATGTAAGTTGCAGAGAGAAGTTCAGTTAGGAATTATGTGAAAAACTTTGTCGAACTAGCCGAACTCAACTTTTAATGGAGGTTTTTCTTTCAGAGAAAAGTTCGGTTACGTCGCAAATTTTTTTTTCCTAACCGAACTTTTCTCTGAAAACCTATATATTGAGTTCGGTTACGTCGCAACTTTTTTCATAATTTTTTTTCCCAGCCGAACTTTTAGTTCGGTTACGTCGTAATTTTTTTTCCTAACCGAACTTTTCTCTGAAACAAAAAACTCCATTAAAGCTGAGTTCGGCTACCTGTGTTTTTAGAAACATTAATCGAACTACACTTGCAGATGAGTTCGGTAACCTATTCATCAAATGTTATAGCCGAATTTTGTAAACCAAACGGAAATCAATTTGTAAATTGTTCATTTTTGGGAATGTTTTGGCCAATTCAAGCACCATTAACTAAATTTGAAGTATCCATGAGTACCCAAAACATCATACACTTGTTGTGGATCTTAAAGAAAAAGATCTAAGGTATCATCACATGAATCACTCATATCATAATTACTAAACTCAAAAAAAGATTTTTGGGTTCACCCATCTTCTTCTTCTTATCTCTCAAAAAAAAATGTTAAAAACAAAAAAATCCAACTTATAAAACACTAATCACTAATCACTAATCAGTTTTTAACTAATCACTAACTAAGTTTATCATCAAGGGTAAAGTGGGTATAAAAAAATAATAATTATAAGGGGTGACCAAATATTACTTCTAATATCCTCCCCAAAAACTAATGGGTAGTCCCCCACTTTTTTTTGGGAGTCCCCAAAAGATCATTCAAAGTAAAGGTTCGGTCAAAGAGCTTGTCACCCATTGCAAATCTATGAGCATAACTAACTTTGAAAATGGGCTTGCAAACTTCGGTTTTGATAGACTCACCGCGATTTTACACCGAGGCCTGCACCGAGGGGCAATGGACAGTCGTGATATGCCTCTCAACATCGAGATAGGGAGTGGGGCAGAAGTGGGTCCCACTCCCCCTCTCACAAAAATGAGCTCGGTACACAGTTCGGTGCGTTAATCATTTTCCTGTAAACTTAGGGTCGCCCAATGCTTATAAACCGTAGGATCTTTCTTACCTTTTATTTTGATTTCCTTCTTTCAATACAAAAAGCTATAAATAAAGCCTTTTTTGGGGTTTTTTCCGGTTGAATTCTAGATGAGCTTGAGAAACCATAGCACAGTATTCGGGATTATCATAGGTGAGGTAATCTTCTAATTCACTTTCAATTATCTTATTTTAGTTTTATGTTTATCTAACATGTGCTTGAATTGATCAAAACCAAAAAAAAAAAATTGATCCAGAAAAAACAACAACTTGTGCTTGATGTTGTATTTTGATTAGCTATCTTCTTTCTTTGACATGCAGATAATCAGATTCAACCACAACGCCTAGATATATATATATATATATTTATTTATTTTTGATACACATAAACTGAAATCATATGGGTTTGAAAAAACAAAAGTTATTACAAAAGGAACATCACAACAACATTGGTGAGACAGAGGATAGGATTAGCGAATTAACTGATTCAATTCTTCATCATATCCTCTCTTTTCTTTGATATCAAGCGTGTTGCTCGTACTTGTATACTATCTAAAAGATGGAGATACATATGGACATCTATTCCCACTCTTGATCTGTCAAGAGTCTCAAGACCCGCTACGTTATCAGAGATCAATAAATTCATGGATTTTGTGGATAGTACATTGCATCTTCACGACACGTCATCAAGTATTCAAAAGTTCCATCTCCACACTAATAAACACATGAGTGCATCTCGGGTTCATTCATGGATCTCTAATCTAACAAAGCGTAATGTCAAAGAACTCGATCTCTAATTCTATTTAGAACATTACAAACCTTTTTTCATTCCGCTATTTCTTTTTACCTGTGAATCATTGATTAAATTAGAGCTAACTGTATACGATGCTACCCAACTTCCAAGAAGTTTTTGTTTTCCAAAACTCAAGAGCCTTACACTCATTGGAATCCAATTTGCTAATGATGATTGCTGGAATGAGCAACAGTTTTCTTATTGCCCTGTCCTTGAAGATTTGATTTTGGGGGAGTGCAATTGGTTTGGTGTGAGCAATTTCTGTATCTCAATTCCTTCGCTGAAACTTTTGGAAATTGAAAATGATGGTTTTAGTGATGGTTTACCAGACTGTGTTCTCAAAGTTCATGCACCAAATCTAGTGTCGCTTTCCTATTATGGTTTTGTGGCGAAGGGATATGTTTTTACCAGCTTTCAAAAACTAAAATTTGCAAGAGTTTCCCTCAGCTGTATAAATGGTGTACCATGGGAGGAAAATGTAGATTATAGTGCAGCTGTAAGAAAGTTTATTCGGGCGCTTGTGCATGTACAGAGTCTAACATTATACGATTTATATCCTGAAGCCCTAAAGGTATATTCTTCTTTCTTGGTGCTCTATATGTATATGGTCAATCGGACTCCTCAAAACTGATATATATATATATATATATATATACTTTGACGTTTTATTTATTTATTTTATATGATTGAATATAGGCTCTCTCTATCGTAGATGACTTCGTATTTCATGATTTGAAAGAGTTGATCCTGAAGGATGGAGAAACCACTGATAAATCACTTTTTTGGTTGCTCAAAGCAGTACCTAATTTGGGGTGGCTTGTATTCGAAGAGGCAAGTCCTGTGTTTTGTTAACCATATTTATGCCATTTGATAATTTAGCCTCTTGATGTTTGTTTTCTCATCTCAACTCAGGGTATCTACGACGCTGAAGATGGCCAAGAAAAAGATAGTTGGGCTGGTATTATGTTGACAGAAGGATGTTTGTTTCAACACCTCCGGACACTTTTCCTTGGGTCTTTTAATCGGAATGCGAGGGAGATGAGATGGTTGAATCTAATTTTGAAGAGTGCAAGAGATTTGCAGACAATTTCAGTTAACATGGATGCGGAAAGCAGAGAAGTACTTATCTCAGAATTACGAAGTCTTCCTCTGAGCCTCTGAGGGATGTGAGTTTAAAATTGTAAGAATGAGATTTGACCACACTTTTAAGTCCTCCTTGTCTATCATAAATGTCATGTCATGTGATGAATCATTGTTAGCTGTTACATCACCATCAAAAATTATAATCTTATTCATTTTAGATTTAGACAACAGAGTCGTCGTAACTACACAAGTGCAAAGAATACGAGAGTTCAATTTTTATCTCTATTTGATATCGGGTTGTCTAGAAACTGTAAACCGAGTACAGAAATTTAGAATAGCTGGAACAAGCAACTGACAATCAGTTAATATTTGTTATCGGGTTGTCTAGAAACTGTAAACCGAGTACAGAAACTTAGAATAGCTGGAACAAGCAACTGACAATCAGTTAATTAGCTATCAAAACTCCAACTTTTCGGGATCGAATTTGACACAATTCACCAACATATCTTCTCTTTAAGTACCTGGATTTATCTTGCGGTGTTTTAGACTGCATGCATTTATCATCTACAAAATCGTTGAGAGGGTTAGTAAATCTCCAGGTGTTACTGCTGACTAGTATTAATTTATCTGATGCTACTCCATTATCACAAAATAATTTTGTTGAACATATATCTCTTCTTTACAGTATTAAAGATGTCGATCTATCTAATTGCAACATATCTGCCTCATTTTTTCCCATCCAAGAGCGTAATAATCTTTCCCGTCTATCCTCTCTTAATCTTACGTAAATGTCACTACAAGAAACTTAATATACTGCAGCACCCTATAGTTGTGGCATACACCCCTATTAGTGTCGCGATAACTTATGTAGCAAGAAGTCCTTTTTGCAGCACCAATTTTATTGCTGCAGCAAGAGATTATACTTTTTTGCCACTCTTTTTATATTGTTGTCACAGTTGTGTGGCAAAAGTTTCATTTTGCAACACTAAATTAATTTTTAATATCTTTTGTGGATAATGGGGTTTCATTCAAAAAAGTGGATGTCCAAAGCCCCCTCTCTCTCTGTCTGCAACTAAACAACTCTTTCAAGATTCTTGATTGTGTTTCATGTTTTGATTTCTTACAATCTTTAGTATAATGGTCGTTATCATAGTTTAGTATTACTTCATAAACGCTTGTTGAAGGTTTCATTGAAGTGTCTCTTAAATCATTCTTGGTTTTATGTTTTCGTAATAAACTTATTTTTTAGTTCTTCTTTGATCTAATATCATGTTGTTTTAATCTGTTTTGCAGATTTCCATAGTTGATTCTTGTGTTGTTCCCAGTGGTGGTAATCAGTAGTGATTTCATGTTGTTCAGATTTCTATTGTTTGTCATAGTAGTGTTTGCCTTCAACAATAACAGTGGGTTATTGTGATATCATCTTCTAGAAAGTAATTCCATAAGGTCGTTTGGTTACTGGTATTCCAATTCTCAATTCTTGGTCATCTAAAGAATATATCTTCAACCACCATATCTTCATCATGTTCGTAACAAGATCTATCAAAGCCAAAATTCTGTTCAAAGCAATCAACCTACACGATTCGGTTGTGACGGTATGCCGTGATTGTAGCTCTTTCAGAGGGAAAGTTTTCTTCCAATTCAAATTCAAAAACAAAGTCAAAACAGAACTTCCGTGTATTATGTTTTTTCCTCAACAAACATGGAAAAAAATATCCTCATAATTATTTGTATTTCCATAACCCAATTAGGTATCAGTCTTTAAAACCAAACCCTAATATCTATCACCCTCCTGTGCAAATTCATCTCTCTGCTAGATATCTCAGAAAAACTATGTCTTCTCAAAGCAACAACCAATCTACTAACATCAACACAACTATGCAATCTTCTGTTGCTGGTCCTTCTGCTGCGGGTCCTTCTGTTATTAGACCAATAAGAAGAATAGTAGCCACCGTTGATAACATTGCCGACAACTCAGATGCATTTACCTTCAACCTGCTTGGAAAACTTATCTTCAACAAGCCTCTTGACCATGATGATATTAAGAAAGAAATCAATGAGAGATGGAGAAGTTATAGGAGATATGATATCATCACAAAAGGAACTAATATGTTCCTGTTTAGATTCCACAGGGAGGATGCTTATAATGGTGTTCGTTCTAAAACTTGGATATTATGGGTTTCCTTTTATCTCTTATTCAATACGACCCCAACATCGACATCAAGGAGCATAAGTTTGAACACCATACTTGGACTATCAAACTTAGAAATCTGGGAAATATTATTCTCAATGAAAGACTTATCACTGAGATCTGTAAAGACATGGGTAGGAAAGTTGAACCTGAGGCGAGAAGAAGACAACCAAGAGGAAGTGTCACGAATACTGTCCATGTGGAAATTAAACTTAAAGAACTATTAAGAAGAGGAGGTTGGTACATTACTCCAAGTGGTCAGAAACAATGGGTTATATACCATTTTGAAATGAAGCCTTACAAAACTTGCAAGGATTGTTGGGTTGTTGATCATGTAGACTCAGCATGCAAAAAAATTACACAAGAACATAATGGAGGCTATGACAGAAAGAGAATATGATGCATGGAGCCAAACAGAAGAGGGAAAACGATTTCTGGCTGCCTATATCACCAGCTCGGATGCAAATATCATGGAGGAAGGGGTGGATAATACTGAAGGTGCAAACAACACTGTCGTTTCCAACTCCTCTTTATCTATTTCTCAAAACGGTGATAATTTAGATATTGAGTTTGAAGATGCAGAGAATAGGAAAAACAAAAGAACTAGAGATGAGAGTATCCAGATTAATCCCTCACAGAATAACCCTTTATCTTTCAACCTAAATTCTTCAAATACCCACAACAATCCCATCTTTCAAAGAACCAGCAATGAAATTGAAGATTCGGTTGATTATGGTGACCTCCCTGATGCCAACAAGATGGAATACCAACTCAATCCTGTGGATGATAATCGCTCCATGGCATTTGATAGCGCAGTATCTGAACATCATGGAACAAATGCACAGAATCTCTATGGAAATACTGCGACTTTTAACCAGGTTCTTTATCAAATCCCTAATTTTACTCTTTGTTTTTACATTTTTAATAATTATCACCTTGATTTGCGTATAAGTAGATTAGGTATAAAAATCGAAATTTCTGTGTTCAGTAATTATCTTTCCCCTTTTTATTTAGATACGTTTTCTTATAATTATGTCCTGCACCCATCCCACAATTCTTGTCTGAGTTTCAATTGTTTGATCAGTTTTGTCATCTCTTTCAGTTTTGTTATTTGCCTAAATTTTGGCCATCATACTAGCTGCCTTATTGTCTACAACAATCTCAGCTTCTACACAAATTCTGGTTTTAGCTATTCTAATTCAACTATGAGAATTTTGTCTTGGAATTGCCAGGGATTTGGCAACCATGATACCAGAACTAGTCTGTGGAATCAAATTCAGAGTCAAAACCCAGATGTCATCTTTCTCTGTGAAACCAAAAATGACTCCATTAAAATGACGCAATACCTTAAGAGATTCAGATATCCTAACCATTAGATATGTCCTTCAGTTGGTCTCTCAGGGGGTATTGCTCTACTATGGAAGAGTGGTTTCACACTTAATATCTTGCAAACCACTGATAAGTTGATCCATGCAATTATATCCTCTGACCCAAGTAAACCTGAGTTCTTCATCACTTTTCTCTATGGTTCTACATACCATAATGAGAAAATTGATCAATGGAACCATATTAATAGCATAGGGTCAACTATCAATCTTCTGTGGGTTTTAATTGGAGACCTCAATTTAACTATGTTTTCTCATGAAAGATCCTCCAATACTAGACCAAACATAACTGATTATCCTATTATTCAACAAATTATTGACAGCTCCGACTTAAGTGACTTAGGTTACATAGGGTCTCAGTTTACTTGGTCAAACAAACAATCTGGGACTGATAATGTGAAAGCTAGATTTGATAGATCCATGGTTAATGGTCATTGGTTGCATCACTATAACAACTCTAAACTGTTTCATATTGATGCAATAGGTTTTGACCATTTACCCATTCTTTTGGTTACTAATTGCAATGAACACCAAGGGAAAAGGACTTATAGATACTTTAAGTGTTGGTTTAAAGATCCTACTTGTCAACAAGTTATTAGAGATGCCTATAAAACCTCTGCTAGGGGTTCTGAAGCTTTTAAAATGGTCAACTGTCTCAGAAATGTTAAATATGAGCTTAAAAAATTGAATATCTCCCATTATGGTAACATTGATCATAAAGTCAAAACCTTAACTGATCAACTCAATAATCTGAATAGCAAACCTTATTCTATTCAGAATAATGAGGCCATAATGGAAATGGAACATAATCTTGAACTAGCTCAAAAATCTCAAGAGTCCTTTTATGCTCAAAAATCTAGAGTTGAATTTATCAAAAATTATGATAGGAATACTTCTTACTATCATACTAATGTCAACAGAAGGAGACACTTTAATCATATAAGTTCTCTAAAGATTCCTAATGGTCAATGGTATGAGGATAGAGATACTCTTGAAGACCTTCTTATGTCCCATTTTAAAAACATCTCTACTACTACCAATCCTATTCTTTGTGAGGAATTTTTAAATTGCATTGACAGATGTATCACTAATGAGGAAAATGATAAGCTATTGAGTCCCATTACTCTTGATGAGATTAGGAATACCATAAAGCAAATGACCTAATGGACTTCCCCAGGTCCAGATGGCTTTCTCCCAGGTTTTTACAAACAAAATTTGGCTTTGCTAGAAAATGATGTTTGGTTAACTGTTAAAAACTTTTTTAACACTAAACATCTCTTAAAGGAGATGAATCACACTTTTATCTATTTAATTCCTAAGGTGAATAAGCCTAATAGTCCCTCTGACTTTAGGCCAATCTCTCTCTGCAATTCTAATTATAAAATTATCTCCAAGATTCTAGTGAATAGAATGAAACCACTTCTAGGAAAACTAATATCACCCTACCAGGATGCTTATGCGCCTGGTAGAAACATCCAAAACAATGTGGTGATTTCCCATGAGCTGGTTCATACTATGAAGAAAAAAAAGGATAAGTGTGGTATCATGGGCCTCAAACTGGACATGTCTAAGGCCTTTGACATGGTTTAATGGCCATTTTTAATAGCTGTTCTTAAGAGATTTGGCTTTTCTGAACACTGGTGCCAATTGATCTTACAGTGTATCAGCACCACTAATATTTCCATTATCTTAAATGGATCTCCTTGCACCTCTTTCACTCCTACTAGAGGGATAAGGTAGGGAGATCCCCTATCTCCCTACCTGTTTATTTTGTGTATGGAGTCTTTTTCTAGGTATCTTATCCATGCTGAGCAATCAAATATCATCCATGGTCTTAAAGTCACAAATGATGCTCCAAGTATCTCTCATTTGCTTTTTGCTGATGACTGTCTCCTGTTTGTCAAGGCTACACACAATGAAACTAGCAACCTAATGTCTCTGATAAAGGACTTTAGTAGTATTTCTGGACAAATGATTAATTTTGATAAATCTGCTTGTTTTTTCAGTAAGAATGTCTCTCCTGAACATTGTGTTTCCCTTATTAGATCTATGAATGTTAGGAAAATAGAGTTGAATGAAAAGTACCTTGGCATTCCTCTTTTTATCACCAAAAATAGAACTGAGTCAATGTCACACTTAAATACCCATCATGATTCTAGAGTAGCTAATTGGAAAGGTAAACATCTAGCACAGTCTGGTAGATCTATTCTTATTCAGCACACTCTTAAATCTTCAGCTAACTACCATATGAACTCCTTTCTTCTTCCTGACACTATTATAGATAAAATGGAGAAAACTCAGAGAGATTTCTGGTGGGGTAAAAATGGCCATCAGGGTTATTATTTCAAAAAATGGGATAAGGTTTGCACCCACAAGCTTCAAGGTGGGTTAGGCTTTAGGAATTTAAGAAGGATGAATCTTCCTCTTCTGACTAAAACATCTTGGCTTTTAATTCATAGCCCTAATGATTTGTGGGTCAAAATTATTAAGTGTAAGTATTTCAAAAACTGTCACCCTATCCATTACAAGAAGCCCTAATGGTTTGGTCTAGTATATGTCATGGGTTAGATATCCTTAAAAAGCATGCTCAGTGGGACATAAAAAATAGTAATTCTCTGAATGCTTTCTCTGATAATTGGATCCTTAATCCAACTCTTCCTCTATGTGTTAATCAACCTAATCCCAACTATAAGGTTTCTGAATTTATTATGAATGACTCTAGAGAGTGGAATGTTCCTTTAGTCCAAGCTTTCTTCACTAGTGACAATTGTCTGAAAATTTGCAGCATGAGAATTCCAATCTCTGGTAATGATTCCCTAGTTTGGCCTTATAATAAGAATGGTACACTTACTGTTAAGTCTGTTTACAAATTGCTAGCTAATGATCTCCCTCATAATTCGAACAACAATCCTGATATTGAGGTTCATAGAGCTCTTTGTAAATCTCCTCTATTGCCTAGAACCCAACTTTTCTTATGGAAATGTGTTGAAAATATTCTTCCCACTGGAAGTAAATTAGCTAGATACAATAACAGTTATGATGACAAGCGCAAGGTATGTAATTCTGATGCTATTGAAACCCCAGAGCATATGATCCTTCAATGTTCTTTTGCTAGAAATGTTTGGTCTAATATTCCAATTGTCAGTAATCTTATTTTGCAGGATGTGAATTCCAACATTATCTTAAAAGACTAGGTTACTAAATGGCTTACAACAAGACACTTACAAACCCATCTAGTTTCTGTGATGAATGTTGCCTGGTGTATTTGGAAAGACATGTGTTCTAAAGTCTTTGAGAATAAAACTCCTAACCCCCAGGTCACATCTAGGACTGCAATTAGAATATCTGCAGAGATTTTCAATCAGCTTAGGCCTAATCCCATCAATACTACTATTTCTCCAGCTCAAGACATTAATACTTTTCTTCCACAACAAATGCCTGAAAACAGTTTAATCTTATTTTGTGATGCCTCTTTTGATGAAAATACTAATAAATCTGGAATTGAAATTGTGGTTATGACTACTGCAGGTGAATTCAAAGGCTGCAAATTAGTAGCAGGGAGGAAAGCAAACTCTGAAGCTGCAGAAAGTGAAGCTCTTCTGGAAGCTGATGTTTGTATCAAGGAGAGGAATCTACATGATGCCTATATTGTTAGTGATGCCAAAAATTATGTGGAATATCTTAATAATAGCAGAGGCCAAACTAGTTGGACCTTTCATTCAGTTCTAGATGACTGTTTATTTCTTTTAAAGGATATTCAATTAGTTCATATCAAACATGTCAAAAGATCTCTTAATGGTGTTGCAGACATAGCTGCTAAGCACATTCGAATTGAAAATTTCTCTGGAGAATGGGATGAAAACAATTGTCCTTATTTTCTCCATAATGCTGTAAACTCTTTTTAAGTAATGAAATTCCTTTTTCCTAGCAAAAAAAGAAAAGTACTATGACTAGAAATTTGCTTTTGCAACACCTATATTGAAGATGTGGCAATAGCTATATTTGTTTGAATATAGGTGGCCTAAACTGAAATTTCTTAGGATATCATCAACTTAAGTAACTGGACCATTTCTGAAATTAACTTTGAACGTCCCACTATTAGAGTCTCTTTACACCTCTGACTGTTAAATCGAAGGATCCATCCCAGAAATCAATCTTTAAGAAATTGTTTCTCCGAGATCTGTTTTTACAGAGGAATAACTTTATGGTAATGATACCAAGTTGGATTACCAATCTCAGGATATATTGTATTAGGCGTTAGGCCCTTTGCATTCCCTAAGAGCATTTTCTCCCACTATGGAATGAACAAACATGAAAAATGGATGTTCAAATCAACAAATCTGATGGTTTGAACATTGAGTTGGAACATCCAGCGCGCGTCTGTGGTAAGGACGCGCGATCGTGCCATAGACGCGAAGTCAGAAGGAATGTCTCTGACGTCAAAAGGAATGTCGTTGGAGTCATAAGGAATGACGCCCCTCACATATTCTCTCTCCAAAACCTGATTATTATAATTATGGTTTATTTTTTTTTATAAACGGAAGTTTATGTATAGATGCCCACTTTAGTGGGACCCTATTACTTGGGCACCAAGTATGCAAACTCTATAAATAGAGTCCCAAACCTTTGTATTCTACACACAAATCTAATAGAATTTCTCTCTTCTTCTTCTCCTCTACTTTGTGTCTTCTTTTCTATTTTCTAGTTTTACAACACGTCATCAGCACGTAGCTCTAATCACCGAGCGTCTGATATGTGAAGCCGACGGCATAAATAGGGATATTTTTTTCTTCTTTTCAAAGTATGCATACACTGGAAATTATGTGAGATCGTGATAAGCTAATATGATTGTCTAATATTCATTTATGGTAGCTACTAAAATAATAAAGATTATGGTTGTTAACCCCTTTGCAGAGGAATATCGACAATGTGATTGGTTGGCATATATTCCAAATTAGATTGGATTAATTTCTTGATTAACGCGATTTTGGATCCAAGCCAAGCCTATTAATTAAAGGTTGGTGTAGTCGCATTGCGTATTAAGAGAAATAAGTCGTTTTAAGAACGATTGAGGGTTTTAGGTTCAAACCCGAGGATTGGTTCAATAATATATCGTTCTCTCTATATGATGCATTTTGCGTGGTAGTCTTGAAGGACTCGTATTGCATTCACACAAGTGATTTGCTTGGAGAACATATTCAAATTTGTATTCTTTGGAGGATTCAAATTATATTCAGGCAGCCATTTGACTCGATTATGTCAGGTTTAACAATCTTGTATGTGTTTTTAGAAGTTTGGTACCAAACCTAAAATCCAAATTAATTAGTTGGTGATATCAGCTTTATATATAGGTCTCTTAAGGAGTCCATAAAAACACAAAAATCCACGCTTTAGCTACATATATTCTTTTTTTTTTCTCCCTTAAATCTGCAGTTAGAATTATGCTAGCTTAAACTCTTATTTAAGATGGACTAGAGTTATTTTTTTGATGCTTGTCTTCTGTAAAACTCATATAGTTGGGTTAGCATCAATATTTACGTCAAAATTTGTACTCTTTTTTCCTTCGTTTCAGGTTTTGTCCCATGTAGTTTTCCTGACAAGGTTTTAACGAGGCAACATCTCATTGACGTTTAATTTTCTTTCCAAATGTTGATATTTATGCTCTTTTCCCTTCGTCCATATATTTTTTCCCATTGGGTTTTTAATGGAAAGGTTTTAGTGAGACAAATTATTTAACATAGTGGTCATCCAAGGGGGAGTTATATCAAATTTTGGTTATTTGGTGGATTCCCACCATTAACTAGGTCATTTTGTTAGACCACAGTCTCCTATGAATTTGGATATTATTCCAATCCATATATGGTATGATCACAACTTTTGTTCACCTATGCAACTAAAACTAAATATTGGAACTTTGTTGAAGAAATTACATCAACTAGTTCCGCAAATCATCTTCGAGAAGCTAGCAATACAAGAAGCAAGTCCTGAATGTATTTAAAGAAGCGTGAAGACTAGAGAACACTAACATTAGAAGACTAACACAAAACAAGACTTCATCAGCTGGAAAATTTCTCACGAAAGCATTGCTGTCTCCATCATTCAAGATATTCGTTTATCGAAATTGGGAAATCTCAACTCGAAGATTTGCGAGCCAAGACTTAGCTGGAGTACTTATCAGGGGGAGTATCAAACTAGAAGATACTTTACTGGACCATCATGTTGTACTCTTTTTCCTTCATCCAGGTTTTTCCCAATGGGTTTTCCTTGTCAAGATTTTAATGAGGCAACATTCATGTCCAGCTTTGTTCTAAGTTTTCTCACAATTGTACTCTTCTCCCTTAGATCAGGTTTTGTCCCTTTTGAATTTTCCTGACAAAGGTTTTAATGAGGAAATTGCTTAGATACAGTGGTCATCTAGGGGGGGTGTTATAAACGGAAGTTTATGTATATATGCCCACTTTAGTGGGACCCTATTACTTGGGCACCAAGTATGTAAACTCTATAAATAGAGTCCCAAACCTTTGTATTTACACACAAATCTAATAGATTTTCTCTCTTCTTCTTCTCCTCTACTTTGTGTCTTCTTTTCTATTTTCTAGTTTCACAACAATTTTTTATTATTTATTTTATTAGTTAAATAATTTGTGGGACCAAACTCTTATTAGTTTATATAAATAAAATCATTAGTGGGACCCAACTCTTATTAGTTTATGTTAATAAACTCAATAGTGGGACCCTAAAATATCAGATTTTTTCATTTTGTCTTGTTTCCCATAATGGAGAATGCAGTTTGTTCATCCACGTGGATAAACAATTTTTTATTTTTGTTCATTGCCATAGGAACTGCTCTAAGCGCCCAATATATATCTAGGCGCCCCTTGCACGACTCGTGCGCCTAGAGCGCCTTTTACAGATCTTAGGGATCTCAATCGGTTGGATATCAGTAACAAAGATACCACTGCACTGTGGGGGTACACTGGCCTTCATTGTTCCGTCCTGGTCTGGCTCCCATGGATTCCCAGCTCTCAGCCCGTCACAGGTTTGCCCGGCCCAGCTGCTGTATTCATGTTTTTCCATGACATGTAAAAGAAATTTACGTGAGAGTAGGATTTTCCGGTGTGCACCAAAACCCTAAACTTACGTGAGAGTAGGGAAAAAGAGATTTCATCCGCCGTCAAAAGACTCAAAACCATCAAGGAAAATATTGCATCAGCAATCCTTCAAGAAGATGTTATCATCCTTATACTTTCGATATTACCAGCCAAATCAATCATACGATTCAGGTGTTTATCTAAACTCTGGTTAGGACGTTTCAAGAACACTGATTTTATCAGGATGCATCTTAACCATGCCATTGAAAATAATAAGTATAATGTTTTTCTTACTACACTATCTTCGTCCCGCTACGGACCAGTACCAAGTTATTATCGCATAGATTTTGATGAGACTTCGGCATCATCCTTGAGTGATAAGGCTGTCAAGGTTGATTTACCAATATTTACTATTCACAAATGTATTGGTTCATGTAATGGCATATTTTGCTTTACTAAATACATTTCATTTGATTCGGTGATAGTTTCCCTATGGAACCCATCTACTCAAGAATTTAAGGAGATAGTTCATGAAAAACCAGTTAATGGAGATGTTGTAGCATATGGGTTCGGTTACGACTGTAAGATCGATGATTTCAAGTTGATATTAATATTTAAGCAGCACTCAATAATTAATTCAAATACTTTTTGTGAAATTCATGTTTACACGCTAGGTTCAAGTTCATGGAGAAATATGGGAAACACTCCTCGTGTACGCATAGGAAACACTCCTTGTGTAGGCAACATCAATTCTATGAAGCTTTTTAACGGAGCTTTGCACTGGGTAGCAGAAAAGGTTATAGTTACCGATGATGATCATCAAGGAGTAACCACGGTTATAGTTTCTTTTGATATAGCTGAAGAGACAACAAATGAAATGGAAAATTGGGAAAATGACCCAATATGAACTGCAATCTTGGGGATCTGCCCCAACGTTAAAAAATATTGGAAAAGTGACCCACTGTTAGAAATATCGGTTAAGTCCACATGTGCGACTTCCCATGTGCGAAAAAAGGCAAAACGTTTACTCGAAGAAGTTTTTCGAGTTCCATTACAAGTTGAGTTTTTTGTATCTAGAGTATAACCAAGGACAATCGATGACTTCATGATCATCACCTTTGTTACACAGTGAACATTTTTCCACCTTCTTTTGCCAACGTCGATTGCATCATAGGATGCCTACTTATCATCTGCAAGGAATCAAACTAACCGTAGTTCACTTAATGGCCTTACTACAAGGCCTCCACGAGATTCCTAAGAACTTCTACCCCAAACGGTTTCACCAAATGGGAAGAATGTGGATCAATTTCTAAGCAATGACAAAACTTGAACCCAGAAACTACTTTCATTAACATATCAGCTGGATTGTCTTTGGTATCGATCTTCACAAGTAGAATTTCTCTAACAAAGTGAAATCGAACATCTATATGTTTGGTTATGGCATGATGTGCTTGATTCTTAGCCAATTAAATTGCACTAAAACTATCACAATGCACAATCAGCTATTCCTACACAACACCCTTGTCACCGAGCAAACCTTGTAACCATATAGCCTCCTTAAATTCCTCTCTCACTGCAATGTACCCGGCTTTAGTAGTTGAGAGATCCACAATAGATTGCAAAATTGATCTCCAACTAACCGGTGCTCTAGCCAAGGTAAATACATACCCTGTAGTTGAACGTATCTTGTCCAAATTACCAGCATAGTAAGAATCTACATAACCAACACACAACTGATTTTTCCCATCTTCTTTCATAAACTCCAAGACAACATCAACTATACCATAAACGTACCTCAAAATCCAATTCACATCTTGCCAATGTCCTTTACAAGGATTACACATATAATGACCGATCATACTTACTGCATGTGAAATATCAGAACTCAACTTATAATGAGGACCAAGAGGAGTACTTACAGATTTAGTTCCTTAACAGATACCAAATTTATGTAAAACTTTCTTCATATATGCCTTCTGAGCAAGGTAGTCAATATCGGTTGTACATGCCAATATTACAGGTTTTTATCAGGTATCGGAAAATACCTATACGATATCGAAAATATCGGCGATACAAGGTTCGTACAGACTGATATATCGGTTTTACCTATTGTTTGAGGGTAAAAACTGGTTCTGCTATTTTTGGTAAATTTGGGTGTGTTGATGAGAAACGAATTAATACCCTAAACAAATGCACTGCACAAGAGTACTTTTGGATTCAAGAGATCAATATGTAAGACTCTACCCTAAACCAAAAAATGGCCGTTCCACATTCAATTCGGTCACAAAGTGAAGGAGAAGGGTTGATCTTAGCGAGGGAAGCGAAGAAGGTGTTTGAGATCAGAATGTTGGATAATGAAGGTGTGGATATTTTATGACTTGTATCGGAATATGGTTTCTGAATACTTGTGTTGATAACACTTGTGTTCTTTTGAAATAGATTGAAAACCTATTTATATAAGTCATTGAGTGCACCCTGATCTCATAGGAAGTGGAGGAAGTTAAGTAGTGGAGAAGTGAAGTTTGTGCTGAAAGTGGTGATAATCGTGTTTCTGTTATGAGGGAAGACTGGTCACACTCCCACCCACTACTCTCATTACTTGTTAACCGTCCATCCTTTCCTGACACTTTCACGTAATGGGCGTGTTGCACGCTGCATGATGTAAACTGCCCGACCAATACCCTAGTGAGTATCCCCCAGTTTGTGACATGTTTGATGTCTCGAGTAAATGGGTCAAGTGGTGAGACTTGCCGCTTAAAGAAGCACATAGTGCTTGTTAGGTCAAACGATAAAATTGTTCGTGAAATCAGAATTTATGAATCATCGTTTATAATCGATGCGTATAAAGCATTATTTATGGTCGATGTGCATAAGGCATCATTGTTTTAAAGATCGCCTAAATTAGTCGCGAGTCGACCGTCTTAAAAGAAGAGCGTGACAGGGCAACTTTGGGCGATCGTTTGGTAGCTCTAGGGGTAAGCAACTTCTTGGCCGATCACTCCCTATAGGCGAGTGGCGGATGTTATCCATTCTAAAATCCTATCGGTTGATGTAAATTGGATCTGGATCGCTCAAATCGGCTAGCCAAGTTGAATGGCTGAGATAATTTGCGGCAGTTTTGCCTGTTGTTGAGTCATACAAGAGGCACAAATGGACATCTTTGGGTGATCGTTTGAGGAAAACATGAGCGAGTTATATCTTGGACGATTGCTCCTCATGGAAGGGGGTGGCCGGTGATCACAACGTCACCCTATTAGTTATCTAAAATCTAATCTAAACCGTCTGACCAAGCTAGCAAAGTTGGACGGACGAGATGGTTTGCGGCAGTTGTTCATTGTCGTTAATGTATTTTTAAGGTTTGGGAGCCGCGCGGCTGACTCTATTTTGGACGATTGATTCAAGACATTGAATGTTAGTTTGAAGAGGCCGATCGGCCATATGCAAAGGTGGGTTACCAGTGAGCACGCTAACACTTTCGGGGTCACCCGAAATTGAATCTAAGACACTTGATTTGACTGGCGAATATGGATGGTTGTGATTGATTTGCGACAATAGTATATTGCCACAACGCAACTTAGGGTTTCAAAACGATGCGTCCACCCTACTTTGGGCCATAAATTTGTTGTATTTTAATCTTTCTATGAGCAATTCGATCGACCGAGGGTGGAGTTGGGCCGATGGTGAACTCATTAGCACTTCTTTGATCGTTCGAGATGCGATTTAAGCCGGCCTAGTGTTGGACGGATGCGATGGGTTTTGAAACCGTTTTTGCCGATCTTTGCTCATTCAATCTTGTTTCTCCAATAGCGCGATCACCCACTTTAAGTTCAATCGTTCGAAGAACTGCGATTGTACATAGATGAAATCCGTTCACCCTTGGTGTTAGTAGGCCCACCGGTGGTCATCATGATGACCACCTAGTTCCATTATGAGTAGGCTAGGTTTTTTAGATCGCGTGGCCAAATTGTGTGGACGTGATTATTTTTTGAGACTAACATGAACAGTCTAGATTTTCCTTAAGGAATTAAATGGCGTTCAATCGCGCTATCTCTTAACCAAAAAAGTGTATAAACACGCTAATCTCTTTATCAGAGAGTGGTGTAGCCTACTTGAGTGTTTTCATGCAGGTCTCAACATTGACACTTCAGGAGATTCATGTTACTCCGCTGCTAGTGAACATTAATCGTCATGTCATGCCAATATTGAGAGTTCAGCTGAGAACATAATATAGGAAAACACTAGGCAGGTCATGCATTAGTGCATAATGCAATAGGTTAAAGTTTACAGAATATCAGGGGTTGTTGATTTAAGCACCATTCTGAATAAGTAAAGAGGTTTGGATACTCATTACTTTTAAATGGCCTTTATTCCTTTACAGGATGACAATGCATTAAATACAGGGTTTTACAATTTTGACCCTGAACTAAAAAATCACCATCAACACCTATACACTAATAATATCGGTTTTAGTGAATAAAATTTTCATCAACATGCATATAGTCTTTACAAACAAGCAAACCTTCAATTGGAAAAGGTAAAAATCCCTAACGTATTTATGATATAAATTAAATGACTATATTGTAGGATATAAGATGGAAATCATATTTAGATCGCAAGGAAGGGAAATATAAAAGATAAAAGTGAAGGATAATAAGAAAGATTTACCGGCATAATGGGACAACAATCACAACGCTGGAAAATAAACCACCTTGTATTTTGGAAATTTGAGATATGTGTATGCTTTTTATTATTCTTTTACTATGATTTATAAATATTTGAAATTCTGGTTTTAATGATGCATCACCGATAAAAAAAATATAATCTTTTGTATAAGTGTATAGGACCAGACCGATACTAGACCGATACGCGATATTAACTACCTTGTTTTGAGACAAACAAACTTTACCATTTTCTCTATCACGTTGAATCTCTATGCCAAGAATCTTCTTAGCTTCTCCTAACTCTTTCATCTCAAACTCAGTTGACAATTTGTGTTTCAAATTCTCATCTCTTTCTTGTTATTCGATATTATTAGCATATCATCGACATACAAAAGCCAATATATAAAAGACTCATCACGTGGCTTCTTGAAGTATGCACAATGGTCATAGTGACTTCTTGTGTATGTCTGGCCAATAATAAACTGATTAAATCGCTTGTACCACTGTCTTGGAAACTATTTCATCCCATATAACGATCTTTTTAGCTTACATTCACAATCTTATTTTCCGGCAACTTTGAATCCACTCGGATGAGTCATATATATCTCCTCTTCTAGATCACCATGTAAGAACACCGTCTTGACATCTAGCTGAACTAGGTATAAATAATACAGTGCTACCAAGGCTAACGAAATTCGGATTGATAAGTATTTCATAACTGGAGCGAACACCTTATTTTAGTCAATCCCTTCTCTTTGAGCATAAGATTTTGCGGCTAACCTTGCCTTGTAGCATACTTTATTCACCCAAGATCCTTCTTTCTTAGCATATACCCACTTGCGCCCAATGGCCTTCTTACCATTTGGAAGCTTCGTAATAATCCATGTGCCATTCTCGTAAAGAGACTCCATCTCATCTTGCATAGAAGATTCTGATTCTTGAAGCTATACGTTGTGTATAGCTTCAAAATAGGTATTAGGAATGCCTTCTTCAATAACTGGTAATGTATAAGCTATAAAATCTTCCATCCAACTAGGTTTCCTGGTTGATATGGTCTCAATGACCATAGATTATGTATCTTATACCGCTTCTTGTTCCTCTTCATTAATATCATCAGTGTCATTTGGAACTTCAACTTTACCTCCCTTGTAGACGCTACTCCTTCGGAAGTAGTCGTAATAGATATAGACTTAGCTGGAAGTGGTGGAGTTGCATCAATATCCACATGCTGCAAAGGTTCACCGGTACTGGTAGTGTTCTCCACCTTCCGACAACCCAAAGACTTCACCGTTGACGCTTCATCAAATGTAACGTCTCTACTCATGACTATCTTCTTTTGTATTGTATTCCAAATTTTGAACCTTTTCACTCCTTTCTTCACACCCATAAGAATCCCTTTAACAACACGACTATCATGCTTGTTTTTACTAACATGATACCAAGCAGGGCAACCAAAGATATGAATTGAGTCATAGTCATAAGCTGGTTTACCATACCGCTTCTCCATCGAAGTTTTACCTTATAATGAAGCTGATGGAAACCTATTAATGAGGATTCACACATATGTAACTGCCTCAACCCAAAATGCTTTACCTAATCCAGCCTTAGATAACGTACATCGTACCTTCTGCCGCAAAGTACGATTCATGCGTTCAACTACCATATTTTGTTGCGGTGTCTTCTTAACTGTGAAGTGCCTTTGTATTCTCTCATCCTGACATATTTTCATGAATGGATCACTTTTGTACTCTCCACCATTATCCGAACATAGTACCTTGATCTTTCTGCCAGTTTGAGTCTCATTTTCCTTTTTTCACCTCATAAAGACTTCTAGGACTCCATCGTTATGCCTCATGGTGTACACCCATATGCGCCTTGAATAATCATCAATGAATGACACGAACCAATGTTTCCCTCCTGTTGATGGTGGTTTTTAGCTTAGGGTTAAAATCGTAAAATAATAAACCCTAGAAGACATTGATGTCGCAATATTTAAAATAACAAGCATTTACTAGGAAAATTTACTGAAACCTTTAATGTGTCTCTAAATAATTATCGTGGTATCTTTTTTAAATTAGGGTTACGACAAGCCAAACCCTAATTCCCACATGTCCTAATGGAAAATCATGCTAGCCACAACGACCGCTCCAAAGCATGCCAACCATGCTAGCCGCACCTCTGTGCCAATGGTAAATCATGTTAGCCATACTAACCGCGCCAAAGCATGCCAACCATGCTATCCGCACCTCTGTGCCAATGGAAAATCATGTCAGCCACACCGACCGCGCCAAAGCATGCCAACCATGCTAGTCGCACCTCTGTGCAAATGTAAAAGCATGCCAGCCACACCAACCGCGCCAAAGCATGCCAACTATGCTAGCCGCACCTCTGTGCCAATGGAAAATCATTCCAGCCACACCAACCGCGCCAAAGCATGCCAACCATGCTAGCTGCACCTCCGTGCCAATGGAAAATAATGCCAGCCACACCTACCGCGCCATGCGAAATGCACCTGCCATGGCCCCATGCCGCGCCACTATCCGGCCTTCACTACGCGGCTATCAAAACGAATGAGTGCAACAATCAACGGTTGCCCTTCAATCCTAGGAGAAAATCCTTGCCCTCTAAGGTTACCAAATGACCTTTTCCCCCCAAACCCTAGCTTGGTCATGCGCCTAGGCCAAGCTAGTCACGCCATGCGCCTATGGCATACCCTTGGCCCCACATGCTAAGCCAAACCAAACCTAGCCAAGCTAGCCGCGCCATGCCAAACGCACTCTTCCTTGGACCTAGCTATGCTAGTCCCACCATGCCAAGCCAAACGCCCTTGCCTTAGCCCTAACCACGCCATACACCCATGGAAAACCCTTGGCACCACATACCAAGCCAAAACCGCACCTAGATTAAGCTAGTCATGCCATTCGCCTATGCCAAACCCTTGGCCCCACATTCCAAGCAAAACCAAACTTAGCCCAAGCTAGCCGCGCCATGCCAAACACACTATGCCTTGGCCCTAGCTATCCTAGTCACACCATTCCAAGACAAACGCCCTTGCCTTGGCCCTAACCACTCCATATGCCGATGGCAAACCCTTGGCCCCACATGACAAGCCAAACCAAACCTAGCCCAAGCTAGCCGCGCCATGCCAAATGCACTATGCCTTGGCCCTAGCTATGCTAGTCACACCATGCCAAGACAAACGCTCTTGCCTTGGCCCTAACCACGCCATACTCCCATGGAAAACCTTTGGCCCCACATGCCAATCCAAACTCGCACCTAGCCCAAGCTGGTCACGCCATGCGCCTATGAAAAACCCTTGGCCCCACATGCCAATCCAAAGCCGCACCTAGCCCAAGCTAGCCGTTCCATGCCAAACGCACTCTTCCTTGGCCCTAGCTATGCTAGTCACACCATACCAAGCCAAATGCCCTTGCCTTGGCCCTAACCACGCCATACGCCCATGGCAAATACTTGGCCCCACATGCCAAGCCGAAATCGCACCTAGCCAAATCTATCCATGCCCAAGGCAAACCCTTGGCCCCACATGCCAAGCCAAAGCCGCACCTAGCCCAAGCTAGCCGCGCCATGCCAAATGCACTCTGCCTTGGCCCTAGCTATGCTAGTCACATCATGCCAAGACAAACGCCCTTGCCTTGGCCCTAACCACGCCATACGCCCATGGAAAACCCTTGTCCCCACATGCCAAGGAAAAATCGCCCCTAGTCACGCCATACGCCCATGGACAACCCTTGGCCTCATATACCAAGCCTAACCTAGCCGCGCCACCCTGTTGGCCTTCCCTACGTGGCCACCAAAACGAAGGTGTGCAATAATCAACGGTTGACCTTCAATCCCAGGAGAAAATCCTAGCCATCTAAGGTTACCAGACGACACATGGTAACCTTTGGCCGGAAAACCTAAGTTGGGCCACGCCAAACCATGTCATGCCAACCTAGCCGCGCCACCACGTTGGCCCTCACTACGCGGCTACCAAAATGAAGGCGTGAAACGATCAACGGTTGCCCCTCCTCTCAAGATGCAAAATCTCGACCGTCGAAGGTCACCAGGATAGCAAGTTTTCCGAGCTTGACTTGCCAAGCCACAACAACATGCTACATGTTTTCCAAAAATATTCAAGACATCAACACAAACTGGGGGATCATCTTTGGGTTTTGGTTTGGCGGTTTATAGCATGCGGCGAACACTACACCCGTCATAAGGAAGTGTCATGAGGGTGAGGCTGTTAGTAAATACGAGAAGTTATGTGTGAAACGTTCATGGGACATAAAGCACATGTGTTAACAACTTTATAAGACATCAATTCCATAATGTCAGCAGTTTCATGAAAACCAGTTTCATGCGTTCACAACTTTATGGACATCAATTCCATGCATACGGTTACCACCTCCTCCTATTTAATTCCCCACTCCTTAATGAGACCAGGGTACGTTTCTATTCCGACTTGTATAAATAGGTCTTACCTATTTCCATTGAATAACAAGTTCATACGGGAGATGCAACACTCAGAAATACTTACTTGCTAGCTCACCTCGTGAGCTCTCTTACTTTTTGTCAACTATTCTAGTCTCACCATTTTCCTTGCTTCCCTCACCAAAACCAACCCATTCTCCTCCACTTTGTGACCGAAGCAAGTCTGGAACGACCATTTCTTGGTTTAGGCCGGACTTGTACAAATTGATCTCTCGAATCTAAAAGTACTCCCTTGCAGTACATTGTTTAGGGTTTAAATTGTTTCTCACCTGCACACCCGCATTTACCGAAACCAGCAGAAACCATTTTCACCTACAAACACCTCCCAATGATGCATTCTTGGGGGGACCCCAAACATCTGAGTGAACATAATCAAGAAAACCACTAGTATTGTGGATTGTTATGCCAAAGCATGCCATAACTTTGTGGTCTCCATAACTGCAGTCTCCTTAGCAATCCATAGATTACCTTTAGAATACCATTTTCAGCGACGAACTTGTATCCCTTAGCTTCCAAAGTTCCGAGCGAAATCAGATTCTTCTTAATAGCAGGTACGAACCTTACTTCCTTCATCTCCCGAACCATGCCATCATGCATCTTGATTATAATACTACCAATCCCAATCACCCTACATGTGTGATTATTCCCTATACGCACTTCTCCATCAAACTCTTAAAAGATTGAGAACGAGTCCCGATGAGGACAAATATGATAAGTAGCACCAGAATCTAGTACCCACGTACCGTTAATTATGATAAAAGTTGATGGTATCATAGTTATCGAGAAATATGAATCTTTATCTAAATCTTCACTTGTATTAGCAATGTTCACCTCGGTCTTGTTGTTATCCCTTTCTCTATCTTTACACTTGGTACAATCCTTAACTCAATGCAAAAAGTCATGACATCATGCATATTCATCCTTCTGCAGACGCGCCCTTGAATTTGAACGCCCTTTACCTTTGCCATGATCACCATTCTTCTTTTTCTTGTTTGTTCAACGACCTCTTGCAAGCAGTAAGTCATTATTAGCTTCATTTGACAAGTTGACATATCTTCACAGTCAATCTTGCTGAACTCCTTACCACGTAATGCTGTAGTGACCTCACCATATGTCATCTTATCCTTTTCGTGCATTAAAGCCTTAATCACGAGTTTGTCTTTCAGGAAGGGAGTTTATCAGAAAAAAAGCTTGTTCCTCGTCCTCAATTGTTTCATCGTAGTTGATCAACTCAGCAAGAAGTTTGTTATATGAATCTAGGTGCTCAGTTACAGAGGCACCCTTCTTCATGTTATAGCGATACAAATTCCTATCAAGATGTATCCTATTTGGCACATTCTTCACAAGATATTCTTTCTCTAGATTTTCCTAGAGATCCTTAGTTTAAGTCTCGTGCTGATAATTAACTCTTACTGTTGTTGCTAAACACCCATGAATCTAACCCAGACATAATTTATTCATCTTGTTCCACTGCTTGTCATACATCTCCACTGGCCGATCTTCTAGAGCTTCCTCTAGGTCAAGATGAACAAGAGCATCCGTTACGTCTGTTCTCTATAAACCAAAGATATTGGTTCCCGTAAAATTTTCTACCTTGAGTTGTGATCTATGTGAATGAAGTATTTCTTCTTTTGTTTCTTTATCTTTACTTGTGGACTCCGAATGTTCTACTATCAGACCAACTAGGTTTTCCGGATCATCCATTGCTCACAAACAACCAAATATAGATTAGAAAAAACTAAACTTTGAGATAAGAATCACCTCAAATAACTTCAGAAAAAATACCCGCACCGCAATATTACGAATACCCGAAATTCCAAGAACGTAACCCGAGCTCTTGATTCCAATTGTTGCGCTAAAACCTTGCGAAAGATATTTGTACAGCTGCACAATAATACTCTAAATATTGCAAAGAACACAAACTAGAAAAGAAAAGAGACAAGAATTTAACGAGGTTGAATCATCGGTAAAAATAAAAAAATTATATATTATCGTTTAGGAGAAAACATATAAAACCTAAGAGATAGGAATTTTTTGGTGTGTTTTCTAGGTTCTCTACTAGGCTATTTATATAGGTATATTACTTAGCCTAATACACGTATATTATTACGTAGCCTATAAGATTAGGGTTTCGTAACTTACGAATTCCCTAAACTTTACGAATAGCAAATCAAAATCAAGAGTTACAATACATCAAGAGTTGCAATACTCTTGACCGGCTGATTTTGGGATATACCAAAATCTCTCCACCGACTCAACTTGACCGGCCTATATCTTCTAGGATCTAGAATACACGACTTTGGAGTTCCATGTTAATTTGGAGTCTCACAAACCGTGTCCTATAAACCAGCATCCTACGGACCTCACATTAGTACATTGTGATTGAGTACGGACCTCACATTAGTACATTGTGATTGAGGGTGTACAAATTAGCCGGTGGCATGCTGATCTAAGCGGGTCCATCATTGTTCGGACCAAAGCCTGTCACGGGCTACTCCGGCCCAACAGTTAGTTTTCCATGACATGTATATATATAGTGGCCGGTTTGTAGAAAACCCTCCGTATTCAGGATTCCCCTGTGTGCGTGAAACCCTAACTTCATCATGCAGAAGCTCCGGCAAAAAAAGATCCCATCTCTCGTCAAAACTATGAAGGGTGAAATCGCACTACCGAGCCTGCCAGAAGATGTTATGAACATTATACTTTTGATGTTACCATCCAAATCAATTTTACGATTCCGGTGTGTATGTAGACTCTGGTTAAAACTATTAAAGACCCCTGGTTTTGTCAAGATGCATCTTAACCATGCTGTTGAAAATAACAACTATAATGTTTTCCTTCAGACATATTCTTTATCCGCACCATCTTATTATCGTGTGGATTTCGATACGGCTTCGGCATCATCCTTAAGTAATAAAGCTGTCAAGATTGATTTACCATCGAGTGTCGAGCGCAAACTTTTGATTGGTTCATGTAATGGCATATTATGCTTTGCTCCTCCCACTCTATGTAATTCGGTTAGAATTTGCCTTTGGAACCCATGTACTCAAGAATTAAAGGAGATAGTTAAAGAATTATATAAACAACGTACTGTGGCATATGGATTCGGTTACGACTGTAATATCCACGATTACAAGTTGATATTAATAGTCGATGACCCCTTCGATCATATTTCTTCTGAAATTCAAGTTTACACACTGGGTTCAAATTTATGGAAGAACATACGGAACGGTCTTTCTGTATATCGCTATGGGTATTATGGTCATCTTTTAAATGGAGCTACGCATTGGTTAGCAAGAAAAATTATAGTTACGGATGATCGAGAAATGGTTCTAACTAAGGTTATAGTTTCTTTTGATATAGCTGAAGAGACAACCAAAGAATTCCAAATACCAAGTTGCTTCTTAGAGGAAAGAAACGAGTTTAGTAGTGAAAAGGTGGGTGTGCTTGGAAAGGACCTTTGCTTCTCACTTTCTATTTCAGGCGTATTTGAGTTATGGCTCCTCAAGGATTACGACATTGTAGATTCCTGGATTAAGCTTTTATGTATTCAAGAGAAGATGGAAATACTTAGTATTTGGAGGACGCTGTCATATTTCAATAAGAACCGCGAGATTCTATTCAGCTGTTCTCTTTTGAAAGGGGATGATTCTGAGAATTCTTTGGTCTCATATGACTTGAGTAATGGAAGTTTAAGGTTTTTGAAAATTTATGATATGCCAGGAAAGTTTACTGCAGAAACTTTTATCGGGAGTCTAGTTTCCTTTAATTCGAACTGGTGAATCCTTGAAGTCATGTTTATTAAAAAAAAAGAAAAAAAGAAAAAAAGAATTTACAGGGGGTTAGTCCACGAGTGAGTTGGGGGAGTTTAATGTATTTAGAATCTAGGGGAATTCGAGGGAGTGTAAGAGAGCATAGGGAGTTTGAGAGAGTTTGGTGTTATGAGTGTAGGGAGTTTGAAAGACTCTCCCAAAATCTCTACTTTTTTGAGAGATTTGGAGTGAGGCAAAAATACACTATAAACTCCCCAGAACTCCCCCTAAAAAACCAACTCCCTAGCATTCTATTTTTTACCACTAACAGGGAGTTTAAGAGTTTCTTTCAAACTCCCTAGCATTCTATTTTTTACCACTAACAGGGAGTTTCTTTCAAACTCCCCCACGACTAACGGGGTTTTCTAGGGAGTTTGGGAGACTCTTCTAAACTCTCCCACGACTAACGGGGATTTTGAGAGACTCCCTTGAACTCCCCCACGACTAATAGGAAAAAACCAAACTACACACAACTCCCCAACTCCCTTGAGGACTAACACCCTGTTAATTTGTTTACAACAAGTGCATGGCTGCATGCACTTAAGTTGCCAGGGAATAACCACGCACTTAATGGTCTCAGTTAAGCTATCTGTAGTAGCTTTTAATTCAAGCTTCAACATCAAATTAATGGCTTGCAACTTGTGTCTGTTGTTACTAGTCGGGATACAAACGAGTCCTCCAAATTTGTCATTATACGGTGAACAGGTATTCGTAAAGCAAACATCACAGATTTAGTCTATGAGCGAACAATAATTTAGCATTTAAAGGCAGCACATCAGCAACCCTCCTTCTGTCCTGAGGAGGGAGGAATATATGATTGTTTTTTTATCCCTTTTCCGATCGTTTTTCTCGGAGGTCATTAATTATGGAGCTTGAACCAAGAACAACTTCCTTTTTTTTTTTGATCGGTCAAAAGGAAAAGATTCATTGAAAAAAGGTATTTAAGGGGTACCTCAACCCAATAAATACAACCGACACAACAAAGGAGATCGAGTTTGGAATCGATCACCCAAAGAAGAGAACAAAGAGTCAAAGAGAATGAGAGAAAACAAACAAACACTAAACGCCTCACATCCACCTCAAAGCGGCCGATAGAAATACGAATCCCATAATGCTATTACCATGTTAGCCGTCAAATCCAACATTTTAGTGTTTGCCTCCGCCCAAAAGTACGCTTGAATCTTAATATCTCGGATTAAACTTTCCAAATTTCTCTTTTTGTATTCTAGAGTTCCTTTCTTTCCAAATGCACCACCATATTTCCACCGGTAAGTTGTTCCATATACGATCAAGTCTTTCATCTCCCCAATCATAGCTCCAAGCTTTTATTGTTGTGGAGATATCAATATCGTAATTCCAATTGAAGTTGCATCCTTCGGCAAAATAATCCCAAATTCTTTTTGTTCGCCAACAATCATAGAATAAATGGGTACTTGTTTCATCTTCTTCTTCACAAAACCGACACACCCTATCCACATCCATACCCCTTCTAAAAAGCTTGTCCGTCGTCATCAACCTTTCAAGGTACAAGAGCCATAGAAAAAAGTTTACTTTGTACGGATAATGTCGACTCCAAATAATCTCATTTGGGAAGTTACTATCGCCTTGGTCACAAAGAGAATCAAACCCACACTTAACCGTATAAACATCAACCATATTGTTTCTATCCACCATCCACAATCTAGAGTCTACAACCCCTTCTTGAATATTCACCACTTCTAGTAATGAGTTTATGGAAGCAATCTCCCTCATTATGGCTTGAGAATATCTAATTCGAGACATGAACTTCCACTTGATGCCGTTACTCGAAATCTTATTTAAACTAGCCACCACCTTCCCTTTTGTTCTTGAAGCTTCAAATGCCAATGGAAAGCTATTGCATAAGACGGCATCTTCAATCCAAAAATCTTCCCAAAACCTAATTTCATTTCCCGCACCAATCTTAAATTTTACATGTTTGTTAAAATCCTTGAGCTCCTTATAGATATTGTGCCACAAACTACATCCCTTTGGCCCTTTTGGTTGAAGAGTTTCCCAACCGGTGGATGATTCTCCAAATTTTTCCACAATAATCTTTCTCCAAAAGGCATTCTTTTCCGTACCAAATCTCCACCACCACTTTTTGAGAAGCGCCGACTTCATGTATTTAGATTTCCGAATTCCAAGACCACCACCTTCTCTAGATTTTACGATTATAGATCTCCCGACATTATGAATTCTTCTCTTGTTAGAATCATCATCCCAAAGAAAATTTCTTACTATCTTATCAATCTTATTTGTAATGGAGCATGGCGCAAGAAAGATGTCGGGAGAAAATTTCTTACTATCTTATGGATCTTATTTATCAATCTTACCAAGAACAACTTCCTATAACCTGAACAAATCTTGCACAATAAAAGACTCATTCGTCCTTCATTTTTGGTCATGGCACTGCAACTGTATTTCCATATCACTGCACAGTAGTGGTACAGAAAACAGCCGGGGTCATGTGGTCTTCTTCGTTCCGTCTGCGACTGGGAAAATCTAATGGACTCCCAGCTCTCAGCCCGGCACAGTTGTGCCCGCCCCTGTTGCTATAGTCATGTTTTTCCTGACATATGATTGGTTATTGCAAAACCAAAACCCTACGTATTTCCTCAACCTACATATACAAATACAAGTCTAGGATTGTCCGGTGTGCACCAAAACCCTAATTTCAAAATGAAACAGCAAAGGGAAAAAGAAATTTCATCCGCCGCCAAAACCATCAAGGAGAAAATCGCATCAGCGATCCTTCCGGAAGATGTTATCATCCTTGTACTTTTGATGTTACCAGCCAAATCAATCATACGATTCAGGTGTGTATGTAAACTCTGGTTAGAACGTTTCAAGAACCCTAATTTTATCAGGATGCATCTTAACCATGCCATTGAAAATAATAAGTATAATGTTTTTCTTACTTCATTATCTTCGCACGACTACAGACCAGTACCACATTATTTTCGCATAGATTTTGATGAAGCTTCGGCATCATCCTTGAGTGATAAGGCTGTCAAGATTGATTTACCAATATTTAGTGATGTCAAACCAGGCACATTTGCTATGATTCGCATATATAACGGTTCATGTAATGGCATATTTTGCTTTACTAAATACATTTTATTTCATTCGGTGATAGTTTCCCTATGGAACCCATCTACTCATGATTTTAAGGAGATAGTTTATAAAAAAACAGATAATGGAGATGTTGCAGCATATGGGTTCGGTTACGACAATAAGATCGGTGATCACAAGTTGATATTAATATTTACTAAAGACCACTCTGTTCTTGAAAAGGAGTATTCAGATACTTGTTGTGAAATTCATGTGTACACACTAGGTTCAAGTTCATGGAAAAATATAGGATACACTCCTTGTGTACGCAACATCGACTCTATGAAGTTTTTAAATGGAGCTATGCATTGGGTAGCAGAAAAGGTTATAGTTACCAATGCTGACCATGGAAGAGTAACTACGGTTATAGTTTCTTTTGATATGGCTGAAGAGACAACAAAAGAAATCCAAATACCGAGTTGTTTGTTAGATGAAAGATACAGACTCAGAAATGAAAGGGTGGGTGTGCTTGGAAAGGACATTTACTTCACAGTTCATGTTTCAGATTCCGTTTCAGAAAAATTTGAGTTATGGGTGATGAAGGATTACGGCGTTGTAGATTCTTGGACTAAGCTTTTAAGTTTTTCAGATGTGACGGGAAAAATTTATTTCCGGGAGGCGCTGCTATCTTTCAATAAGAATCGCCAGATCCTATTGAACTGTTACCCTTATAAACAAGGTGATCATTATGAGAATGCTTTAGTCTCATATGACTTGGAAAATGAAAGTTTCAAGGTTTTGAAAGTTTATAATGCGCCGGTTATGTTTACTGCAGAAACATTTATCGGAAGTCTAGTTTCACTTGCATCTTCTACGTGAATTTGTAAAGTTATGCTTCACAAAAAAAAAAAAAAACTTCCATAATCACGGATAATGATTTGCTCGATCGCTAATCTGCTTATGTGTTGGTTCATGTAATGGCATGTTATGCTTTTGTTTTCAGATGACTCACAATTCCATAAATGGTTCGTTTACAATTTGCTTATGGAACCCATCTACTCAAGAATATAAGGAGATGCCTAGATAGTTGAAGAATCTTATAATGAATGTGCTGTGACTTATGGCATAGGTAACCACTGTACATAAGATTGATGATTATAAGTTGATAATAATTTTTTATGGCTGCGCTCGTATTTTCGCTGAAATTCATGTTAACGCACTAGGTTCAAGTTCATGGAAAAAGATAGGAAAACTCCTTATGTACATTTTAGTACGTATTCTAAGAAACTTTTGCTTTTAAATGGAGCTATGCATTTGGAAAAAAGGAAGGTTACAGTTAACAAGATGGAACCTTCAGAAATGATCACTTGTTTTGTCCCATAAAAATTCTCTCATTTTCAAACAAACACAAATAGTAGATATGGGGAGATTTGACAAAACACTCTTTATAGAACTAGATTTTGTGCTCGTGCTACGCACCGGGCGGACCCAAAAATAATCCACCATCATTTTTTTTCTTTTTTTTTAATCATACTTTTGGTTTGGTGTGAGGTGGCTTCGCCTCGCCATGTCGTGTATTTTTTATTAGGTGTTGTGGGGCTTCGCCCTGCCCCAGTGGCGGAGATGGAAAATATAGGTAGGGGAGGCTTGAAATCTAATTGGAATGGTGGGGGTGGCTTAAGCCTATGATTTAGGCTTGATCATTTTTTTCCGAACTTGAAACTAAGGTGAAAATTCAAAATTTTCTTGACTTTGGGCTGGCTTAAGCCAGCCCAAGTCTATGAGTAGTTCCGCCCCTGCCTGCCCCGTCGTGGTAGATTTTTGATTAGGTGTGGCTCGGCTTCGGCTTCAACTTCGGCTCGCCCCGTCCCGATGCATTTTTTATTTGGTGTTGCTTTGTTTCGCCCCGCCCTGATACATTTTTGATTAGGTGTTGTTGATGGTGGTTTTTAGCTTAGGGTTAAAATCGTAAAACACTAAACCCTAGCAGACAGTGACGACACAAAATTTAAGTGATAAAGCATTTACTAGGTGCATTTATTGAAAAGCCTTTAATATGTCTCTAAATAATTATCGGGGTACATTTTTTCAAATTAGGGTTACAACAAGCAAAATCCTAATTCCCCTATATTCCAATGGAAAATCATTCCAGCCACACCAACCGCACCAAAGCATGCCATCCATGCTAACCGCACCTCTGTGCCAATGGCAAATCATGCCAGCCACACCAACTGTGCCAAAGCATGCCAACCATGCTAGCCGCGCCTCTGTGCCAATGGAAAATCATGCCAACCACACCAACCGCGCCAAAGCATGCTAACCATGCTAGCCGCACCTCTGTGCCAATGGAAAATCATGCCAGCCACACCAACTGCGCCAAAGCATGCCAACCATGCTAGCCGCACCTCTGTGCCAATGGAAAATCATGCCAGCCACACCAACCGCGCCAAATCATGCCAACCATGCTAGCCGCACCTCTGTGCCAATGGAAAATCACGCTAGCCACACCGTCCATGCCAAATCATGCCAACCATGCTATCCGCATCTCTGTGCCAATGGAAAATCATGCCAGCCACACCGACTGCGCCAAAGCATGTCAACCATGCTATCCGCACCTCTGTGCCAATGGAAAATCATGCCAGCCACACCGACCGCGCCAAAGCATGCCAACTATGCTAGCCGCACCTCCGTGCCAATGGAAAAATATGCCAGCCACACCGACCGGGCCATGCCAAACACATCTCGCCATGGCCCCCCATACCGCACCACCATGCTGGCCTTCCCCACGCATCTACCAAAGTGAAGGCGTGCAACAATCAACGGTTTCCCTTCAATCCCAGGAGAAAATCCTGGCCGTCTAAGGTCACTTCACGACCTTTGGCCCAAAACCATAGCTTGGTCACGCACCTAGCCAAAGCTAGCCACGCCATACGCCCAAGGCAAACTCTTGGCCCCACATGCTAAGCCAAACGCCCTTGCCTTGGCCCTAGCCACGCCATGCGCCCATGGAAAACCCTTGGCCCCACATGCCAAGCCAAAACCACACCTAGCTCAAGCTAGCCACGCCATACGAAACGCACTCTGCCTTGGCCCTAACTATGCTAGTAACACCATGCCAAACGCCCCTACCTTGGCCCTAGTCATGCCATGCGCCCATGTAAAACCCTTGGCCCAACGTGCCAAGCCAAACCAAACCTAGCCAAGCTAGCCGCGCCATGCCAAACACATATCTCCATGGCCCCCCCATGCCGCACCACCATGACGGCCTTCCCCACGTGACTACCAAAGTGAATGCATGCAACAATCAACGGTTGCCCTTCAATCCCAGGAACAAATCCTGGCCGTCTAAGGTCACCTCACGACCTTTGTCACAAAACCCTAGCTTGGTCATGTACCTAGCCAAAGCTTTCCACGCCATGTGCCCATGGCAAACCCTTGGCCCAACATACTGAGCCAAACGCCCTTGCCTTGTCCCTAGCCACGTCATGCGCCCATGGAAAACCCTTGGCCCCACATGCCAAGCCAAAATCGTACCTATCCCAAGCTAGCCGCGTCATGCCAAACGCACTCTACCTTGTCCCTAGCTATGCTAGTCACACCACGCCAAGCCAAATGCCTTTTCCTTGGCCCTAGCCGCGCCACCCTGCTGTCCTTCCCTACGCGGCCACTAAAACGAAGGCGTGCAACAATCAACGATTGCTCTTCAATCCCATGAGCAAATCCTAGCCATCCAAGGTTACCAGACAACACATGATAACCTTTGGCCGGAAAACCTAAGTTTGGCCACGCCAAACCATGCCATGCCAACGGCATACCAACCTAGCCGCGCCACCACATTGGCCCTCACTACGTGGCTACCAAAACGAAGGAATGCAACGATCAACGGTTTCCCCTCCTCTCAAGATGCAAAATCTCGACCGTCGAAGGTCACCAGCTAGGCTAGCAAGTTTCAAAAGCTTGACTTGCCAAGCCACAACAATATGCTACATGTTTTCCAAAACATTCGAGACATCAACACAAACTGGGGGATGCTCATTAGGGTATTGGTTTGGTGGTCTACAGCGTGCGGCATATGCAAATGCCTGTTTCAAGATAGTGTAATAAGAATAAGACTGTTAGTAAATGCATGAAGCAATGGTGAAACGCTCTTTCATTATGGAACATAAAATCCATCAAATTCCATCAATACCAGGCGTTACCACCTCTTCCCATTTAAGTCATCCGTTTTATTTTCTTATGAGGCCAGTACGTTTCTTTTTAGACTTGTATAAATAGACATACCTATTTCCACCAAAGACACAAGTTTTTGGTCAGGGAAAAATACCACACTCAGAAAGGAAACTCTTGTTAGCTTTCTCAAAGCTTTCACCTTCTGATTCAAGTCAAGTACTACTCTTCCATAATTATTTTAGCCTCAACACTCCCTTCGCTTGCCTCCCTAAACCAACCCTTCTCCTCCACTTTGTGACCGAAGCAAGTCTGGAACGACCATTTATTGGTTTAGGAGGGACTTGTACAGATTGATCTCTCGAATCTAAATTACTCCCTTGCATTACATTGTTTATGTTTTAAATTGTTTCTCACTTTCACACCTGCAATTATCGAAATCAGTAGAAACCGCTTTCACCTATAAACAATTGGCGACCACAGCGGGAGGATTGATCTATCGCTTACAATATCAACTCCAACTCCTAATTTCGTTTCCCGAATGTCAATCCCAATATGGTGGAACTCGGGTCTGGAGCGGCTGCCGAGAATACCAGCACAGAGCACGTCCCTGATGTTAACATCTCCCTAATAACGTCGTTACATCACCTACTTACTACAGTAACTATGAATGCACTGCCTCAAGCGTGACACCGCCAATCACCAGAGCTAGAGCCGCCTCCGCCTCTAATGTCTCTGCATAACCCTCTAATCACGGCAACAAAAATAACTCTTCGGGCGTTACGCCACCAGTCACCAGGGCCAGAGCCGCCACTGCGACTCCTAATGTTTCGTCTAGCATGGCACCTCCAACCACAACCAAGGTTCCAACTACCCCGACCGACGGGAGGGACCAGAGGAAGTTGTCCTTATGTCACCATCGCTGATTTGATAGAATGACAGGAAGTGCTTGCCAGAGCCTAGATAGATATGGTTTCAACACAGAAGGAGGTACTCGTCTTTCTCAAGACCCTGAAAGAGAGGCTACCACGTGAGTCACGTCCCCCAGAGCCGCTTAGGAACGTCTCCAATAACCCCGACGCTAGCACCTCGGCGGAGCACGCCTCCGTGGATGAGGAAATTCGCGCTAGAATCCCATTGGAAAGAAATCAGCCTTCCAACTTCGTCACGCGAGAAGATATGGAGCAAGTTCTCCGCAACCGAATCAAGAATGATGAACTGGACATGCATCAACACCCACCCCCTTACCCATCCGAAATGCAAAGAATCCATCTTCCAAGGTGGTACTTCTCTCCTTAATTCACCTTGTACGATGGTACTGGGAATGCACATGAGTATGTCTCCCGTTTATTGGAATCCCTAGATGAACATGAATATAATCACATTCTCCGTCTAAGGGAGTTCTCAAAATCACTTACCGGAAGGGAGTATACATGGTACAACAACATCCCACCGAACAGTATTCCCAACTGGAGTAGCATGGTTACCGCGTTTTACAGGAAGTCCTTCTTCATGTCTGAACAAGTTACTTTCTAGGATCTCGGAAGAATGTACCAGTGGGATAACGAACATCCAAATAATTTTTTCAAAAGATTCAGGGTTCAAGCGCTCGACTATCACGACCCAAACGTGACTGAGCAATAGATGGTGAACGCGTGCATCAATGGTATAGTTCCTATTTACCGTGCCTTGCTAGAAAACTTTCGCTTCCAAATATTCTCCGAACTCCATGAGGCCGCAAGACGATCCGTGATCGATGTCGTATGCGTCAAAAATAATTCACACTTTCTTACTACTCAAAATATAAATATAGCAAGGGCAAGAAAGGATCGATCCCACAAAGAGGACTAGGTTGTCAATAGATTTTCGGTTCCTTATATAAAACACCGGGTATTTTTCTGATTTTTGTGAAGTAACAATAAAATAAAAGCAAAGAAAGAAATAAGCAAACGAATCAAATATAAGAGATATTGGTTAAGGATTCATCTTCATTCACAAACATGCTTTCAAGATAATAAGTAGAATTGATATTTAATTTTAACTTTTATCAAAAGCCCTAGGATACCTTATCGCAAGAATATCCCGCTAATCTCATTTTGTCATCAACAAACACATTAAAAGATGCGAGTATGAGTTCTGTCTAAGAGAACAACCTAACGTGTAAAAGCACTAATCAAGTTTAATTCCCTAGATGCATTAAGTTCTATGAAATCAGGCCAATCAAAGCAATTGAATGTGGAAAGCGCACTAATTCAATTTAACAAAGGTTACGATTCACATATGATCATAAGAATGTATCACTACAAACTATAATCATATTTATGCTACTTGTATTCAAGGAATATCACTTTTACGTATAATAAACCCTAAACTAGCAATAGATGTGATTAGAAGTTCTACCAATTTGCAACTTGACAAAACAATCAATCAATCATACAACTATATTTTCAGAGAATCGTAAACGATAAAGCATAGAGACAAAAATAATCTATTGAACAAAACCCATGCTTGGAAATCCAACTTATTCCTTAACCAATAATAAAACTCTAGCTCATGTTCATGGAGTTCATAACAACAAGAAAAATAAAGGTTTTCATGTTTTTAAACCCTAGAACAAAAGTAGAAGAAAAGATATGATAAAAGATAAATCTTCTCTTTTATATGTTTCTCAATTTCCATAAAGGATACTCCTTCCAAAATTAGGTTTTGTCTTCAAAGTCCATTAGATAGAAATCCACCAATCCTACAAGTGAGAGAAACCCATGTAGAAATTCTGTCCCAAAAACGCTCGCCGGAAAACTAGGGTTTTGGCCGGAATCCGGAAAAAAAAGCTATCTCCGGCCACCTGTGATTCTTCTCCGTCAGTGGAATATTTCGGCACGGCGATGTTAAAGTTAACCGTTGACCTAACGGTCATCGTTAGTCAACAGGGTCAAATAGAGAGAGAGAGTGAGTTAGCCACTGAGTCATGATCTGGATCGTTGAGTCGACTCGCCGTACTCCGATTCCGTCAAAGTCTATCTGTTCTGGCATGTTTCCCAGCCAAAATTTAGGCCATTCCACAGCTCCTAACATTCATCTATTCAGCTCTTCAAACACTCCTACAGTTCAATCATTAGCAATGCCAACCAGTTCACAGCTCTCCATTGTAGCTCCTACCCCATACAAACTCTTGAATCCACTGAGCATAACCATGTCATTGCCACCATTGCTTCACCACCAATACCCACTGCACAATCTGCATACACCACACATCTCCCATTCTTTGGCTCTATCCTAGCATTCTGAACGGTAACACCAAAATCAGCCACATCGCCACTTTCTCTTTCCATCTGACCAGCTGCAACCATCCTCAATTCCAACAGCAGCAGCATCACTGCATTCCTGCCATTCAAATCCAAACCACCTCCAACTGCGCAGCTGCTCAACCACCAGCCATCAAACATCAAGCTCCATTCTAACTTCCCTTTGCCTGGCCATTTGTCTCAAGCCCATGACCTGCAACTGCAACTTAAGCATTCACAGCAATAGTACAAGCCTCAGATTGCCATCACACCTCATCGCCAGCATAGCAACAACTCTAATTCCCATTATCTGTAGTTATATCACATGCAATGTTAACTCCTTGAATTCATTCACACATTCATAGAAGCAGCTGCACCTGTTAACCCTAACATACATCTAAGTCGAACCATTCATTACAGGCTGCAATCAACTCTCAACCCTTGTACATTTCTCTACCATCATCTCAAAGCCCAGATACAGCATCATCATTAACATGTAAATCAATCACCACTTCAATCAGCTGCCACTTAAACCCATTGCAGCAATTCTTCATACTCTGGTTTTAATATCATCAACAACAAACCAAAACCCAAATCTGAGCTCAATCCATCTAGCACAATCCTTGCAATTTTATCACCAGAGCCCATGAATATCAGCACCATCCTCTATTTCTCACATTTTTTTGAACACCCATCTCAAAACACTCAATTACCAGCAGAATCCTCCATTGGTTTTCCTCACTGTTCAAATCCCTGGTTTCTAAAACTTCAGTTCTCTACTGTTTCAATCAACAGCAGCTTTATCTTCAAAACCCATTCTTCCATTTTATTGTCTGGACAATCACAAACGACTTGCAACACATATTCGAACCCCATCTGAATCTCGACTTCACTGCAAATCTGAGATTCAACCATTAAACCCTAATTTCACTGTTGTTGACACAAAATCGCCGCAACTGTACATTAATTGCATCTTCATTCTTGTTCTTAACAGTTCATTACAAAATCCATCTTCTCCATCATCAGCAGATCGATTTACTGGTAACAACTTCAAGTTTCTTTCTCGAATTCGTCTCTCAGTTTCTCGGACAACAGCAGCAGCCATTTTTCTCCTTTCTCTTGATTCGATTAGGTATAAGAGAAGGGGGAGATTAAGACACCCCAATATAGGTGCCCTGAGTTTATCCTTTGGTGCTTTTAGAAATGCCTTTAAGCACAAAATTGGCTACCCCTTAACCTTGCTAGGGATGTCCTTAACATTCCTCCAAAAGAGAGTTGACCCTTATCCTTAGCTGAGCTCCAGATAGTGTTCGCCCCTGAAAATGACAATCTTGCCCCTTTTTGCTCAAATTGGGTGATTTCTTCTTCTTTTTCTCCGTGCGACTCCAAAGTACCTAATAACTCAAACTCACACATAAGATAAATAATTCACACGAAAAATAGCAAATAAAGCATAAATACTAGATATTAAATTAGGTGTTTTAGACACATATCTATCCGCAATGATAGCACCAGCATTACTGGAAATAACTAGGCCAACTCAAACCGAAGACTCGCATGAAACTCGCGGGAATAGATGCCTCACCAGCAAGCAATTTAATGCCGACTTATCCTCTGTGAACATAGTGAACGAAATAGGAAAAAGGAAAGCCCCAATTACATGCCCCCAGCCAAAACGTGAAGCACCGGTGCAATGGGGAACCCCACCATGGAAGACCGCCACTAAAGATCCCATGCATTATCATGGAATCGAAGGGAATACCTTCGATTTACCGTTTCTCATCGAGGAGGTGATTCACCTCCTAGAATCATGGATTCAAGATGATGTTATCAGACTACTACCCCCAGACGTCCACCAATTGAGGCTGAGATGGCGAACCCCAAGTAGTGCCATTACCACATATTCGTTCACCACCCGACTAGTGACTGCAACAGACTAAAGCATATTTTCAAAGAAAATATAGAAGCGGTAGAGCTCCAATTAGGAGACGAGGGAGTACATCGAGACCCACTTCCAATAAGAACTTGTGGGTTCTCTGGGGACTCCGTGCATGAGACTGTACAATACATGATGCAGCATGTATGCTAAATTCTCTATCTTTCCATGGTGAAGCGCCAAGATATTTTCGCTGCTCTCAATCACGTTGTATTAGGCAAATGACTTTTTCTCTCCCCGGAAACCACACCAGGGGCCCAAGCTTTCCAAACGGGCTGAACCAAAAGGGAGAACTTGGGACTGCTGACCACGTCCCGTTTAAGAGGTATCGAATTTGACAAAACGCTCATAGACTCGGCCTCTGACCTCAATATCATTACTTTCATGACACTAAAGCTGCGGGTTTTACAAAACAAGACGATACCCATTCCCCGTATGTGATTAAGAACCCGAGAAGAGAAGCTTTGAACGCACATGGCTACATCAACCTCGAGATCAATGTGGGAGACGCTATAACACATAGCAAATTCCACATTGTCAAAGAACTGGGTAACGACATGATATTGGGGCACTTATGTGTACTCGACAAAAAAGCAAAATTAGATGTACACGCTCTACAGACGTCCACGCCTGAAGGAATTTCCAACAAATCATCCCACTGGTTATCGCATCGACGAGCTATCAAAGGAACCAAACATCTGGAGAAGACATGTTGGCACTAGCTCATGGATTTCAAACGCAAGTAAGTCTGACTGAGAGACCTTCTCTACAAACAGTCATTCCTTCCCATATTCCTTCATGGGGACTCGACGCGATTACTGGCACAGACGCTGTCAAGAAGTGTGAATTGGGTGCTGGGCCATTTGAACACTTTGAAAAAAGCTTGGAAACTTCCATCGAAACAAATGAAGCCAAGACTCAAACAGTTGCACGACGCCTGAACCCGTTTTCAATCGGAGATATATTGGTTAAGGTAAACACGTTTCAAGTTGGGAAGATGACGGTAAAAATGGCTATTCAAATTGATTCGCCCAATGGAAGAGAAGGCGAGCTGTATCTGGTGGAGGACATCCTTTTAGGAGGATATTGCAAGCCCATCAATATAGACACACCAGAAGGCGTGATAGTTCACTCGCGATGGCTCAAGGCCTCCAATCCCTAAAATGTTGTACTTTTCCAGTCACTCTCCCTTTAGTATTTCCTTTAAAAATTCCTCTTAGTAGTTGTATTCCCCCAAGATGAATACACTGTTTGTATTCTTCCCTGGATTTTCATTTTTCGTCAAAAAAATAGAGAGTATAAATACACCTCTTTCCAAACGGGTTCTCCAGATATCATAGAAATACATCAAACTCACCCAGAAAACCACTGCAAAGCCATCATACCACAACCAGGAATACCTCATTCAATCGTTCAAAAAAAATAAATACATAAAGTGAAAATGTTGACTGATGAAGAAGTAGCTAAAGATGAGTTTACGAAAAACATCAGGGGAACTAAGAAACTAACAGGAACAACAAAAGGGAGGAACTATCCATCCAAGGATGGAACATGAGTCCCCTTGGTCAAGTCAACCTTCAAGCACTTCCCCCAAAAATCTCTCGGGCAACAAAGATTCCATTCAACGGTGTTAGTAGCAACAACCTCAACATCCCATCCCGAAACAACCACAACAACAACAGTGTCCGCTTCGACGATCGGTTCAGCATACGCCACCATGACCCCTCCAATATCGCCAACGACACCTCTGGCGTCAACTCCAAAGGCTACCTCGGTCCCGTCAGACGCTCCCTCTGAGGTTTTCTCATTGACCCTTCGAAGAAGATTTTCTGATTCATCCGCATCAAAATCGAGAACCATGGCGCTTTCCTCCAAAAGCTTCACATGCTCGATTTTCTGTTGCTCCGACCTAGAAACAGTTCGATCCGCCCTATAACTGGATCGGGGAAAGGTTTTGCCGCACTGGAACTTCTCAACACGCCAATGTTCTTCCTCATTTTCTCATCCCTCCTCCATGTTCACCGAACCCAAGAAAGTCTGAACACGCACCTACATTTCATGGAGGTAGATGGAAGGGAGGTCCTTGATGATTTCACCAGCTTCACGGAACAAAGATTCGACTCTAGCTAATGCCTCCTCATGAGAAGAGGAGCGGTTTACTCCAATTCTGAAGTCATTCTTCGAAGAATTAAAGACATGGATATCCCTGGAGGATCCCATCATACACTACAAAGAACAAGGAAAATGGTCAAGTTCCATCCTATCTATACACACATAAAAAAGAGGATAAAATAAAAAATAAGAAGGAAACGCGAGGCTATACCTATAAAGAGGATGGACGAAGACGAACTATGCGAATGTAGAGTTCAAGATCATCTTTTATGTACATCAAGATGATGCAACCTCAAAAGGGAAAGTTTTTATACCGTCCGTGAGTTAAGGCATGATATCCGATCCTAATTAAACCTCATGCCTGGATGTGAGAAATAATTATGGAAGGTGAGAAAGTGTGGAAGAACGTGCTTGAGGTGCACTAGTTTTTGTTTCCCTTTCCCACCGCCAACGCTAAACTTCGGAAGCAAAACTGAAAACATAACCAAAGAAGAAGGAGTAACGCTTTTCCTCTTTTTGTGGGCGTAACATTTTGGGTTGAAGAGAAGAAGAACTTCCTGGTCGAGTCAAATAAGGAAAGATGCAAACAAGCCCTTGAAGATAAAACACCAAGAAATCCGTTCCATGTCTCATCCTCACCGCTACAAGCCATCTGTACACATCCCACCCCACCAAACCGCGCCTTGTCACAATCATGACCAGGCCAAACCATTCGCTCCATTGTCGTGTCCCCACCAAGCCTAGCCGTCCTTGCACATTCCACCATGACATTGCCGCAGCCCTCCATGCCAAGCCGCCTGCTCCACTGTCGCGACCCTATCATCCACGCGCGTTTACCTCACCAAGACCACACCACCTCTTGCCCCCCCGAGCCAAGCCGTCCACTTGCGTCGCCTTCCAAGACCGCGCCCCCTTTGCCTTGGAGATGTACGACCAGAACAAGAAGGTAACTTTCATCTCACCACTCCACGGTCTGCATCCCCAGTAAAACTTACGTAGGGCAGCCAAGACGGGAAGCCAAAACTCTCTTTACCACTCAAAAAGGTTAGTCGGATTCTCCTGACCATCTTTGCAATGATTTATACCTCGCTTCCGTCCTTGTATGTCACCATCATATGCTTACCTCGCAACAAGGCACCTGTTCCGAGATAAGCAGGGGACTTAATGTTGATGGTGGTTTTTAGCTTAGGGTTAAAATCGTAAAACACTAAACCCTAGCAGACAGTGATGTCATAACATTTAAAGTAACAAGCATTTACTAGGCACATTTATTGAAACCTTTAATGTGTCTCTAAAATAATTATCGGGGCATATTTTTCAAATTAGGGTTATGACAAGCCAAACCCTAATTCCCACGTGTGCCAATGGAAAATCATGCCATCCACACCAAACGCACCAAAGCATGCCAAACATGCTATCCACACCTCTGTGCTAATGGAAAATCATGCCAGCCACACCGACCGCGCCAAAGCATGCCAACCATGCTAGCCGCACCTTTGTGCCAATGACAAATCATGCCATCCATACCAACCGCGCCAAAGCATGCCAACCATGCTATCCGCACCTCTGTGCCAATGGAAAATCATGTCAGCCACACCAACCGCACCAAAGCATGCCAACCATTCTATCCGTACCTCTGTGCCAATGGAAAATCATGCCAGCCACACCAACCGTGCCAAAGAATGCCAACCATGGAAGCCGCACCTCTGTGCCAATGGAAAATCATGCCAGCCACACCAACCGCGCAAAAGCATGCCAACCATGCTAGATGCACCTCTGTTCCAATGAAAAATCATGCCAGCCACACCAATCGTGCCAAATCATGCCAACCATGCTAGCCGTACCTCTATGCCAATGGGATATCATGCCAGCCACACCAACCGCGCCAAAGCATGCCAACCATGCTAGCCGCACCTCTGTGCCAATGACAAATCATGCCAGCCACACCTACCGTGCCATGCAAAATGCACCTCGACATGGCCCCATGCCACGCCACCATACTTCCATTCACTACGCGGCTATCAAAACTAAGGCTTGCAATAATCAACGGTTGCCCTTCAATCCCAAGAGCAAATCCTCGACGTCTAAGGTTACCAAATGACCTTTGTACCCAAACCCTAGCTTCGTCACACGCCTAGCCTAAGCTAGTCACGCCATGTGCCTATGGAAAACCCTTTTCCACACATGCCAAGACAAACCAAATCTAGCCAAGCTAGCCGCGCCATACCAAACGCACTCTGCCTTGGCCTTAGCTATGCTAGTCACACCATGCCAAGACAAACGCCTTTGCCTTGGCCCTAACCACGCCATATTCCCATGGCAAGCCCTTGGCCCCACATTCCAAGCCAAAACCGCACCTAGCCCAAGCTAGTCACACCATGCTCCTATGGCAAACCCTTGGCCCCACATGCCAAGTGTCACATGCCCATTTAATTGCATTAAATTTTCATGGGACATGATCGGAAATAATATGTAGTTCAATGAATCAACTTCACCCACAAGTACTCAGCCTTGAACACTTGCATCAAAGTATGCATCTACCTTCACTTATAAGGCAATACGCAACGGAAGTCTTTTCTTCTTTCTCTCTAACTCTTCATGCTCCCATAAGCATAAGAGGTTCTGCCATGCACTTCAACAATTCTCACACAATATCAGCAACATAATGAACACAAAGTATAATGCAACAAACCCATTTTATTGCACTAAAGGAAGATTACAAAACTCGTCCATCACTTGGACCAAAATTAGGCCATTCACCCTCTTGGTGAATGCCTAACTCTCTCAAACATGAGACTAACTCTCTCCTATGTAGCCTACTATTTTTCCCACTCCTTAGGACTATTTATATAGTGGTTACAATGGCCAAAACCGTTCACAACACTTGCACACGCATGGAACATCCATGTGTCCCATCAGTTAGTTTTCATAACCGCCATCTTGATTTTCCAACTTCCACCTTTTGTGTTGTCAAGCCAACAGATGCCACATCTGTTCTTGGTGGTTATGAATGGTTATAAACTCCTTCTATAACCAACTTCTCTTGTCTCACTTCATTGGCACGCTTGTGAAGCCAATAACCAACTTATAACCGTCACTTGAGCCGTATTGCACCACTTGTTGTGCTTTACTGAATTCCGCCTCGCGCCAACGCTTATCCCTCTTGTCCCTGCATGATTATCACTCTAAGATAATACACAGACAATACTTAAGCTTTAATCATCAAGGCCAACTCCTTAAGATCACTCTAGTTACGCATGCGTCATCTATGCTTCACTTCGCCAATTAGCTTGACAATAGCAATGCAACTCTTGCATTACCAACTTGTTTGCACTGTTTAGACTTTGGCCCTGCCTTCAACTAATGCATAGACTAACTCTTAGTCCATTCTACTCTTCTTGCATCATCCTTGAGTTTGGGACAAATCAATTCCATGGATATGCATCGATGCCAACATCGCATGTTGTATCTATTAACTTTGGCCTCGTCTTGTCTTTCCCTCAATGAAGCCTTATTGTGTCAGCCAATAAGCTTCCTTCCTTAGCCAAATGTATTTACAATTTAGCACAACTCTTGCACTTCATTGTCCCTATAGGGTTATGCCATTCTTGACACTTGACAGTCTACATAGTATACCGCTATTATGGCTTGTGTTGCGCTATTATAGCTTCGCAATGTGCCATTACAGCTGAACACTGACTTGGCTTGCAACACTGTAACGTAACATCATTATGCATCACTTGTAGCACCGTAATAGACCTCCCCCACCTAATCCGTTCAACGCCCTCATTGAACGCAATAAAGTATACTCGTTATACTTGTTTTCTGGCCTTGTATGCTTCTGAAACCCTTCTCAGAAATCAACAAAATTTGTTTGGCCTTCATCCTTGCCAAAATTCTTTGCCTAGTACTTTATGCCATCACTTAGTTTCACTGCTTTGCCATTGATCCTATTGACTTTCATTGTTGTTATCACGTTGGCCTACACCTCAACTTTAACTACAATCGCATATCAACACCCAAATGCAAACTTGAAATTCTTCTTGCCAACTCCCTGAATTAGGCTTGAATTTTACTTGAATCATTTGTGCTAGTCTCATGCCTTCATTCTCCGACTTTAGTTGCACCACACAACTTAATATGACTTATTCAAGACTTGGCCTTCTGCTTCAATGTTGTGCCCTCGACAAACATGCCATGCTTTAAGGTATGCTCCTTCATGATTTCATACCACTCTTGGTATGCGCCACAACCTATAGCTTTGATGCACTTTGCAATCATCAACACTTTCCCTAGATTTGGCCTCCAAATCATGTTGCAAACTTTACCTTCTCATACTCTCATCATTTTTATGCCAAAGAACCAACACCTTGATGTTCTTTGCTTGCACCAACACAACACCTTGATTGAAATGCATGACTTTTTTATTAGTCATGAATTATGATACCCCTAACCATTATACCGACTCTCTCTAGATCCAAGGCATCCTCTTCACGCGCCTTTGAAACCAACACTTTAAGCATCATTTTATCTTTCAAACTGCTACGCTTTAATGTAGCGGAAAAACAACATCATGTTCTTCCTAACTATGAGTCAATATTAACTCATTTACTTGATAGACTTAAATCTTCATTCTTGCTGTGTTATTCCATGCTATCGCTGCCATACGCCGTCGCAGTTCCACATAACTCTCAACGACAAACTCGAATAGGACACAAAATCTTCTATTTGCTTCTTCCACTTTCAGCGTCTTCTATTGTATATTTTGGCTTAATATACTATGTAGCATCTTCCCCGCGAACTAGATTTACTTTGAACGAAAGAGGCAAGATCTTTCAATATCTCATGGACTTCATTGAAGGATATACATCTGAGCAATTGTACTAGATATGACTGTTTGTACAGTATGCCATCTCTTAGTTGGTAGTTTCCCGATTGGGATATGACTTTGTGTGCGAGTTGCTGATCGCATGGGAGGATACCGTTGGATAGATATTTCATAATTGGAGTTCTCCAGTCATTCTATGGTAGGATCTCTTGTTGATCCATTAAGTTCAAGTTGAGTATCTCCATGTCTCCCTTGATGGGTATGGATGGGAGTGATACTCTTTCGATTTTTACATTTGTGGATTCCGGGTCCGATGTCATGGAGGCGATGAAAGATAAGGCATCTGCGTGCCTATTTAGGTGCCCAAAGGTGATATTAGGTATCTGCTCATTATAATGCCTAGCGAGTTGGAGGTATCATTGTAAGCAAGGATCATAGGCTTGGTACACTCCTTCTATCTGTCGCATGATTAGATGTGAATCTCTTGTGAGTCTTACTTCGCTGATACCGAAGGCAATTATTACTCGTAAGGCGTGTATGACAGCCTCATACTCGATTACATTGTTAGTAGCGGGGAATTCTATCCTTAAGAAGTAAACGATCATGCATCCTGTCGGGGTCGTGAAGACCATCCCGATGCCAGATCCTTCCGAATTACATGACTCGTCTACAAAGACTTCCCATCGCCTGGGATTTTCCGAACGAAGTAGTTCGGGTGGGTCTTCCATATCGTCTTCCATTCCTGGGATTTCTTCGATTTCGTCTGTGTCATCTAGAGGAAAGTCGACTAAAAAATCCACTACCACTTGGGTTTTGATTGTTGTTTGGCTTGTTATTTTACACTGAATTTCTTAATTTGAGCTCCCCATTCCGAGATTCTTCCTTCTCTGTCAGCATGGTCCAGAACAGATTCTATTGGAGATCTTGTGATAACTGCGTTCGTATGGGCATGAAAATACGTTCGCAATTTTTGCGTCGCGTAAACCTAGGATAGCACGATCTTTTCAATTTTGGAATAATTCTTCTCTGCTGGTGTCAAGGTTTTGCTTATAAAGTAGATAGGTTTTTCTATTTCTCCGTCTAAATTGGTGAGCACCGCACTGATCAAAGTGTTAGTAGAAGATAAGTAGATATATAGACTTTCTCCTGGCTTAGGTTTTTGGATAATTGGCAGAGTGGCCAGATGTTCTTTGATCTGTTGAAAATCCCTATCGCAGTCGTTACTCCATGAAATTTTCTCACCCTTCTTCAGGGTGTTAAAAAATTATTTATATTTATCGGATGATCTAGCTATGAACCTTCCCAAGGCTGCTAGCCGACCGTTTAGTCGCTGCACGTCCTTGACTGTGGCAAGTGAAGGAATTTCGAATACGACTTGTACTTTGGCCGGGTCCACCTCGATGCCTCGCTTGGTGACCAAGTATCCTAAATTTTTTCCTGAAGTTACTCCAAAGGCGCATTTTTCCGGGTTAATTTTCATGTTAAATTTCCGCATTTGTTCAAAGATTTCCCTGAGGTCGTTCGCATGATCTTGTGGAAGCTTACTCTTAACAAGAATGTCGTCTACATATACCTATAGGGTTTTATGTAACTAATGGTAAAACATTTTTTCGACCATCCTTTGGTATGTTGCTCCGACATTCTTCAATCCGAATGGCATTTTGGTGTAACAATATAATCCTCGGGGAGTGAAGACAGTGGTATCCTCTTGATCTTCCTCGGATAGGGGGATCTGGTTATACCCGGAGTATTTGTCCATTAGGGAAAGTATCCCATAGCCCGAAGTTTCTTCCACGAGCTGATCGATATTAGGAAGTGGAAAACTGTATTTCGGACAGGCTTTATTTAAGTCACTGAAGTCAATGCAAATTCACACTCATTCATTTTTCTTCGGTACGATTACCATATTAGAGATCCACGTTGGATACCGCACTTCTCGGATGACCCCTGATGCCTCCATTTTTCTCAATTCCTTTTGGATTTCTTCGTGATAATCTGATTCTATTTTGCACATTTTCTGCCGCATGGGATTGTGTTTCAGATTTATTTTAAGGTGGTGGGAACATACTTTTGGATCTATTCCCGACATATCTTCCATCCGCCAAGCGAAGACATCGGATTATTCCTTTAGTACTTGTATCAATTTTTCTTCTTCTTCCTCGTCGAGGAGGGTGCCTATCCTGACCATACCCGGGTTCTCGGGTGTCATGATGTTTACCTCCTTTGTGGGTTCCGAGGCCAAGAAATTTGTTAGGAGATCTCCCGCGTCGGATAGGTTTTGCACGGGTTTCATAGGTTTGACTGTTGCTTTAGTATCTTGCTCGGATGACGTTTCTTTGGAAAATCTTGCCTTGTTCGTCACTGCGATGTAGGCATCAATTTCAGCCTAGGCACTATCGTTCTGGGCCCTTTTGTTTCTTGTTTTCTGAGAATTGACACTGTTCTTGCCATGATGCATTTCTATGTTATAGCAGTATTTAGCTTTTGCTATGTCTCTGATTACCTCCATGATTCCGTCCGGTGTTGGGAATCTTAGGCTTTGGTGGTAAGTAGATGTAACTCCTTTGATCCCGTGGATCCAAGACCGTCCCATGATGGACGTGTAAGGTGAGATTATGTCTACTACGCAGAAAGTGGCTAGAGTCAGGATTTTTCCCACTCGAATTTCCAGTGTGGCTTCACCTCTTGGTCGGCTTAATGATCCGTTGAATCCAAATATGTAGTATGTGGAAGGGATTAGGCATTCATCCTGAAGGCCCATTTGTCGGAATGTCTCGTAAAACAAGATTTCAACGGAACTTCCTCCATCTAATAGTATCTTTGGCATTGCCCATGGTAGCGCCTTTGGTGTTTCTTCTCCTCCCTCGAGTTCGGGAATAACGATAGCCATCGTTACTACTAGAGGGTCATTGTCATTACGCACTTTGTCAGGTGCTTCTGAGGTTGAAAAGGTAATAGGTATTTTCATCCACTCCTCAATCGGAAGTTCGTTTGCTATGCCGGAGACTTCCTTCCCTTTGAAGTAACGCTTATGGATCCGTCCGTTAATACTTCCTTCGGGTGTGGGAAATGTAGTAGCCGAGTGTGATATCGTTTTGCACCCTAGGTCTTGTACCACTCGGGGTATCTCTACACGATGAATAGGTGCCCCTGTGGCGGGATGAATTGCTGGTTGCGCGATGTACTCCTGAAGTTTACCTTCATTTATCATATCTTGTATCATCTTCTTCAGATCTATGCAAGAGTCTGTGGTGTGACTACGAAATTGATGGAACTCACAAAAGTCAGTGCGATTTTTAGCTCGTTCTGGATGTTGTCCTCTATTCCAGGGGTAAGTGATTTTGTACTTCCCATCGATCTTTTTTAGGATCTCGGATATGGGAACATTTAGCTTCGTGTAGACAGGGTCTATAAATTTTTCCTTCTTATTTTGGGATGGGTCTGTCCCTTTCCATCCTCCACTTCGATGCTTATCGAATTGTGTAAACCCATTATTGGATTGTCCTGCTCCTTTTGGGGGTTCTGCGGTTCCACCACGTTGGCTCCTCGGGTGGCTCCTTTCACCAATTTTTCGTAAGTACCGTCTTGAAGTTCTTCTAGGGCTATGCAATCTTCTTGGATCTCCATCAACTTGCCTAGGTTTGGTGGCATAGTCTCGTACACGCGGAAGAATATCGGATCTGTTTTTCTTAGACTATTTTTGAATCCTAATATCGCATAGGCCTCTGGGACCCTTCTAATATGTACGTATGTCTCCAGGAATAACTCAGATAGGTGGGAAAAGGACCTGACCGAATCCTTTGTTAGGTTATTAAACCATATCAAGGCTTCATCTTTTAGACTAGACGGAAAAAATCTGCACATAACTACATCATAGTGGCTCCACTGGGTTAATGTCATGCGGTATAACCTGAGATGTTCTATGGCATCGCCTGTCCCATTGAAGGGAGTTGTGAATGTTGGGAGCGATCACTTCCTTGGGAAAGGTTGGGCCAATAAGTGTACTGCGAAGGGGGATTGCATCGCCTCCTGTAGTACCTCTGCCATCTTTTTACTATCTTGTATCCCAGTGACTTCTCTACACATTTCCTCGAGCTGGAAAACTCGGGCTTGAAACTTGTTGACTACAAGTCTTCCTTAAACCTTTTTCCTTCTTCCCTGTGATCTCTCGGGTGAGAAGGAGATCTCTGATCGACGATACCATGATCGTCCTGAATCCTCATCCGATTTTTTGGCTTGGGAGACCACCCTTGAGCGAATAGGTTTGAAAATCTCACCTCGCTTAGGGTTGATGACTGGGAGATTCTTGGTCTCACAGTTTTCCTTCGTTTTGTTTTCTCTATCCAGTTCTCGTCTGTGTTTTGGATCAACAACGGATGATCCCTCGGATGGTCTATCCTCCCGATTTAGGGCTCTTCTACTTCCCTTGGGAAAGCGATCCGCTGTTTCCTCGTTCGAGGTGTCATGGATATTGACTCATTCATCATCTTGCAAATTTTCAAAGGGATTTTTCTCCTCGTGGGTCTCTTCGGCCATGTTGCTGGGCGCCTTCTTTTTCTCCTTTCGCTTCAACCTCCGGTTTTTTTATCCAATTTTTCCATTCTCTCATCATGTGCTTCTTGGGCTTTTAGGATGTCTATAATTGTAGCAGTAGTATCTTCCGAGATAGAATTACTGCTTTTCTTAGGTTCATTGTTTACTATCTGCCTTGGCAAACGATCCAACCCTCCTAGTTGAGTTAGATGAATATCATCTTGGCCCTCAAAGGGAATTTTATCTCCGTCTGAGCTGGAGTTATCAGTTAACCCTTCCCGATATTGGTTATCAGGTTGTCCCTCTCCTGAGAGTGCACCGTTGTGCAGGGTTTCACCGGGTTCCATCTCCACTAGTCCATATGACTGGGATCCACCGTTTTCACCTTGGCATGTGCGAGTTGATCGCCTCGTCACCATCGCCTTACCTGCGATTCATGCAGTAATACTCAATTTGTCTTTTCTTTTAGAAAAGTGGGACCCTATTTTTGCAGGTCATGTGCAATTGCTAAGTCATAATTTAAACTAGACAAATAAGTTGTGGAAGATTTTAAAGCGAATTTTGGAGACATGTGATAATGACAAAACATTCTCTTCTTGCATAGGACCTCAATGATGGAAAAAGGTATTTCGTCGGTTTCTCTTCTCAAGAGAAAGTACCTATCTCCATATGTCATGCTTATGCAAGTAAAAATCAAAACATGATGATGAAGTACACCTTTCGATTTTTAGGAAGTATTTTTTCATCATCCTTCGAACCTTTGATTTTGAACAAACTTTGAGTTTGACGAGTGATTATATTCTCATTAACCCTTCCCGCTCGCTTAGATTTGGATTTCTAAGAAGAAGATTGTGAGTTATTTCGAGCTTTCTTAAAAGATAGAAGATATTATGAATAGTTTGTCTTTTCAACTTTGATATTCTCTTCATGGAGTTGACTGACTAAGCTCTTCCTATCTCTTTTCACGGAGGAGATCGCTTAAGTGCCGGTGGTTTGAAAACCTCGTTTTCATTAAGATCTTCGACACTCTTGAGCCCCTTGAGGAATGCGAGTAAAATTGAAAATTACGAAGAGTACGAGTAAAAGATATTCTCTAAGGTGGAGAATATTATGAACATTTCATCTTTTTAAGTTTCATAAGAATCCATCTTATGAAGCTTACTGATGGAGGTCTTCCAAGCTCTTTCACGGAGGAGATCGCTTAAGTTCCGAAGTTTTTATAGAACTTCGTTTTCACTACGATCTTCTACTTTCCTGAGCATCTTGAGGAAGATGAGAAAAATCTTGAAGGCAAAAACTGAAAATCTTAAAAAAAAAAATCGTTAAAGAACAAGTAGATCTGTTGATTTTGAGGGTCTTCTGGACTTCACAGATCGTAAGAACCGTCTTGAGTCCAAGCTCTACTCATGGATCTTAACAAAAAGCTACACAGTGGTATGAAATCCATCTTTATTACAGAAAGTATGAAAATTATATAGAGTTGTTATTAGGGAGCTAGATTATATCTTCATACCTCCATGTTTCTAGCGCCAAAATGTAGTTGCATCTTTTCTGATGACTACATCCGTACAAATAAAAAGACTATAATCTATCTAACATTTAGGATAAGAAGATAAATAAGATCTAAATAACATGAAAGTAAAGATCAACACAAGCATATAACGTGGTTCGGCCATGGATACCTACATCCACGGGAGAGAAGATGTTTTCTATATTAATCATATGGACTTACCTTTGAAAGAGCTACAAATCTCACTAAGATCTCTCACTTTCTATCTTTATAGATGTCTCTCAGGAATTCTCTATAGAAAGACCATCTAAGGATACATCAACTAACTTTCCCATCTCCTGATACATGGGATGGTATTTATAGATAAAATAAACTCGTGAAGGTCAGGTCTCGCCGAGCTAGCGGAGCCATCGTTCGTCGTATTTATCGCTTCGGACTGGTTCTATACTATCCCTCATGATGGTATGCTAAGTTCTCCTCCCAAGTTATCTCGCCCTATTCGTCATCGTGAAGCTCTTCTTCGGAATCCCTCGTGTTGCTTCGTCTATGAGTTATAGTATAAGCAATCTGAGCCTTCTTTTATGATATAGACTCACCCTCGCCTCTTCTGATCCTTCATTAAATGCTATGCTACTTTTTTTGACTTGACCGTCTGAATCGATTATACCATTCCTAACAGCGTCGTTCATGCGATGTGTGTGGCAGGTGTCTCGATTCAGATGAGATCATCTTTATAGAGTATTATTCGGTACTCCTATCTTATCATCTCATCATGAAACCATATCTGGAGATATTGGCACGTGTCCATTGGGTATTTTATCCTCACACCAGCACCTTGGAATATGGGGAGTGAGCTACCCTCAACCCATAAAAGTCATGAATTATGCTCATATCATCACTTCCATCGACATACGACAAATGATTGCAGAAATATTAAGAGAATTATTATTAGAATGATATATCAAGGAAAGATGAACCATTTTATGATAAGACAACCACAACCTTTACCATTACCACCAACACCAGAAGATCACAAAGCAAATGCAGCAAAAAGAGGAGACACATTTCTAATTGAAGTTGGTGCGAAAGAAAAGAACCTATTCTGTCATTCTATTGTACATTCGTACAAGACAATTGAGGATGTTCATGATAACGTTCTGAAAAGAGGTTTTGTAAGAGATGCTGATGATAGAGAAATTATGAACATTGCGAAAGTTTCTCCACTAAAAGAATGGAAGAAACAACCTATTTCCTTTACATCATAAGAGATTCATGAAGGTGGAGAAATGCATGATAATCCTTTGGTGGTAAAGCTATAGATCAACCCGAAACCTAGTGATGATGAAGACGATGAAGCTGAGGATTCGTGGGCGATTAATAGAATATTGATTGATACTGGAAGTTCTGTAGATATTCTATTTTATCATACTTACAAAACAATGGGGGTAAAGGATGAGGATTAGATACCTTCGACTTACAAGATCTATGGATTTAATGGTATTGCGAATAAACCAAAGGGAGAGATTGCTATGCGAATTCCTTTGAAGGGGTTATCTTCCGAAATTTTATTCTGTGTTGTTGATGTGGAGTCACCGTATAATTCCCTAATTGGCAAACCTTGGTTGCATGGAATTCTGGGAGTAGCATCAACCTTCCATCACTGCATCAAGTTTCCTCATCCTAATAGCGTTGGAATCATAAGAGGAGATTGGGTTGAAGGGAGAAATTGTCATGAAATTGATATAGAGAAATATGAAGAAAGAGCAGCTAAGAAGCACAATTGGAAACATAAAATCAGGGAAAATCAAAGAAGCGAAAGATTAAGGGTAGACGCAATAGAACATGGAGGAGAAGGGAGTGCTGCGAAAGAAATGTCAGCTGAAAATGAGAATTGGCAAGAATTTCGCAAAGGTGATCTAGTGTTAATTACGTCTACAACCAACTTATCAAAGGGATGGCGAAGATGATCTTGCGAACAGGTGGGAAGGTCCTTACATGGTAACAAAGGTGCTCGAAGAAGAAAAGTATGAACTAGAGGGAGTGAAAACTGCAGTGTATAACTAAAAATATCTGCGAAAGTATGGTGTAAGTGTTAGTGACAGCACAGAGCAAGAAAATAATATTCGGAGAAATGAGATCATCAATAGTGTGCGAGAACTCAAAGAGACACAAACACAAGGTAACAAAGGTAAGAAACTTAAAATGTGAAATGAGAATGAAATTGAGAAGAGAAAGAAACAAATTTGAACACAAAAGATGTATTTGAAAAGTATCTTTTATTGATTAAAGAGAACAAAAATAAGAAATTACAGAAATGAGAATGAAGACATGCGATGATTTCGCAGAAATTATATTTATAGAATGAAGACATGCGATAATTTCGCAGAAATTATGATTTAAACAAAACAAAATCCAAGATTGGATGAACAAAAAATGAAAGAGGCACCCAACTATGGCGTAAACCCTAGTTCGCGAAATAAAATTTCGCAAGAGGAAAATGTAAGACCTAAAGTGCGTCATAGAAGGGGAGAACCTATTGTATGGCTCAAGGGAAGTCTACACCGCCACCGGAACCTGGGTCATGGAGATTTGGGGTCAATAAAGCCCATCCAGGAGAGGCGCCTTGGATTTTCATCCTAAGCTTATGACTTAGGTTAGACGACTAAGGTGAGAAGGTCTCTCATAAGGAGTGCAGAACTCGATCAAGGCGCCGAGGTACACGGTTGAGACAAGAATGCCTGGGGCGTCTGGAGCGTACACGGTTAAGCATGACTGCGAAGTTGACGCACAGACATGCAACACAATATTGCAATAGTAAGTATGCGGTAAGAAATGATATTATTAATTAAAAAATAACATGCTTAATCTCTCAATTGAAAACAAATAACAGAGGCAAGTATGAGAATGTTTAATAAAGACAAGTGTTATTTGCTTCCACCTGACCGATTTACGCATAGATTGAAAATTATGTATGTTGATTGTATATTGGTCAATGGATTGTTATTGCGAAAAAGAGTAGCTTTTCTAACACATGCAGGTAAGATAAAATAGATGGATCTTATACTGAGAGACTTTGGAAGTTTGAGGAATTCACAACGATAGATTACAAAGACAAAAGGAACAAAAGATAAAAGAATAAATAAACAAGTACTGCAAAATGGGGAAAAATGTTAATGAAGAAGGGAAAACTATTTCTTGGTTGATTCTTCTTCTTCTTCTCCTTGATATTCTTCTTCTATTTCTTCTTCAGATTCCTCCTCTTTCTCACCCTCTTCTTCCATTTCTTCTTCCTCTTCTTATTCACTATCATCACTATCTGAAATGACTGGAAGTGATGTATTCTGTGGAATTTCCTTTGAGAGACATGGATATGTAGAATGCGGAATGTTGTTATCATCGCAAACCTTTATGATAGTATGATTGCGAAAATGAAGAGCGTCATTCTCAAAGTTAGAGATAGTAAGCTTCAGTTGATTCTTGAGCCTGCGATATTTATCGTTGCGAACAGATAAGTCTTCTACGAGTTCCACTTTTTCTGATTCAAGAATTTTAGTTTGAGTCTCTAATTCTTCAATTCTCTTGTGAAGATCCTTCTCAGCCTCTGCGAACGTATAACATTTATAAGAAAGCAAAGTTAACAACCTTCTCTGTTAGAGACCATATCTCTAATCAAGGTCCAATAATCAGCGTGGATACTAACATTTACACCTAAGTTATTTCTGGAATCATCTAAAACTTTCGCAGCCCAAGCAAACTTATCATCAATATTTATAAGGACACGGGAACGAACTTGATTCTCTCTTTCGATAAAGATGGCATTTTAGCGGTTAATTTCATCTCACTCAAGTTGGGTCTCAAGAAGGGTTTTGTGGAATTTTTCAAAAGCTTGCGCACCTTGATTAGTGATGCGGTCTTTATCATCTATAATATTGTTAATCTTGACTCTTAATCCACTAATTTCATCTTAAGAATCGAGATAGCGACGCTTAAAACTGTGGGATGTTTTCAAACTGCTTCTATGGTCAATTTATGAAAGGTGGAATTTATATCTGAGCTCACTTAAGGAAAGATATTATGTTTTGTCATTTGTATAACTATTTAAAGAAATGTTAAGGCATTCGAGAATGGTATCATCATCCATAGAATTGGGAAAGGAGAGAAGAAATGTGGCTTCATCAGAAAGACCATAAATGTCTGAAAAAATGATTAGTCAAAGAAGGGAAAGTAATGGGAAAAAGGAGTATAGGGAGAGAAGAAAAATTACATACCGTAAAGTTGGTCATTCTCCTTCTGAAGACTAGATATTTTTTTATGTTGGGTGGAGGTGTCAATTTCCAACTGATTGTTCTTCTTGCGAAGATCAACAATTTCAGCTTCTAGTTCCTCGCTTTTCTTGCGAAACTCCTCCGCGTTTTTAGTGAGTTGATTGTTAAGTTGAAGGTTATTTTTCTCAAAGTTTTCACATCTTTTCACTAGATCAGAAGCAACTGCGTAGGAAGTTTTTCCAGCCTGCGAAAGGATATAGAAATTGTCAAAACAAACAATAATTTCGAATTATAATTAAAAAGAAGTAGAGATATGAATGTTTACCAAGATACTAAGAGAATTTAGGAAGCTTGGAGTCACTGATCTAGAAACTCTGGGAAGAGATTCATTATTGTCTAAAAGAGGGGCATCATAGTTATTCGCAATAGCTCGGCAGGTGCTAGCTATAGGAAATCTGTTCACTCCTTGTAGAGAATCAGAGAATATACTGGATAACTGCGCCATGGATGACTCAGGTGAAGAACCTTCCTTTGCGAAAGAAGTCTCATTATCATCATCTGTACTTTCATCTGAAGGAGAAGGAGAGCGAATTTTTCGCTTCTTGGAGGGATTCTTAGAAGAATGTGAGGCAACTGACTTCTCCTTGCGAAGAATACCCTTAATCTTGCCTATAGTTTTCGCATCCTTGATAGGCTCATCAGTCTCTTGTTCTTCAATAGTTATAACAATAACCTTCGCAAACATTCACACACGCATAAAGATAAGAAACATAGGCAACAATATTGTTAAAAATTAATAATAAGAGTATTTCTTACTTCATCCGTGATCGAATGTAGCGCTGCTAAGATGCTTTCCTTCCCAGTTTTGTTGTAATTATTTGTCAATTTTGCAATCTAAAATTTTCGCAAGGTTAGAAAAGAATGAAATAGGGATATATGGAGGATTATAAGTTGAGCGAAATTTGGAAACATACCTCTGTCTCCTTTTCGGGCCAATCGAATACCCATGATTAATATGCAGCGAGATTTTCGGGTAAAGCATTAGTGCCAAAGATGTAAGGCCCCTTCAAAATCAAAGGAAAGACACACCATTTATCGTCTTTAGATTGACGTGGGGTTTTATTATTACCAGAATGCCAGTCAATATCTTGCATGCGTATTTTGTCACTGGCAACATTCACCTTCTTCTTCAAGCGAACACCCCAGCAAGTGCTCTCTTTCTTCATGGTGATTTCTTCGTAATTCTCGAAGAAGCTCTCCACAGTGTATTGCCCAGGGATGATTCCTAGATTTGCGAATTTAAGATATCAAAGTTTTTGTGGATAAAGAGACCCCAAACCTGCACCACGATGGGAAAACTCACGTATAAGCTGAATGCAGTCCCCACACAATTTGTAGATGACTCGCGAAAAATTCGCATGAGAAAGGATCTCATAAAATAAAGGAAAATTAGGGTTGTAAAGAGGTATAGGAAGACCAGCGAGAAGATGACCAAGTGAGACTATGACTTATTCACTATTACAATGATGATCAGAAAATAGCTTAGAAGAAAGAATGGATCTTGAACCTTGATCAGGAATGGTGGATAATGTAAAACCTCTGTCTTTGAATTCTTTTTGAATTTCTTCAAATGTTTCATATTTGCGGTCGGTTGGAGGCATTTTTAAGTATGGGAATGAAACAATGAAGATTAAAAGGAGAAGAAGAAAAATACAGTAGCAGAAGCGGAATTTGCGGAAGAACGTTGAAGAAAAATTGCAGAGAGAAGGAAAGGAAAATAAAAAGAGAGAAAAAGAAGAATGAGAAGGATATATATAGAGAGGTGAAAATATCGGAAAGATAAACTCATTAATGCGAAGAGTGGACATAAATGGTTGAGAAATGACGGTTACAAAAGACGTGTCAAGAAGTAGATGGTTAAAGAGACACGTGTAGTTCATTCTGTGTAGATTACGGAATCTTGTCAGTGGAGAAAAATGTAGAAAGGTGAGCGACTGCGGCATTATAAAGTTTAGGTTCTCACATCATTCTCTTCTTCGCAGAGAAGACATGAGAAGAGGCAAGATGTAGGAGCAGAATCTCGCAACAGTAATACCTTAGCGAAGTTTTAACCAACAAGCGTATGCGAATTTCATCGTAGACTACTTGAAGAGTGACGTAGCAAGTGACGTCAGCCTAATCATGAGGAAAGTGTGAAGATCTTGCGAAATTGAGGAGCGCGTGCGAAGAAAAATCTTGTAAGCTTGCGAGAATTACGCAGTTCAGATCCGAAAATAAAGGTTGTATTAGCTGTCATCCACCATACAATACCATATATAAAGGACCAAGCAGATTTGAGAAAGAGAGATCTTTTTGGTGAGAGTAAGAAAGAAAAGAGCAGAGAGAAAGTTCTATTACCTTGTAATCTTGACATTCTTGTAAGATTCTTAAGAGAAATTAATAAAACTTTGAATATTGTTCTTGAAATTTGAGTGAATCTTTGTGTAATCTCATTAGGGATTCCTACAACTACAGAAACATCAAGTGAGGGGTTGTTTCTCCCTCTTTGCGGCTCAACAAACATCAATTGACAATCATCATACCTTTCTTGTAAAGGGTGTCCATTGCTAGACCATATATCTCGTGTTCGTTTTCAAACTAAGAGTATGCCGATTTGACAGAAAATAGGCCCTTGCGGTCGAAAGTCCAAGATAAAGCATCTTCTGAATCGTCTATTATTTTATTCTTAATATAAGAGTAAGTAAAGAACACGCCTCTTCAATTTGATTTCAGTAAAGTCTTCGGGACAAGCACAAGTTCCAGCCCCCACCATTTGCAATACGAGCAGCACAATCTTTTAAACTTTAATCGACAGAAAATACCTTTCCAGAATCCATATTTATTAGAGCATCTCCAAGAGCGGTGTTAAAAATCCTACTTGGATTTTTTTTAGACCTTTATTTAAAAGAATTTGTACATATAGTAATTGTAGGACCCCATAATTAGAAAACCATCTCCAGCAGTATAGAGGTTTGACTCTTAAAAAACCTTGTGTGATGAAATCTTAACCGTTTAATTGTTTTTTAATTAACTAGTAAAAATAAAAAATATAACATGGAGGTCATTCCGGAGGTCAAGATAAGACTTTCTTCAAAACCTTCAAAATTAATATTTCATCCCTCCTATTTTATAAGACCTACTGTTGGAGATGAATTTAGTTAAAATGAAGGTCTAAAATCCTATGTGTCACTAAAAAATAAATCTTCCACCTTCTCTTAGGAGCTTTTGCTTTTTCAAAATTTTCCGGATCATAATTTGTGCATTTGTGAAGAAGACTTCTCTTCATTAAAACGCCACCTCCATTTGGAAAGTAATCCTTTCTTCATGCTCTTTAAAGACCTGATGCCATACCTACCTTTATTTGGGGAGTGCAACACTTTTCCCACGTTATGTAGTGATTGCTTTACTTCGACTCTGAAACGAACCGTTAGAGCATCTCCAATAGCGGGTGTTAAAAATCCTACTTGGAATTTTTTTTGAGACCCTTATTTAAAAGAATTTGTACATATAGTAAATATAGGACTCCATGACTAGAAAACCATCTCCAGCAGTATAGAGGTTTGACCCTGAGAAAACTTTGTGTGATGAAATTTTAATCATTTCATTGATTTTTAATTAATTATTAAAAATAAAAAATATGACATGGAGGTCATTCCGAAGGTCAAGATAAGACTTTCTTCAAAACATTCAAAATTAGTATTTCATCTCTCCTATTTTATAGGACCTACTGTTGGAGATGGATTTAGTTAAAATCAAGGTCTAAAATCCTATGTGTCACTAAAAAATAAATCTTCCACCTTCTCTTGGAGATGCTCTTAGAAGTCTCGCGTAACTATTTCTAAAGACTTAAATCAGCAATAAAATAAAATATGATGGGTTAGGCTCCCGTATCCCGTCGTCATAGGCATGACCCGCCCAACGGTTAGAGTCCTGTTTTTCTGCAAAACCCTACGTATATTTCCTTTTAAGCTGACTATACATAGGATTGTCCCGTGTGTACAAAACCCTAACACAAAACCCTAACTTCATCATGCAGCGGCTCGGGGAACCGCTCGATAGAACTATGAAGGGTGAAATCGCATTACCCAGCCTACCAGAAGATATTATCAGCATTATGCTTTTGATGTTACCAGCCAAATCAATCATACGATTCCGGTGTGTATGCAAACTCTGGCTAAGACTATTAAAAAGCCCTGTTTTTATCAAGATGCATCTTACCCATGCTGTTGAAAACAACTACTATAATGTCTTTATTAATGCATCATACACAAAACCACTATGTTATTATCGCGTAGATTTTGATGCAGCGGCGTCATACTTGAGTAATAAGGCTGTCAAGATTGATTTACCATCGAGTGTCCGGTGCAAATTTACTACTAGCATCTGTGTTGGTTCATGTAATGGCATATTATGCTTTTGTCCTTACAATTTATCAAAAGATCCGCTTACAGTTTGCCTATGGAACCCATCTACTCAAGAACATAAGGAGATAGTTAAACAATTGTCTTATAGATGGGTTGTGGCATATGAGTTTGGTTATGACTGTAAGATGGATGATTACAAGTTCACATTAGTACTTAATGACGTCTTTAATTCTTTTTCTGAAATTCATGTTTAATTCTTTTTCTGAAATTCATGTTTACACACTTGGTTCAAGTTCATGGAGAAAAATAGAAAACATCCCTTGCGTGTATAACCGTAGATGTTCTATGAAGCTTTTAAATGGAGCTTTGCATTGGATAGCACGAAAAATTATAGTTTCCGATAAACAAGCAATAAGTACGGTTATATTTTCTTTTGATATAGCAGAAGAGAGAAACAAAGAAATCCAAATACCCAGTTGCTTACTGGTTGAAGAAGACAATCTTAGAACTGCAAGTGTGGGTGTGCTAGGAAAGGACCTTTACCTCTCAGTTTCTATTTCAGACATATTCGAGTTATGGGTCATGAAGGAGTATGGCGTTGTGGATTCTTGGACTAAGCTTTTATTTATTCCAGAAGTAGAAGAGTTGGGAAATTTTCATTTCTGGAGCGTTCTACCACCCTTCGATAAGAACCGTGAGATCCTATTCAGCTGTTCTTGTTTACAAGATAACCATTATAAGAGTGCTTTAGTTTCATATGACTTGAAAGATGGAAGTTTAGCGCTTTTGAATATTAATGATATGCCAGATAATTTTGCTGCAGAACCATTCACCGAAAGTCTAGTTTCACTTAATTCGACAAGGTGAATTGGTAAAGTCATGTTCATCAAAAAAACAAGAATCAATTTTGTTTACAACAAAGGCAGGCAATTAAGTTGGCAAGGAAGAACCAGCAGTGGACATTCATAATCATATTTCATCCATCACTAGTGGTCTCAGTTTTTTAATTTTTTCAGTTTTATTTCACGCTTCAACATGAAATGGTTTGCCACTTGTGTCTGATGTCATCAGTGTGGACATAAATATGACTCCTCCAAAATAGTTATTACTAAGTTGGACGACCCATCAAAGGGAGGGAGTCCTTTATACTGTCACTATGGGGCTAATATGTAGTTGCACCCAACGCTTTTTATTTATTTATGTTTTTAATCGATCCAATTGAATAGGATTTGATCGTTTCTTTTTAAAATTGATTTTCATAATTGGAGAGGTGCAACTTCCAACTACCGGTAAACACAATCAACTCGATCAAAACAAGTAGTCAATTTTTTACCTTCAAGAAACCGTCGCCTATCCGAATTTGCAATGGTTTTATTACTTCAATTTAATTAGATCAACATTGATCATCCTTTAATAAAATTGATTTGATAATAAAAGATTTGGGGTCTCAAATTATACACACCCCGTCAAGTTAGATCTACTCAATCGATTTCACCTTCAATTGCTTCAGATTAAACCAAAACTGATCATGTGTTGCTTATTAGTAACAGATATATACGTTGCTGAAAATATTCCTTGCAAAATGCAAACTACAAGTAATAGATGTTCTTCTTCGTTTGATTACCAAAAATTCGGTCGCCTACCACACTGCTGAGAAGTAATCTAGACAATTTCGTGTTGGAGAGGCTTAAGTTTTTGTGTCAGGCTCCAATTGTTACATTAGAGCATATACGTGCATGTTAAGTTTCCAGTGGCACAGCCAACATCCGGTCTTTCTAGACAGTTTTTATTTTCCCTTTTTTTCTAAACATGTATGAGACTGAAATATGGAATGGAATCGGACCTTTTTTTGTAGGTAGTGTAAATTTTGATCCCTTCCCATAAATAATTACACCGTTGTCTATCCATTCAATAAAAAAAAAAAACAATTGCTCTTTCGACTTCTAAATTTTAGTCTTCGTATCCCTGATACATAATCTACGTGTGCAGTAGCTTTTATCCTCCCTCCCACCCAGGCTACTTACTCATTCTTCGATCCCAAGAAGACACTTATTTAATTTTTTGGAAGGCAATCAAGCACGGAAACACACCATTCCAAAAGAGCCTAAAAACTTCTGTTGCGGGAGATTTCACTCATAAGAATGAGGGGGGCAATAATCTGCAAAAAAAAAATTCATTTCATTTTTCCTTCACTTTTTCTTAGTTTTGGGCATTGGATATATTAATTTGGTTTGGTACGACATCACTAGTTACCTCCTATGGACTAGCAGTAGCGAGGACGACAAAGAATGAAACACATTCATCCCTAACGAAAAGAACATATACGATGCTGCCCTAGTTGCTCAAAATGAACAAGAAGGTGCCGCTGCTGCAAGCCTGCAGCTGATTATCATCAACAAGCTATAGTTGATCCTGCCACTCGTCTTTGTAGTTCTGTTACCCGGTTTGCTTACATAAAAAATAAAAAAAAGACTTTGTATGTGTGTACTGTGTAACATGTACTTAATCAATTAGAGCATATGACTTTGTAGTTCCATTGACTTTAACTATATCTGTATCTCTTATATCCAATAACATTTCTATTTTTCTTCTCTTTTCTCTACAATATACAAGATTTTTACAATGTGTCATAATCATGAATTAGTCTTGATGGTTCTGTCATAAACGACGGGCTTACTCATCTGTGAAAACCTGCACCCCTTAGTCAAGCTTGAACGGCTGCATGACTCTTGCATGTGAGGAAGAAGTAAAATTGAAATAATCGAATTTTGACCGTAACTGAATTGAAAGAGACAGCTTAATTTTGAGGAAACTTATGAACCGCAGAAGAAAGAGTATAGAAGGCTACATTATAATCACAATAATTAGAGGAGTTGACATTTAATTTTAATACCGCGTTAATCAATTTTATGCTCGACTTATTCTGTATAAACGTACCCTAAACGCTATCTGGACTCTAACGCGATGAAATGAAAGTCTGCTCCGGCGGGACCTAGTGTGTTAATGATTGTCTAATCCAATTTTAACAGTCGAACAAGTTGAAGTTCTTACAATTGTAAATGCAATTAATGCAGTTATAATGTAAAAACTTATATATAGTATTCTATGTCAAAGCCATATTTGCATTCAACATTGATCAAACAAATTTAAATTATATACATTTGTTATTTGATATACCCAGTTTACTTTTATTTAGCCATGAATTCCTATAATAAGAAGAGTATTCAAATATTATCATTCTACAATCATTTCATTTTCTTTTTGTTGATGAACCTCACTCAGTTTCCACTGCCTTCTCATGGATGCCACGAAGAGGAGAGAAAGGCTCTCTTAGACATCAAATCCACTTTACGTGACCCTTCGAATCGCTTGTCCTCATGGCAAGAAGGCAGCAAATATCAAAACTGTTGTCATTGGCGTGGAATTCAGTGTTCACCTGACTCTTTCCATGTCATCTCCATCAACATAAGAAACACGGAGTACGTAGAATATGCCTTTAATAACCATCTACTTTCGGCTACTTTATATATAGTGCTGGTGGGAGCTGTCGGCTGGAATATATAAAGTAAACTAATAGTGTAAACTAATATGTTGTTGGGAGCTTTCGGCTGAGGATGCTTTCGGCGGACAGTGCATGGTTAGTGGGCACTAATGAGTATGTCGTTTCATGATCTAGTGGAGACTACTGTTGGCATGTCGAGAGTATCTCATTCATGCTATAAATATAGCCTTCTTGTTTCATTGTATAGCATCCAACATTCAGAGAGAGTTCCAGAGAGAGTGTAAGAGAGAAACATTAAGTGTTCTAGAGAGGGTGTAAGGCAGCCAGTGTAGACTTGTTCTTGAGAGGAGTGTATATTCTTGTAACCTTGTTCAAATCATAGTGCAACGTTATCGTCGTCTTCTAAAGTGGATGTAGATCATCTTGATCGAACCACTATAAATCCTTGTGTTGTGTGTGTGCCTATTTTACATTTGTTTTCTTTTCTATTTCAATTCTCTATTGATTGTGCTTAGAAGAGCCATTGGTCATAACAAATTGGTATCAGAGCTCCGGGTAAAAACGATCTACGATGGCGGCAAAGTATGAGATTGAGAAATTTGATGGAAGAAATGATTTCAATTTATGGAGGCTAAAGATGAGGGATTTTTTGGTGCAACAAGGTTTGGTGAAAACTTTGAAGGGGAAAACGGCTCTAGTAGAAACATTGAAGGAAGAAGAAAAAGAAGAACTCATGGAGAAAGCACATGGATTAATTCTATTGTGTTTGAGCAACGAGGTCTTGAGAGAAGTGGCGGCGGAAACGACACCGGACGGGCTATGGAACAAGTTGGAGAAAAGGTATATGACTAAATCAGTAACTAATCGTTTATATCTTAAGAAGAAATTACATACTCTTAAAATGCATGAAGGAACGTCTATTATAAATCATATTGATGATTATAATAAAATTCTCTTGGATTTGGCAAATATTGAGGTCAAAATTGAAGATGAAGACCAAGCTTTGGGTTTACTTTGTTCCTTACCACCATCTTATGAAAATTTTGTTGATACCGTAATGTATGGAAAAAATACAATTTCCATGGAAGATGTTAAAGCGGCTTTGAACTCTAAGGAGTTAAAGAAGACGGGTATCGATGGTAAAGATAATTCGGGAGATGGGTTGTTCGTTAGAGGAAGAGGAAACCAAAAAGGCGGATTTGATAGGAGTAGATCAAAGTCAAGGTCTAAATCAAAATCCGGTAAATTCTATTGCTTTCATTGTAAGGAAAAGGGGCATTTCAAGAAGGATTGTCCAAAATTGAAGACTGTCGAGAAGAATACCAACCAAGGAACCGCAGCAAATGTTGAAGCAGAAAGTGATGATGGAGCGGTTCTCACGGTTCATACCGAAAGCTCGGAGAACGGGTAGATTCTTGGTTCGGGGTGTACCTTTCACATGTGTCCTCATAAAGAGTGGTTTACTACTTATCAAGCTAGAGAAGGTGGTAAAGTTCTTATGGGAAACAATGTCACTTGTAAAGTGGTGGGTGTAGGTACAATTCAAATTAAGATGTATGACGTTATGGTGAGGACTTTAACTAAAGTTAGACATGTTAGGACTGAGAAGAAATCTTATTTCTTTGGGTACGCTTGATTCAAATGGCTGCAAGTATCAAGGTGAAGGTGGATTTATTCGTGTCTCAAGAGGAAGTCTTACAATTATGAAGGGCGAGAGAATTAATGGTCTTTATACGCTGCAAGGTACTACTGTGACGGGTGATGCAGCGGTACGTTCTTCAAGTTCTGATGATGATACTACCAAGTTGTGGCATATGCGGCTAGGGCATATGAGCGAGAGGGGGTTGGCTGTTTTGAGCAAGCAGGGATTGCTTTGTGGTCATAAAACAGGCAAGCTTGATTTCTGTGAACATTGTGTCTTTGGAAAGCAGTGTAGAGTCAAGTTTAGTACAACTATTCATAACACCAAAGGTATTCTGGATTATATTCATTCTGATCTTTGGGGTCCTTCTCGGGTCGATTCACATGGTGGTGGTAGATATATCGTTGACGTTCATTGATGATTTCTCAAGGAAAGTATGGGTATTCATACTTAAACACAAAGATGAAACTTTTGTCAAGTTCAAGCAATGGAAGACTATGGTTGAGAAGCAAACCGGAAGACAAATCAAGTGCTTGAGGACAGACAATGGTTTGGAATTTTGTGGGGGTGAGTTCAACGAGTTCTGCAAGGAGCAAGGGATTGTGAGACACCGCACAGTCAGAAAAACACCACAGCAAAATGGTGTTGCAGAAAGGATGAACAGAACCATAATGGAGAAGGCACGGTGCATGCTCTCAAATTCAGTTACCAAAGCAGTTTTGGGTAGAAGCAGAAAACACATCAGCTTATTTAGTGAACAGATCTCCATCGACTTCCATTGAGTGCAAGACTCCAAATGAAGTTTGGACAGGTTCGCATGCTAACTATGAAGACTTGAAGATATTCGGATGTCCATCCTATGCTCATGTGAATGAGGGGAAGCTAGAGCCTAGAGCAAAGAAGTGTATATTTCTTGGGTATGCAAAGGGCGTGAAAGGCTACAGGTTATGGTGTCCAGCAGAAAGATCAAACAAGTTTCTTATCAGCAGAGATGTGAAGTTTGATGAGCAATCGATGTTGAAGCCAAAGAATGAAGAACTAGATGAAAGAGATGAAGAGGGTGTTAGCGATAATGTGGAGATTGGTGACAAGGTGGAAATTGAGGTGCAAGTTCAAGGAAGCAATAAGACTGTTGTTTCTGATGATGATGATGATCAAGATATTGTGCAAGAACCTGCCCAGGAAGAAGAAGCACAAGGTCATCAGTACAATCTTGCAAGAGACAGAGAGAGGAGGGAAGTTAGAGCACCTCAAAGATACGGCCATGCTGATTTGGTTGCATATGCATTTGCAGTATGTGAGAGCATAGATAGGGATGATCCAACAACCTATGAAGAAGCAATCGGTGGTGAAGAATCAGCAGAATGGGGAGCATCCGCAATTGAAGAAATTGAGTCTCTTGACAAGAATGGCACTTGGGAGATAGTTGCAAGACCAAAAGGGCATAAGATTGTTGGAAGCAAATGGGTCTTCAAGAAGAAACAAGGTACTTCAGATGGTGAAGGAACAAGGTACAAGGCAAGGCTTGTGGCAAAGGGGTTTACACAAAGAGAAGGAATTGACTACAATGAGGTATTCTCTTCTGTTGTTAAACATAGTTCTATTAGAACATTGCTTGCTATAGTTGCTTTGAAAGATCTAGAATTAGAACAACTAGATGTTAAGACAGCTTTCCTTCACGATGATTTGGAAGGGCATATTTATATGCAACAACCAAAGGGGTTTAAAGTTCCTGGCAAAGAAGATCATGTATGTTTGTTGAAGAAATCTTTGTATGGTTTGAAGCAATCTCCAAGGCAGTGGTATAAACGTTTTGACACGTTTATGGTGGCAAATAGCTATGACAGGAGTAAGTATGATAGTTGTGTATATCACAGGAAACTCCAAGATGGTTCATTTGTGTATTTACTCTTGTATGTTGATGATATGTTGATTGCTTGCAAAGACATGTCAGAGATACAGAAGCTGAAGGAAAAGTTGAGTATCGAGTTTGAGATGAAGGATTTGGGCGCAGCAAAGAAGATACTGGGCATGGAGATTCATAGAAACCGAGCTGAAGGCAAGTTGAATCTGTCCCAGAAGGCTTACATCGAGAAGGTGTTGGAGCGGTTTGGTATGAAAGATGCAAAACCAGTAAGTACTCCTTTGGCAGCTCATTTTAAACTTTCTAGAAAGCAATCACCCCAAACTGCAGATGAGGCAGAGTATATGTATCGAGTTCCATATGCAAGCGCAGTTGGTAGCATCATGTATTCTATGGTTTGTACAAGGCCGGATATCGCACAAGATGTGAGTGTGGTAAGTAGATACATGGGAAGTCCCGGGAAGGCTCATTGGCAAGATGTAAAGTGAATTTTGAAGTATCTAAGGGGAAGTACAGATGTTGGTTTAGTGTTTGATAAACACTATGGTGATTCGACAAATGTTGTGGGTTATGTTGATTCTGATTATGCAGGTGATCTTGATAGAAGAAGGTCATTGACAGGTTATACTTTTACATTGTGTGGTAGTACTATCAGTTGGAGGTCGATTTTGCAAAGTACAGTTGCTTTGTCTACAACTGAGGCAGAGTACATGGCAGCCGCGAAAGAAGTGAAGGAAGGTATATGGTTGATGGGTTTGGTTGGTGATTTGGGTTTCAAGCAAGAGAATGAAACTTTGTTCTGTGATAGTCAAAGTGCCATTCACTTGACCAAGAACCAGATGTATCATGAGAGAACGAAGCACATCGATGTCAGGTATCATTTTATCAAGGATGCAGTTGAGGAAGGTAGGATAGCGATGCTAAAGGTTCCTACAGCGGATAACCCTGCAGACATGTTGACGAAGCCAGTACCAAGTATCAAGTTCAAGCACTGCTTGGACTTGGTTGGTGTCAACAGGTGTTGAGAGTCCTTGAGGGGCTGAGAGAAGACGATGATGATGAGTGATGATGGTATTAAAGTCAAGTTGAAGATTTGTAGAATATGCCTTTAATAACCATCTACTTTCGGCTACTTTATATATAGTGCTGGTGGGAGCTTTCGGATGGAATATATAAAGTAAACTAATAGTGTAAACTAATATGTTGTTAGGAGATTTCGGTTGAGGATGCTTTCGGCGGATAGTGCATGGTTAGTGGGCACTAATGAGTATGTCGTTTCATGAGCTAGTGGAGACTATTGTTGGCATGTCGAGAGTATCTCATTCATGCTATAAATATAGCCTTCTTGTTTCATTGTATAGCATCCAACATTCAGAGAGAGTGTAAGAGAGAAACACTAAGTGTTCTAGAGAGGGTGTAAGGCAGCCAGTGTAGGCTTGTTCTTGAGAGGAGTGTATATTCTTGTAACCTTGTTCAAATCATAGTGCAACGTTATCGTCGTCTTCTAAAGTGGACGTAGATCATCTTGATCGAACCACTATAAATCCTTGTGTTGTGTGTGTGCCTATTTTACATTTGTTTTCTTTTCTATTTCAATTCTCTATTGATTGTGCTTAGAAGATCCATTGGTCATAACAGAGTATGAAATTTCCTACAATCAATTTTTGGATAGTGATAGTTTGTTAGAATTCATCCCACCAAAAACTGCACTACACGGTAAATTGTCTCTTTCCTTCTGCAAGTTTACTCATCTTCAGTATCTTGATCTTGCCTTTAACAATTTCGAGGAATCAGAAATTCCACTTCAGTTATCTAATCTAACAAAACTCACTCATCTTGATCTTTCCAACTCCAACTTTTCGGGATCGACGTTATCACAATTCAGTAACCTGTCATCTCTAAAGTACCTTGATTTATCTTGCGGTGTTGTAGACCGCATACGCTTATCATCTACAAAGTGGTTGAAAGGGTTAGTCAATCTCCAGGTGTTAAGGTTGAGTGGTATTAATTTGCATGAGGCGACCTCATCACAAAATAAATTTTCTGAACATATATCTTTTCTTTCCAATCTTAAAGATCTTGATCTATCTTATTGCAATATATCTGCATCAGTTTTTCCCATCCAGGAGCTTAACAATCTTTCCAGCCTATCCTCTCTCAATATGAGTCACAAATTCACAATCCTGAGCTCAATTCCGCATTCCCAGTATACCTGGCTAAATTGACTTCACTTTCTAGTCTTTACCTATTATATTGTAATCTTCATGGTTCGGTACCATATATGCCCCAACTTAAAGAGCTCGGAGTGTCTCGGAATTTTGATCTTCATATCGATCTTTCGAAAATGTTTGAATACAAGTGGCATAAACTACAGATTCTTAGGATATCAGCAACTAAAGTAACCGGACTATTTCTGAATTTAGTTTCAAATGTGCCACTATTGGAGTCTCTTTACGCTTCCGGCAGTTCAATTCAAGGATTCATCCCAAAATCCATTTGCGAAATTTCTTTCCTTCAAGATCTTTATTTACAGAATAACAATTTCACAGGAACAATACCAAGTTGCATTACCATGCTCAAGTATCTCAATCGGTTAGATATCAGTAACAACTCTATCAGGGGTGATGTTTCACTGCCCTCTTTGATTACGAAGTTAAACCTAAATTTCTTAAAGATGAGTTCAAACAAGCTAAGAGTAACTACAAATCCACACATATATCTATACCCTAAACTTAAACTTAGGGTATTAGCGTTGGCGTCATGCAATCTAAAAGGATTATTCCCTGCTTTCATTTGTCATTTGACAGATTTACAGATTCTGCATCTGTATGATAATAACCTTACAGGAACTGTCCCTTCTTGCATCTACAAACTCAAAAATCTCGTGTCCTTAGATTTCTCGCGAAACAATTTTCACGGTCCTCTGCCTCTTCCAGGTCAAAGAACCAGGTTCTATAATCTTGCACATAATAAATTCAATGGTGAAATATCAATGGATATGGGAAGAAAACTCTCAATTGTTAGGTCGATATATCTGTCTGGTAATGAACTTAAAGGCTCGGTTCCGTTTTCAATATGCTCCATGATGTCTGGATTATACTCTAATATAGAGGTTATTGATCTCTCCAAGAACAAACTATCTGGGAATATACCTACTACTATAAGGTATTGTATTTCTCTAAAGTATCTCAATCTCGGCGCCAACAACCTCACTGGAAATGTTCCAAAAGAGCTTGGACAAGTAAAGAAATTGAAAATTCTGCAACTAAATGACAACAATCTTGATGGCGCTCCTCTTCATTTCATCGGTAAACTTCTCGAGTTATTAGTTCTCAACTTAGGGAATAACAATTTTGGAGGAAGTATATCCAATTTGCCTGGTTCACTAAATAAACTTAAGATTCTTTCTTTAGGATCAAATAATTTCAATGGGTCAATAGCCAAAGATATTGCCAATTTGCATTTACTCCAAGTATTAGACTTGTCGGGAAACAATCTCACCGGGTTAATTCCTAAGGAAATAGGTAATTTAATAATGTTAACAAGTAGATCTAAAAGATTATCCACCGGGTATCTCAGTCATTTGCAATTGCAGATGACAAGCAAAGGGATCATGATGCAATATCAGAAATTATACATCTATAACTCAGGAATCGATTTATCCTCTAACATTCTTGAGGGAGAAATTCCTCAAGAGATAGGTCTATTAAAGGGGCTTTCCATGCTAAATCTGTCACACAATCGCCTCTCAGGGAACATCCCACTGAGTGTCGGAAGCATGGATGGTTTAGAATCTTTGGATTTGAGTTTCGACAAGTTGACTGGACCTATCCCGTTATCTTTAGCATCAATGGATTTTCTTAGTCATTTAAACCTATCTTATAATAACTTGAGTGGCATAATCCCAAGAGAACCTCATTTTGATACGTTGAGCGGAGATGGTTCAGCATATATTAATAACAAATTCTTGTGTGGGCACCTTACAAAGAATGCTTGTGATGAGCGCGATCTAAGCATTGATACCGGCACTACTAAGTCTCTAGATGAAGATGGCGAAGATGATACAAGGAATAAGTGGTATTTTTATGGTGTTGTTGCTTTGGGGTTCATAGTTGGATTTTGGGGTCTATTCTTTGGCTTACTTTTGAAGAAAGAGAAATGGTGGTCTGCATACTGGAAAGTTGTTGATATTCTTGCAGTCAAAATTGTTCAATTTTTCCTCAAAGCTCGATGCTGATTTTTTTTTTTTTTTTATTTGTTTGCTCAGTTGTTATAAATGATAATCTCATTTTATTATTGCTTGTGATTAATCTTTACATTTATCACCTAGTTTCTGGTTGTCTTTCATTAAAATCCGAATTGTGGCTCAAAATTTATACCTGAACTCGAAAGTTGTTGGCGTAATGCCAAATTTATCTAGTTACTCAAAAATAACCAACTTAATTTAAAATCTGTCGTTGTGATTTAAAATTTCAACAGTCCTACAAAATCTGTCGTTATAAAATCTGTCGTTTTGGTTCATAATCTGTCGTTATGAACCAAAATCTGTCGTTGTGATTTAAATTAAGTTGGTTATTTTTGAACGAACAAACATTAGGATTTGTTATATATGAGAAATAACTCGCCATAACAGTACTCGTTGTAACGTTTTTCTAATTAATAACATGGCAAATCCTAGAATCCAACCAAGATCACCTAAAACAGGGTGTTCAAATAGTGCTTAAAAAAAAGAGAAAAAGGTTATTATGCAGTGGCGGAGCCAAGAAAAGATGAAAGGGGGGGCTAAAATATGATTGCAGGACAATGAGTTTGTTGCAGCCGTAGGCCAGAAAAAAAAAAATTAGAAACAAAATGTTTCCTCTTTTAGGCCTTTGATGACTTGCTAGTAAGCATTATGGGCAAAATTTTTTTTGAAAACCTTACGGGAGACTGTCTCCCGTAAGTATTTTTTCCATAACTTTACGGGAGACAGTCTCCCGTAAAGTTTCAAAAGAAAATAAAAACGGGAGACCGTCTCCCGTTTGTTTTGTAAATCCACAAAACATCCAGGAGACGAGTTTTCTGCCATTTTTCCCCTTCTTCACTTCCATTTTCATTCTCCCCCCTTCTTCCCCCTTCTTCCCCCTTCTTCTCCATTACTAAAACTAACATAAATTCGTAGAGTAGTTTGATTAAGGATTCGGGTGAGTTACTAACCCTTAATTTTAGTGTTTTTTCCTTTCAATTTCAATATATATTGAGTTTTTGATAAAACCTAATTTGTTTTTTCAATTCCTCTAATTCAAGGTTTGGAGAAAATTAAAAGCAAATTCGTCTAATTGAAGGTATGAACAATGAACCCAATTCATTTTTTTTTGAATGTTATTGAAGTATGATATTTAGTTTAATTTTAATAGATAATTCATGGTATGTGTTTTAGGGTTCCTATAGAAACAATGGATTATACTAGTGTGTCATCTAGAAGTGAAGAAAATCATGTTTGCAACACACTTAACATGGAAGATGATAAACCTTGGATGTATTTTAGGGGTGGTTGGAGTAATATGAATATCATGTATGCAATTGTATGCCAAAATGATAGATGTAAATCGTTTTATAGACAATTGTGGATTGGGACGGTTACTAGAGATTAATGTTTCGAAAGATGATCAACAACTCACACACGCAATTGTTGAGCGCTTTTGGAAATCCACAAACACGTTTCATTTTCCTACATTTGAAATAGGACTCACACCCAATGACTTCACTTGGTTGACGGGTATAGAAGTAGAAAACGGAGTTTGTCTAGAATATATTGATTGGTGTGTGAAGGATAATAGGGAACTTTGTGTGGAGTATGTGGAAAACCTTTTTGCCAAATTTTGTTCAACTTATTTTAAAAAAAGAAAGGGGAAAAGAAAGCCGCGGAAAGGATTTAACTTGTTCCATACCCTCCTCCTGTAAGCACCAAATAGACAATCAATCAATTCTTCTATATATAAAAGAGAATCTCATGCTGATGTGTCGGACCTCTGAAGTAGTGAATGAATGTTATTTTGTAGACTTGGTTGTTTTAAAAATGAGTAGTGAATGAAATTACTTGGTTGTTTTTTTAGAAATACTAAAAAATTGGAGTGCCATGTCAACTGCCATGTCACCATATAAAGGATTAGCCGGCTTTAAAGGAAATGTTTTAGGAAAAGACGTATTCGTTGGTTTAAGTATCAAAGGACACATCGGTTTGGGTAAGTATCCCTCTACCCCTTCACTTTAGCATGAGAAGATATGGCTTCTGTTTAAACTTATCAAAGGACACGTCTTCTGGCCAATTCTGACCCTATATAAACTGAGCCAGGGCCGGCCTTGAGAATTCGTTGCCCCGAAATTAAATTCCAAAATGATGCCCCGTAAATGTTTGTATATAAGAAAACTAAAATTCAGCGTATGAAGCTTAACCAACATAGAATACAAGTACAACACAGGTAATCAGTTGATCATGGTTCAAAATGAAAATTAATCACCTGATTGAAGGTTAATCACCTAATCGAAGGTGATCATGGTTTTAGAATACGTCCTAAAACCATAATATAGCCATGAAAAAGAACTAGATTAACCTTAGATTGACTTAAAATGAATAATTACGTTAATTTGGAATACGCTTCTGTAGTTTGCCCAAATACATTTATGCCCATTCATTAACGTGTTTTGTAAACACGTCACCTATTCGAACTTTCAGGATAATTTTTGCTTTTGTATTGAGAACAGACATAAGATATTCCTTTTTGCTGCCCGAAAAGATTTGCTGCCCAAAGCAGTACTTTGGATGCTTTGCCTCAGGGCCGACCCTGAACTGAGCCTATTAAAAAATAGAAGAACCATGCGTGGGCAGTGATTACTAATGCAGATGAAAATAACGGCACCACTGAGCATTAACAACAATATGATCTTCAGAGGATGGACAAGATAACATATTGATCCGTTTTAAGGTTTAGGGCCCATTAGAATACCCTATACCTAGGTCCAAAACGTCACTAAATTGCTCTCCAAGTAATTCTAGAAGTAGAGTTCTATTCTTAGAAGGAACAATAGACTTTTATTTCTAGAAGATTGCAAAAATAGGGGAGTTTTCCTAATTTGTGTATCACTAGTTTTAGCGTAGTCTTAAACCTATAAATAGGCACCTAGAGTGCTTGTAGAGGACACGGCAGAAAAACTAGAGGAATACTAGCAGGAAACAAGCAAGAAGAAGAAGCAATACCTAGGGCATAAAATTAACCTAAGAGGTAAACATTGTAAGTTCTTCGCTATAGCAATAAAATTAGAACGTTCTATTGCAAATTATCTGTGTTTTTATTCTACTTTGTTTTTCTATTCTTTTGCTATTCTCTGTCTATCATATTAGGGTCTAGAAACTGATCAGTTGTATCAGAGCTAGAAGGTAGTTAAGCAATGCTTCCATCAGTGAATGGAAGGGCTTCGATCCAAGGGTAACACAACATTACCATTAGTAACTGATATTGACAAAAGAAGAAGAGTTTCAGTTTCGTCATCCTCAAATCTACAAGACAAGAACATGGAGAAGTTAGAGGAAGATATGAAAACCGTAAAGAGCGATCTAGCAGAGATGAAATCAATGAAGGATGAGATGATTAATTTAACGAAGATGTTAAAAAAACTACAACCTACACAATCAGGAACACAAGGTGGATCTCATTCACATAAAGAACCAATTTTTGCTGACAATACACCATTCAAAGTGGAGGCAAGAATCGAAATTCCTGCGTATAATGGAGACTTAAACCCAGAAAAGTTGGACGGCTGGCTTAAGTCTCTAGAAATTTATTTTAGCACCAAGGGTTTTACCGAGGAGCAAAGGGTGAGTTTTGCAAGACTTAGACTTGATGGTCATGCTCTTATTTGGTGGGAGGCTTATACATCAGGTTTAGATACTCCAGTGACGATATGGGTGCAGTTTACAACAGCTATCCAAAATCAGTTCTACCCTATTGGATACAAAGAACGCTTACGCGAACGATGGAAGTTTTTGCGGCAATTGAAAGGACCGAACGTGCAAGAATACACTACTGAATTTCGCAAGCAAGCTATCGGATTGAATGTGAACATGCGATATTCTGAAACCATTGAGAAGTATAAAGGTGGATTACCTTTTGCTATAAGGACAGAGCTTGCGCTATTTTAAGTGACTGATATTGACGATGCCTGCAAGAAAGCTATGTACATCGAGATGAAAATCCAACCTTTTGGAGCAAAGCAACCAAGGACTGGAGAAGGATAGGTTCATAAGTTTGTTCAAAGAGAGGGGAGGAAGAATCATGTAGTGGCAAGTAAGAGCAACCAATATTGTGAGAACTGTAAGACGAATCGACACTCGAAGGAAGGATCTTTGGAAATTGCATCAGAGTGAAACCAGCATGGTGGAAAGAGCGTAAACAAGCTACAACAACCCTCTGCAATGAATAAGACGAAGAAGAAGATGATGAAGAGATCGACGGGTCATTGCCACCTGCTGCAAAATTAGCAATGATGACAAGCAAAGGAGTCGTAACTAGTCCCTCTCCAGCGCAATTGGAAGCTACTAAAGAAAAAATATTTTGGGTGTATGCTGAAATTAAAAAAACTTCAGTTCTCACCCTATTTGATAGTGGGTCACAACGGAACTAGATTTCGGAACAGTTAGTGAAGAAATTAAAACTAAAGACCAACCCACATCCTAAACCTTACCCATTGGGATGGTTAAAGAAGGATATAGAACTACAGGTGAACACCGAGTATACCTTCAAATTCATCATCGATGGGAAATTCATAGATCAGGTAACATGTGACGTCGTTCCTTTAGATTCTTGTCATGTTATTTTAGGAAGTCCTTACCTGTGGGACAGGGATGCAATGTTCTTTCGACGAGAAAATGTGTGGAGGCTGGTTAAGGGTGGAAAAGGGTTCCGTATTCTAGCCTCTAAGGAGTACAAGAAACTCCAACTTCTAACTGAGCGACAAACAAAACATTTAGTAAGTTCCTGCCAGAAGTTCGCATTAATCATAGTTCGACCAGTTGATGACAAGTCAGTAGAACCTAGGCACGCAAGTGATTGGTAGTGCAGTGAGACAGAAAAGGAAGAATTGCAACAATTATTGGAAGGTTTCACAGATATCATGCAAGAACCCAAAGACTTACCACCGAAACGCCAAGTGGAGCATGAGATTCAGCTGCAACCGGATGCTCTTGTACCGAATGTTGGACTTTATCGACAGTCTATTATGGATTCAGATGAAGTTAAAAGACAGGTACAAGAACTCTTAGATAAATGGTTGATTAGGCCAAGTTCATCACCAGCGGGGTCTCCGATTATTCTTGTGCCAAAGAAAGATGGAGAATGGCGCATGTGTATTGATTATCGGGCACTCAATAAAATCACTATAAAGAATAGGTACCCTCTACCACGTATCGATGACTTGTTCGATCAACTGAAACATGCTAAATATTACAGCAATATAGACTTGAAATCTGGATATCATCAGGTTCGCATGAGAGAAGAAGATGTTTGGAAGACCGCGTTTAAGACTAAACAAGGGCTTTTTGAGTGGTTAGTTATGCCTTTCGGGTTAACAAATGCTCCAGTAACCTTCATGCGACTAATGAATGAAGCTCTAAGACCAGTGCTAGATAAGTTTGCAATGGTGTTCCTAGATGACATATTAATATATAGTAAAACATGGGAAGAACACCTCTCACATCTAAAAACAGTTATACAACTGCTCCAGTCTTCACAGTTGAAGTTGAATATGAAGAAGTGTGAGTTTGCTAAGAAATCGGTGCATTATCTAGGGAATATAGTGGGCAATGGAGAAATTCGAATTGACCCAAGTAAAGTGTCTGCGATAAGAGATTGGTCACCACCAACAACACAAACAGAACTGCGTAGTTTTATCGGAGCAACACAATACTTGAGAAAATTTATCAAGAATTACTCAGGTATAGCAGCACCGTTATTACGATTATTGTCAAAGGACAAGGCTATCACATGGGGATTGAAAGAGAAGGAAGCATTCAAAGAGTTGAAAAAGAAGGTATGTGAAGCACCAGTTCTCACCCTCCCTGACATGCGCTTGCCATTTGAGGTGGAAACCGATGCATCAGGTTATGCAATGGGGGCCGTTATACTACAAGGAGGTAAACCTGTATGCTATCATTCTGAATTATTTTCCGGAGCCGTTCTAAATTACCCGACTTATGACAAGGAGTTGTATGAAATATTTCAAGCTATCAAAAAGTGGTGACACTATTTGTGGGGAAAAGAAATAGTTATTCATACTGACCATGAACCTTTGAAGTATCTACACACACAAAGCAAGCTCCAACAAACAAGGCACTTCAAATGGATGGGCTACCTGCAGCAATATAGGTTGTTAATCAAGTATAAGAAAGGATTGACAAACAAGCTAGCTGAGTTTCTCTCAAGGCCCCCATCCAAGATAGATGTTGTTGTGGTGCAAATGCAACCAACTGCAATTGAAACATACAAGGAGAACTACATGGAAGAGGCTGAGTTTCAGGAATTTTTTATGACCAAAGGTGGAAGTGGGACATAAAATCATGGTTATCATGTGGATGATGGACTGTTGTATAAAGAAGACAAGTTGTGCATTCCAAAACAACATCGTCTCTCATTAATTCGTGAAGCACACACCTCACTAATATCAGGACATTTCGGTGTCAAGAAGACACTTTCAAATCTGCAACGCCATGTCCATTGGCCGAGTATGACTGCCGATACAGAAAGGTTTGTCAAAGGATGCAAAATTTGTTGCACCAGCAAGCCTAGTTACCTAAAACTAGGACTTTACACCCCATTACCAGTTCCAACCAGGCCGTGGGAGAGTATATCAATGGATTTCATCGGTGGTTTAGCAACTACAAAAAAGGTAATGACTATGTCTTTGTCGTAGTAGATCGTTTCAGCAAAATGGCAGTTATGATCCCATGTAAAAAGACAATTACAGCAGAAGGAGCAGCACAAGAATTCTTCCAAAATGTTTTTGTTCATTTTGGCTTACCAGCAAGTATCATCAGTGATAGAGATACTAGGTTTTTAAGCCGTTCTGAAAGAGTTTATGGGGCCTGTTGGATACCACATTGAAAAGATCTATTGCGTTTCATCCCCAAACGGATGGGCACACTGAGGTGGTAAACCACACTATTGTTCAACTACTGCGAGGGTTTAATCAAAAAAGTCCGCGAAGCTGGGATGAGAATCTACCCTACGTCCAATACTCTTACAACAGAGCTTTACATAGTTCTAACAGCAAAACACCATTTGAGATATGCTATGGGTTTGTACCACAGTCTCCGTTTGATTTAGTATTTACTAGACCAGAACATAAGGACAATGAAATAACAGAAGATGATACTGCAATGAAGTTTATTCAGCGTATTCAACAGATTCATGAAAAAGTTCGTGAAAATCTTGAGAAAACACAAGCACGGGACAAGCAAAGACATGATAAGCATCAAACAGAGCATACTTTTCAAGTTGGTGATATGGTTTGGTTAGCTATTGGGAAACACCGTTTACAAGGGCCCCAAAAGAAGTTGAAACTTGTACGCTATGGTCCGTTTAGAATTTTGGAACAATATGGCACTAATGCTTTTAAGCTAGAACTTCCAAGCTATATGCAGATATACTCTACAGCAAATGCCGAGAATCTTAAGCTTTTTGAACCTTCGTTACTTGACGAGCGTAATGAGTCGCCATTGTTACCGGTTGTGCAAGACTTAATTCCTAGTGAAGTAGCAACAGAAGATATGGTTCTTAGCAAGAAGACACAGATGTCTAGAGTGGGAGAACAATAGTTATTCCAAGTCTGCCTTAAGGGGAAAAAATTTAAGCATGCAAAGTGGTACTCAAGAGAGCAGCTGCAAGCTAAATATCCCCACCTCTTGGTTCAATGCTTTTGAGGGACCAAAAGCCTCCTAATGGGGGAGGTCTGATCCGTTTTTAGGTTTAGGGACCTTTAGAATACCCTATACCTAGGTCCAAAATGTCACTAAATTTCTCTCCAAGTAATTCTAGAAGTAGAGTTCTATTCTTAGAAGGAACAGTAGACTTTTATTTCTAGAAGATTGCAAAAATAGGGGAGTTTTCCTAATTTGTGTATTACTAGTTTTAGCGTAGTCTTAAACCTATAAATAGGCACCTAGAGTTCTTGTAGAGGACACGGCAGAAAAACTAGAGGAATACTAGCAGCAAACAAGCAAGAAGAAGAAGCAATACCTAGGGAAGAAAATTAACCTAAGAGGTAAACATTGTACGTTCTTCGCTATAGCAATAAAATCAGAACGTTCTATTGCAAATTATCTGTGTTTTTATTCTACTTTGTTTTTCTATTCTTTTGCTATTCTCTGTCTATCATATTAGGGTCTAGAAACTGATCACATATGGTAAGATTTCCGCACATATCCACGATATTGCCAAATGCACAATGCATCTCCTTATATTTCTACAAATGAATTATAGTGCTATATTTGGGTTTTCAAAAATATATTAAAGTTAATTAGGTTTCTTGCTGGGAGTTAGGAAGCATCATTTCCCTGTAGACACGTTTTATCACCAAAACCTTATGCATACTTCGATTCTACTGCAACTTTTTGTTATGTTAATGAAGCTACTTATTTCATATAATTATGTGTGTGGTTTCTGATTCTAATATAGGCATATATGATACGCACAATGCAAGAATGCACAATGCACCGTTTTATCATATTGCAACAATTAAGTGACAGGTCTAATTATAAGATTTAGTTTATATATACATAATGGTTGGATCTTGAACAATATGATAATCACAATACACATAGATGTGTTAAAACATATTACCTGATGAAGTCATTGATTCAATCCAAGAAATCAAAACTATTAGTTTTGATTTTATAGATCGTTAATTAGGATCGTTGAACTTCATGATAATCACGCTATGAAATATGCAAGAATTATTAATGGAGAATACCTGGTAGCGCTAATTCATTGAAGACCATTTGGAGCACCGATAATACCTTGTGGAGGTCTTGGTTTCTCCTTCTTCACCTTTTACCATTATGAATACTAAAATTCTCCCTAACATTCTCTTGCAAAATACTGATGGCTATTGTGTTCCTTTTATAGGTAGAAGGAGGACCAAGTTCCTAGGGTTTAGTATTTGCATTAAATCTCGACCGTCCATCAAAAAATAGATATTAGGAATATAATCCCATAAAGGAAACCCGATATTTAATATAGCAATAATCTAGATTACCAAAGATTATTACATGGGCCCAAGAGAATATTTCTAGTCATACAAAAATATTCTTACACTAATAACATCAAAACAGTTTCAGTTTTGGTTCGGGAAGTAGCCTGTGTAGGACTGAAGTATACAAATTATACAATTTTTCTTAGGCTTGAAAAATTAAAGAAGTATGAAATTCTTCATTTCCTGTAAAATCTTACAAATTTGTGTGTATATATACAGTTTCGTTGCTGAGTGTTTCCTTAGTAAGTTCTTGGCGTCCTATTTTTTAAGTTCGATTCTCCCCCCTCCCCCTCAAAGGTGGGTACTTTTCCAGTTATACATAGTTCGATGCAATTCTCATGAAAACTGATTATATTTGTAATTTTATGTTTCATATGCAGTTGAAGGAAAAACGGGACATGGTGTTGATTTTCTTGAAAGAGAAGCCAGGCTTCCTGGATGGTACGTGGAAAACTGTTGAAGTGTTAGTGAAAACAACGATAACAAATTGCATATGGTGACAATGCAAGTGAAAGTATGTGTTTCCTTCTTCTTCCATAATTTTTAACTAATATTCCTTATCAAATATGGAACTAAGGTGAATCGAAAGATTGACCATCTGAGAATGCTAGCTTTGATTAGTCTTATAATTCACGTTAGAATTTATGACCATAATTTTTTGCATTACTAAATAATACGAGTATATACTGGAATTTTTAAAGTCACAGTAATTCAATAAAAAATAAAATCTAATGTTCTATCCTCTGTAATTTGTTTTTCAGGAAGACAAAATTAGTGGAGAAATTCTACAAAGGATAATTACCATTGAAACAAATTTGATTCCGTCATGTTACAGAACAAAAGAACAAAAGATGGAACGGTTTTAAATTCACAAAACTGGATTACAGTAAATTTACTAAGAAGAAGTTTAGTTTTCCTATTCTCTACTGTTTATAGTGGTCCCTCCGATAACATTTCCTCCACTACTTATTAATTGTTTCTACTTCGATCAAGAATACAAAAAACTATTTTTTGTTACACAATGGTAGTACGGGTGAAGTATATGAGACTACATATGCAGATAAATATCACGTTTAATTCACCGTACATATTATTGATAAGAAAAAAATATTGACTAGAAGCTGTTAGGATCTTGCAACAATAAACAACACGTTGGACGTATCAAAATAATATGTAAAGAACTAATCCGAAACAACTCTACCGAAATAACTTGACGAAGGCAGAATCACAGGTTCAACAAGTTGTCCTTAACACATTAGTTCGCGGGTATAATCGAGTTGAGTAATGCTAAACCCCTCACAGCGAAGATGTGTCCAGGATAAGATTGCCTGATATAACTTGAGTTAGCACAACACAAGTTACCCTCTCTTCGAACTTAGCAACAGGGATGAAGTAAAAAACGTATGGGGAAGATACCAAAGAAGAATTTCGGTGTTTTTGAAAACAGAATTTCGAGTTGTATTTAAAGGGGAAGATACTTGCACAACAAGTTAGGTTATAGTTTTCTTCAAAAACAATTAAAACCGGAAAAGGAATTCTCCCATAAATAAAACTCTTTAAAATATTTTTGGAATTAATTTCCTAAAGAAAACTCAACAAAAATAAATCGAGTAGAAGAGAGATTTGGTGCATGGCATACGCATATATCACATGGGTAAAAATATGTATTTTTGCCCATCCGCTCCACCCACGTTTTACAATACATATATAAGAGTATGCTTATATAGTGGGACTAAAGGTTCCACTTCATTCACCCAAAAATGAGTGAGTATCCTTAGACCCTTAGGTCATTAGATCAAACCACACCAAGACCATAAAACTTTTTAATTCACACTCATTTTCTCCAACAGAAGCTACTAAGTGTAAGCTAGAGAGGTTAAGAGAAGGCAATGATTCTATGTATATTATAGTAATGAACAAGCCCGTGCATTTGCATGGGCATACCGAACTTGTTAAAGATATAAAATGCTTACTTTGATTACCAAATACTGCAATTATAATTCCCTTTATGACTAGTTATTACACATTTTCACCCACAGACTCACCTTGTCTTCTCTGTTTAGCGTTAAGAATAGTTTGGTTACACAGGCAGCTGGGCTTAGATAGTTGGGCGCTTGGTCTCTTGACAGACTAGTTGGTGGACTAAACTTATTGAGGGGTGGACTAAATTGATTTGGCCGGGGATGAAATAAATTTTTTTAAGGTAGTGGGGAGGAATTGAGAGAGAAATTCTTATTAATGTGTATATAATACAAAGGTTTAGGACTCTATTTATAGAGTTTAGATACTTGGTGCTCATGTAATAGGGTCCTATATAGTAAAGTGGACATATATATGTAAACTTCCGTTTACGACACTCCCCCTAGATGACCACCGTATCTAAGCAATTGCCTCGTTATAACCTTTGTCAGGAAAATCCAAAAGGGATAAAACCTGATCGAAGATAAAGAGTACAATTGTGAGAAAACTTAGAACAGAGTTGGACATGCATATGTTGCCTCATTTTAACCTTGACAAGGAAAACCCAGTAGGACAAAACCTTGATGAAGGAAAAAGAGTACAACGCGATAAACTAGTAAAATACCTTTTACTATGATGCTCCCCTGATAAGTACTTCAGTTAAACCTTGGCTTGCAAATCTTTGAGTCGAAACTTTCCAATTTCGATGAACGAATTTCTTGAATGCTGGAGATAGCAACTCTTTCGTGAAGAATTATTCTAGTTTATGAAGTCTTCTTTAGTGTTGCACAAGCGGTATTGTCTTTTAATAATAGTGTTCTCAAGTCTTATGTAGTTAATTTCTTCAACAAAGTGTCAATACGTAGGTACAATATCATGGGTGAACAAAATTTGTGATCATGCCATATATGAGTTAGAATGATATCCAAATTCATAGGAGATGGTTAAGTTGATATGGTTTAACAAAATGACCCAATGATGGAAATCCACCAAATAACCAAAAATACAACTCCCCCTTGGATGGCCACCATATTGAATAAATTGACTCGCTAACACCTTGCAACTAAAAGTGTGAAAGGAACTTATTGCCAAGGCGTGCGGAAGGAACGGGTTTCACTGTGAAAGGAAGTTGTGAAAGTTAGTTAGAAGTATTTTCCATGAACATGGTTTCTTCGTCTTTTTCTAATCTTTCCTTGAACTGTTTCACATATTAGTGATTACCAGGGACCATGACTAATTAATAATTAGCCTCACCAACTTGTTGTCCCTAATGCCTTCGAGAATTAATTACCATTGCCTATCAATCTTGACTCCTTAACCTCATAGTTCTCTGAAGTTGGTGGAGATAATCTATCAATCAAGAAAAAAGCTAAAAATCTGCGCTACGAACCACACGAAAAGCCAATTTGTTTGACCAGATATATATGAAATCAAAAGATTTTTCGATACAACTTCTAGATCTCTTTTCTTTGTTGTGGAACCTACATCGAAAAGAAAGAGTTAACATTATACGTCTCTAAGTCAAGATCATTCTAGTTAGTCAATGAAAATATTAATCCATGCACGTTGCATTCATTCATTAGTCAAACGCTTTTATATAATACACCAAAATTGCTGTGTGATACAACTTGTTTAGTAGTATTATTAGTTAACCATGGATTCATCATTCAATAAAAATACTCAGATTACATCAATAATCCATCTTCTTACTCATCATCTTTTCATTTTGTTTTTGTTGATGATCAGTCTCACTCAGTTTCCACTGGCTTCTCATGGATGCCACCAAGAGGAAAGAAGGGCTCTCTTAGAAATTAAGTCTTCTTTAGAAGACCCTACAAATCGCTTGTATTCATGGAAACAAGGCAACAAATATCAGAATTGTTGTGATTGGCTTGGAATTCAGTGTTCTGGCGACTCTCTTCATGTCATCTCCATCAACCTACGGAATACAGAGTATGAAATTTACTATAATGAGTATACGTATACAGTAAATTTAAATGATTTCAATCCCCCGGACACTGCACTACGAGGTAAATTCTCTTCTTTCTTTAACGACTTTACGCATCTTCAGTATCTTGATCTTTCCTTCAACAATTTCCAAGAATCACAAATTCCACTTCAATTTTCTAATCTCACAAAACTCACTCATCTTGATCTCTCCCACTCCAACTTTTCAGGATCAACTTTGACACAATTCACTAATCTATCATCTCTTAAGTACCTTGATTTATCTTGTGGTGTTGTAAACTGCATGCAGTTATCATCTACAAAATGGTTGAGAGGGTTAGTAAATCTCGAGGTGTTAAGGTTGAGTCGTATTAATTTACATGAGGCGACATCAGCAGAAAATAATAATTTTCTTGAACATATATCTTTTCTTTCCAATCTTAAAGATCTCGATCTATCTTATTGCAATATATCTGGTCCGGTTTTTCCCATCCAAGAGTCTAACAATCTTTCCCGTCTATCCTCTCTCAATATGAGTTTCAATCCTGATCTCAATTCCACATTCCCAAAACATCTGGCAAAAGTGACTTCACTTTCTAGTCTTTACTTAACAAGGTGTAATCTTCATGGTTCAGTTCCATATATGCCTCAACTTGAAGAGCTTGATGTCGGTAATAATACTGCTCTTCATGTCAATCTTGTGCAAATGTTTGAACGCAAGTGGCCCAAACTGAAATCTCTTAGGATATCAACAAATAAAGTAACCGGACAATTTTTTAATTTAATTTCAAATGTGCCGATGTTAGAGTTTCTTATAGCGTCTGGTTGTTCAATTCAAGGATCCATCCCAAAATCAATCTGCAAACTTTCTTCTCTTCGAGAAATTTTCCTGCAGCGAAACAATTTTACTGGGACGATGCCAAGTTGCATTACCAAGCTCAGGTACCTCGATCGGTTAGATATCAGTAAAAACTTTATCAAGGGTGATGTCTCACTTTCCTCTTTGTTAACCAAGTTAAATCTAAGTTATCTAAAGCTGGGTCCAAACAAGCTAACGGTATCTATAGATCAAGACTTAAATTTATACCCTAAACTTAATCTCAAGGTATTAGGGTTGGCGTCTTGCAATCTCAAAGGATCGTTCCCTGCTTTCATTTGTCATTTGACTGATTTAGAAATTTTGCTGTTATCTGGGAATAACCTTACAGGAAATATCCCTTCTTGCATCAACAAACTCAAAAATCTCATGTCCTTAGATTTCTCATCCAACAATTTTCACGGTCCTCTGCCACTTCCGTGTAAGAACGCCAAACTATATAATTTAGAAAATAATAAATTGAACGGTGAAATCTCAAAGGAAGTTGGAGAAAGACTATCTACCGTGTCCTTAGTTTGGTTATCTGGTAATGAACTGAAAGGCTCAGTTCCCTTTTCTTTATGTTCCAAAGAACCTGGAGAGTCTAATATACAATATCTTGATCTCTCCAACAATAACTTATCTGGGATTATACCCACTAGTGTAGGGTACTGTCATTCTCTTATATATCTTAATCTCGGCATTAACAACCTCACTGGAAATGTTCCGAAAGAGCTTGACCAAGCAAAGAAATTGCAAATTCTGCAACTAAATGACAACAATCTTGATGGCGATCCTCTTAATTTCATCGGTGAACTTCACGAGCTGGTGGTTCTCGACTTAGCGAATAACAACTTTGGAGGAAGTATATCCAGTTTGTCTGGTTCACTCGGTAACCTTCAGATTCTTTCTTTAAGATCAAATAATTTCAATGAATCAATCCCCAAAGAGATCGTTGATTTGCAGCAACTCCATGTATTAGACCTATCGAGAAACAATCTCACCGGAATAATTCCTAAAGGAGTAAGTAAGTTCTTAATGTTAAGAAGTAGACCATCAAAAAATAAAAAAATAAAACTAATGTTAAGAAGTAGATCGAATTATACGTTCACACTTGATCGTGGTGGGTATCCAGGCAATCTGCAATTGCAGATGACGACCAAAGGGATCATAACGCAGTATGAGAATCTGTATACCTATAATTCAGGAATCGATTTATCCTCTAATAAGCTCGAAGGGGAAATTCCTGAAGAGATAGGTCTATTGAAAGGACTTTCCATGCTAAATCTATCACACAACCACCTCTCAGGTAACATTCCACTGAGTGTTGGAAGTATGAATGGTTTGGAGTCCTTGGATTTGAGTTTCAATAAGTTCTCTGGACCTATCCCAGTATCTTTAGCATCAATGGATTTTCTTGGTCATTTGAACCTATCTTATAATAACTTGAGTGGCCTAATCCCAAGAGGACCACATTTTGATACTTTAAGCGGAGATGGTTCAGCATATGTTGATAACAGTTTCCTGTGTGGGTATCTTACAAAAAGTATTTGTGGGGATGACAGCGATAATGGCAATACCAATTCTCCAAGTGAAGTTAATAGAGATGAAGAAGATGAATCAAAAAATAAATGGTATTTGTTTGGTGTTGTTGTTTTGGGGTTCATAGTTGGATTTTGGGGTTTGTTTTTTGGTTTGGCGTTGAAGAAAGAGAAATGGTGGTGTCCGTACTGGAAATTTGTTGACAGCATTGCAGTTCGAACTATTCAAGTTTTCTTAGAACATTGATAATTGATAATAAAATTGTTACGTTTGCTCAATTATAAATGATTGTATGTTATTGCTTGTAAATATAAGATTTAAGAAAGGAGAAGGATCCATTTACGATGCTATTTTCACATTTTGGAATCCATTTTCTCTATATAACACAAAAGATGAATTTTTCTATATAACTCAAAAGATGAATTTGAAGCGAACATTATAGGACTTTGGTAATAGGTTTGGCTTACAAAGCTCCGTAATCCTACTAAAAAATAGGGAAAATTGGAAAAATACCCCATATTTGAATGCCCCGTCGGGAAATACTCCAAATATCAAAAATTTATGGGAAAATGCCCCACTCGTTACATTTTCCATCCAACATGGTTAAGTGAAACTCGTGTCTTGACCAGTTAATATCTCGTCGCATGAGATATCGTGGGAGTATGGAATGAGATTAAACGACTGTAAATTAGCCACGTTTTTCATCCTACCGCATCATCATGACTATGGACGGCTTATAATGCACCACCTTTTCATCTAAAAAAATAAATGAGATCACCACTTCATCTTCTCTATTCTTTCTTTGACAGTAAAACACATCCAAAAACCCAGAGAGAATTTTTATGGTGTGGATTAAGTGAAAATTAGGGTGTTTACTTCTTCTTGATTAGTTCTAGTCGATGTGTGGGGAAGATCAGTACACGATTTTGTTGGGAGAGGCTTACGAAATCCGAGCCGCTATGCGCAATACAAAACCTACACAAGTAATGATATACAAATACGGGAATAACACAAATACGACGATATAGAAGCAATCACACAACACCAGCAATTACATGGAAAACCCCCTCCAAGGTGAAGGGTAAAAAACCACGGGCAAATCTTCCACTATAATCAAACAATGGGTTACACACAATTCTCCCAATTTGGGGATACACTCTACTTCAAGGTGCATATAGCACTTGGATACCAATTTTCCTAAATTACACTCACCCCTAAGGATGGATCAACAATTCATTCACCAAATAGATAATATACACTATCAATTTGACAATAGCAAGAGATGAGATACTTACTACTAGGGTTTGAATAAACCCTAGATTTTCCCCTTTTTGAAAAGATGTGGAAATTGATCAATCAATCTTCACCACAACAACCAAAGGAACCTTTGACAAGAACCCTATCTTCTTATCTTCAAGATACTTCAATCTCACCAAAGATTGGTGGCTTAATCTCTCTACCTCACTCACTCTCTTTTTCTTCTTCCTCTCTTTCTCTTTCTTCACAAAATGAAGAAGCTCCATCTAATTGGTCTCCTGATGCCTTTCACTTGTTATAACATAACAAGGCACCCACTAACTAGCTCCCCCCATTTGATAAGGGGACACCTTTGTTGGACCATAAGGAGGGACCGGCCCAACAATCTCCCCCTCACGACTTATGGCAAGGTACCCATCACCACCAAACCTGCCCTGCTGCATAAATGCACATGATTGTACTTCGGTAGCGAATTTGTCATCATATCAGAACCGTTGTCATTTGTATGGATCTTCTCAATATACAAGACCTTCTCGTCGAGAACTTCTTGTATCCATTGATACCTAATATTGATGTGCTTGGACCTCGAGTGAAAACTCGAAATCTTGCTAAGATGGATGGCACTCTGGCTGTCACAGTAAACGATGAAACTTTGTTGCTTTACACCGAGTTCTCTAACAAACCTCTTCATCCATATCATATCCTTGAAACTCTCTGTAGCTGCAATGTACTCTGCCTCTGTAGTAGACAATGCCACACATTTTTGTAACTTGGATTGCCAAGACACAGCTCCCCCTGCATAGGTAAATAAGTAACCCGATGTCGACTTGAGATTGTCTTGAGCACCTGCCAAATATGAATCTGTGTAACCTACTAACTCTGGCTTGTCACCACCATATTACAAACACATATTAGAAGTACCCCTTAGATATTGTAGTATCCATTTCACTGCTTCCCAATGATCCATAACAGGATTTGATAGAAATCTGCTTACCACTACAACTGCATGAGCTATATCCAGCCTTGTACACACTATTGCATACATCAAACTACCAACTGCGGACGCATAAGGAATTTTCTCCATCTTCCGTTTATCAACATCATTCACAAGACATTGATCACGAGATAACTTAAAATGGTTTGCAAGTGGACAACTTACCGGCTCAGCCTTGTTCATGTTGAATCTTTGCAACACCTTCTCAATGTAGCTTTCTTGCAATAACCACAACTTCTTTGCTTTCCTATCACGAGTGATTTCCATGCCAATAATACGCTTTGCTACACCCAAGTCTTTCATATCAAAAGACTTGCTCAGATTTGACTTCAACCTGTTAATCTTTTTCTTATCTTTGCCAACAATAAGCATGTCATCAACATATAGCAAAAGAGTAAGAAAATCACCATCAACAAATTTTTGAATGAATACTCAATGATCTGAAGCCGTCCTCTTGTACCCATGTTCCTTCATGAACGATTCAAACTTCTTGTACCATCTTCTTGGAGCTTGCTTCAAACCATATAGATTCTTCTTTAGCTTGCACACCATGTGATCTTTGCCTTTGACTTCAAAACCCTCGGGTTGTGCCATATACACATCTTCCTCCAACTCACCGTGAAGAAATGTTGTCTTGACATATAGTTGTTCTATATCAAGATCCAAACTAGCGGCTATTGCTAAGACAACCCGAATAGAAGAAAATCTCACCACCGGTGAGAATATCTTGTCAAAGTAAACACCCTTTCTCTGCTCATAACCCTTCACAACAAAGCGTGCTTTGTACCTTGGTTGTGAGTTACCATCTTCATTCTTGATTATGTACACCCACTTGTTCTTCAGAATTTTCTGGTTCTCAGGCTTGTCAACTAAATCAAAAGTGTCATTCTCATCTAAAGAGCCAACCTCTTCTTTCATGGATTTCAACCAATTCTGACTTTCAGGAACACTAAGAGCTTCTTCATAAGACTTTGGTTCACCTGCATATGTGAGCATCACACACTCATGTGGTGTATAGTTTGTTGAAGGTAATCTAGTCCTGCTGGATATTCTCAACTCAGCTTCTGGTTGTTGTTGTTGCACTTCTTGCTCAACATCACCCAATGGAACATCTTCATGATTGCGTTCTTCTTCTTCATTACCATTACCATCAACATTAACATCATCATCATGTTGTTCGAGAGTAGGAACAACTGGATGGATCCAAGGTCATGTCATCTTGAATCTTTGGCATCTCAATCTTCTCAAAGTCTTCAATAGTCTGGTCTTCAAGGAATACTGCATCCCTACTTCTGATAACCTTCTTCTCAATTGGATCCCAAAATCTGTAACCAAACTTCTCTGTCCCATAGCCTAAGAACACACACTACTTTGCTTTGTCGTCAAGCTTTGATCTGTGATCTTTTGGGATATGAACAAATGCCCTGCAACCAAACACTCTCAAGTGATCATAAGTAGTCTCTTTGTCTCTCCATACCTTTTCTGCTACTTTTCCATCTAGCGGTCTTGAAGGAGATCGATTGATCAAATACACAGCAGTATTCATTGCTCCACCCCAGAAATGCTTCTGCAACTTGGAATGAGATAACCTGCACCTGATTCTCTCAAGAATAGTGTGGTTCATCCTCTCTGCAACTCCATTATGTTGTGGAGTATTCTATACTGATTGTTCATGACATATACCCATGCTCTTGCAATACACTTCAAGAGGTTGAATCTTTGTCAATAGTATTCAACTCACCTTTCAACACCTTCACTTGTGTTTTGTACAGTGTGCCACACTTCTCGCCTCTTGCAATAACCATGGAACCCTTGCTTAGCTTCCATTTTCCATCATCCAAGTGATTTTTGTACCCTTCATCATCTAACACTCCTGGTGACATTAGATTCAAACGAAGATCCGGTACATGTCGCACATTTATGAGAACCAATATGCAGCCAACACTGGTCTCAACCTTCACATCACCCATTCCTACAATCTTTGAAACACCACTGTTTCCCATTCTGACTGACCCAAAGTCACCAGCCTTGTAGGAGGTAAATACATCTTCATGAGGAGTAGCATGATAAGATGCACTTGAATCAATTATCCACTCTGAATCAGAACCTGCAAAACTCACACAAACATCATTACAATCTGAGAATACAATGATATCATCATTTGTCGCAGTAGCCGCAACACCATTGTATTGTCTATCATTTCCTTTCCCCGTCTTGTGTTGTTGCTTCGGCTTACTGCATTTATTTGAATAATGACCTCTCATACAACAGTTCCGACATTCAACTTCCTTTCTGGCCTTTGATTTACCCCTTGACTTGCTACGGCCAACTTGTCTTCTATCTTTTCTTCTACCACGATTTTCTTTAACAAGAGCTTCTGAATGAGATGAGTCTGATGACCTTCTTCTAACTTCTTCATTCAGCAAACTGCTAGTCACAACAGTCATGTTCAACTTTTTGTCTGGATAAGAATAACTGAGACAATTCCTCAATGGCTCCCAACTGTCTGGTAAAGTATTTAACAACAAATAAGCTTGTATCTTTTCAGAAATTATCATCTCCATAGATGTAAGCTAATTCATAATACCCTTCATTTAATTTAAATGTTGCGTCATTGAACTTCCTTCCTTGTAGCTCAACTTTCCAAGCCTTTTGAATAGAAGAGCTTTTGCACAAGGAGACTGTTGATCATATATCTCCTCTAACTTGGTCCACAAATAATATGCTAGTGTCTCACTAGCCACATGATGAAAAATACCATCATCAATCCACTGACGAATAAAACCAACTGCTTTTCGATTAGTAACTTTCCAATCTTCTTCACTTGTCTTATGAGGCCTTACTCCCTTACTCTCTATTGGACTATAGAGATATTTATAATATAACCAGTTCTACATCTTCGCCTTCCATATCACAAAGTTCTCACCGGTCAAATTGACCATTCTATTACTAGTGCTAGCTTCCGCCATTGCACAGGATTAGCTCGACCCAAAATCTCTGATACCACTTGTTAGGGGAGGCTTACGAAATTCGAGCCGCTATGCGCAATACGAAACCTACACAAGTAATGATATACAAATGCGGAAATAACACAACTACGACGATATAGAAGTAATCACACAACACCGGAAATTATGTGGAAAAACCCCTCCAAGGTGAAGGGTAAAAAACCACGGGAAAATCTTCCACTATAATCAAACAATGGGTTACACACAATTCTTCCAATTTGGGGATACACTCTACTTCAAGGTGCATATAGCACTTGGATACCAATTTGCCTAAATTACACTCACCCCTAAGGATGGATCAACAATTCATTCACCAAATAGATAATATACACTATCAATTTGACAATAGCAAGAGATGAGATACTTACTACTAGGGTTTGAACAAACCCTATATTTTTTTCCCTTTTGAAGAGATGTGGAAATTGATCAATCAATCTTCACCACAACAACCAAAGGAACCTTTGACAAGAACCCTTTATTCTTCTCTTCAAGATACTTCAATCTCACCAAAGATTGGTGGCTTAATCTCTCTACCTCACTGACTCTCTTTTTTTTCTTCATGTCTTTCTCTTTCTTCACAAAATGAAGAAAGCTCGATCTAATTCGTCTCCTGATGCCTTTCACTTATTATAACATAACAAGGCACCCACTAACTAGCTCCCCCCATTTGATAAGGGGACAACTTTGTTGGACCATAAGGAGGGATCGGCCCAACAGATTTTTGTCGTCCAAAATTCGAATAACTTGAAAAACAGTTGAAGTTAGTAGTTTATATTAATAGGCTATTTAGGGTATTAATGGCTGAAATAAGTGTGAGGGAATGTCTGAAATTTATTAATTTTGATCTCTAGTGCTTGAAAAACAATTGGGTTTTTACTGTCGAACGATGGAATGTTATTTGGAGAAACAATCATAGTGAATGATTTGTTGTTCAATGTGTTTTTAATGGTTTGTAATGAATGATTCGTTGTTCAATGTGTTTATCAAAATGGGATGAAACAATCACAGTTGATTTACTGATTGAAGATGCAGATGTTATTCGGAGAAGATGACGCGGGAAGGCTGTCTTTTTTCGCACACGTGATATCCCATGTGTGTTAGTCCGACTAATTAACCATGTTGGATGGAAAATATAACGGGTGGGGCATTTTCCCGACGGGGCATCCAAATATAGGGCATTTTTTCAGGTTTCCCAAAAAATTAATGCATTCAGATAGACGATCGAGTAACACAACCATGAACCATCTATCATTTTTAAAATCATTCGTTAAGTTTAAAAATTGGAATTAAGATGGATATATGGTAATATTAATGTTTGGTATCTCAGAATACATTAATTTTATTTCAAAGATGCTCGATTAAAAATCTATCGATAGTATTTGATCTTCTTACGTGATGCCAACAGGAATGTCCTTGTGTTGGAACTTAAACTACAAAGAAAAATGGGCTAAATTACGTATTTCTCGTTCAGACCCATGCATAACTTAGCCGGTCCTGAGGTAGGGCGAGAGGTGCGGTCGCCATAGGCCCTGCTCTGTCTAAGCATTTTCCCTTACCAGTTAAGGCCCGATGATCAAGTTCGCCCATGGCCGTTCTAATCTCAGGATCTGCTCTAGTCTAGTCGATGAATGAAAATTCAGTTGATCATTGAGCAAGTCTATAGCTAGTGCCAGTTCATTCATCGAATACACTAAGTACAATATTTGAAATCAAAACCTACGCTGCCTTGGATTTTTGGGTACTAAGAGTAGATCAAGCTCAATGCCCTTTTGATTACTATAAGGACATCCATCTTCACAAGTGATGGTTCAAACTTTAGAGGATATATTTTTGATTACTATAAGGAAATCCATTTTCACAAGTTGTTGCTTGTTTTGGGTGATTAAAAGATATGTTTATGATGATTTTGTTAATGGAGAAGTGGGAACTCTCTTTGGTTCTTCTCATTCTCTGATTTCATTAACTAAGAAGATAGTTATTTTTCTTTTTCTTTACTTGGTCAAATATAAGACCCAAGCAAAGAGTTACATGTGGACATCTCTTGTCCATACAACATATATTACAAACAGATGCATTGGGTCATGACTAAAACATATACATTGTCATGACATTACAGGAACATTACATTAACTCTCAACAATCTCCTCCTGAATGCGATGTTCTTCTACTCCTAGTAGTTCACGAAAATGTTGAAAATTTACCTTTGGGAAGTTCCTTGGTTAATATGTCCGCCAATTGATCTTCCGTATTATAGTACTTGAGTTCTATCTCACCATTTTCAACCACTTATCGAATGAAATGGTACTTGAGTTTAATTTGCCTTTCTCTACAATGCTCAACCGAATTTTTTGACATAGCTATTTCTGATTTGTTGTCACAAAAAATTATGGTTCTTTCTTCTTGCTTCTCTTGAATGTCTTCAATGATTCTTCTTAGCCATACAACATGAGATGTAGCTATTGATGCCGAAATGTACTCCACTCCGCCGTGGATTGAGATACGGTTTTGTGCTTCTTCGATGCCCATGTTAATATACCTGAACCAAGAGAAAAAGCATACCCTGATGTACTCTTCATGTCATCAATACATCCTCCCAAGTCGCTATCACAATAGCCAACTAATTTGACATCATTTTAGAGGAAAGGTGAAAAGTCGGATTTAGTTTGTTTTGGGGGAAAGGTAAAAATGAAAGTTTATAATTGGGCAATTTATAAGAGTAATGATAGAACAATTAGAAATAAATTGAAGTATAATTTAATTTCGATCTAAAAAACAAAAAGTTAGGGTTTATTAGTAAAAATATTAAAACATGTTTAGTAATTTTGATTTTTCATTTTAGCTTAAATTTTTTGGGGTATAGTTAATAAAAGAGTGGGAAACATTTAACAGAAGCCTATGATAATATAAATCTTAATCAGAATTCGTTACCATTACAATGTTTATTTATTTATTTAAGGTTTTACTGAATTTGTTGAATCAACAAAATACAAGTGAAGTTGTTAAAGCTTATTATCATTCAACTGCTTCAATGTGTTTAAGTTGGTACCGTGATACTCTAAGATGAAGAGATTTTTTTGGCCATTTACAAGATACTTTTAGTTTTTACCGGGGATGATGTTTTCTTTGCATGACTCAAACATGTATCTTTGATCGTATGATATTGATTGTCAATTTTCCATATTGTGGTTGAGTTTTATGTAGATTTTATTATGTATTTTTCCTAGGTACATGCGTAACAAACTTTTCTTATATTTTGTGGTAGACCTTTAGATAAGGATAACCTCCGTATAAGAATACTTTCGGGTGATTCCTAGGATACTTTTATGTAAAGGTTCTACTATATACATTTTGTTTTTAACCAAAAATATTCGTCGTTAAACAAATTCGTGGTAGATTGGTAAAGCATAAGTGCACACCGAACAAGTTTATCGTTCACGGATAAACATGTTATTATTATCAAACATATTAGATTTGTGCCCGTGCTACGCACCGGGCATTTTTGCTCCCTTAACCATACTTTTGATTTGGTGTGCGCGGGGCTTCGCCCCGCCCTGTGGAACACGTTTTTGATTTGGTGTATGCTGGGTTACACTCCGTCTCAACTCGGTGCATGGATGATTATGCATGAAATGTTGCGTAGGCGTCAGCAAACCATTGTGCCATCGTAAATACAAAAAACTCCCATATTTTTAATCGATTCTCCTAAAACCAAAAACGTTAATACATCCCTGCAAGTACTACATGTCTAACGACTGACTATTTTTCGTGTCTAACCACTCGAGCAGCCTACTGAACTTTCGGCACGAAACATCCTACAATCATAGAATCATCAATCTCTATCGACATGCTCATGTTCCATCATACCAAGTCACCAATCAATAATAGCAACAACGAAATTAAGACTCTTCTATCACCTCCATCTCCATTATCACCAATGGAAGTCAATAACTCGAATCACAACTAATTTCTCGACTTCAAGACTGTCAGCAACCACTCCCATCACCACTTGCATCACATCAGCAGTCTTCCTTGAAAGGCAGCAACTAATCTTCATCATCAGTAATCATACATACATCATCGATGGAAGCAATTACAATACTCTGCGTCTCAACCATTTTCTCTCAATCGTTTTAACTACAATGACCTAACTTGGGCCGTCATCATAGTAGATGCCAAATTCAAACTCTCCCCAAATTCCATCACAGATTACAGTAGAAATCACTTTTTTGTTCTCCAGTTTCACTTTTGGTAACTCAAGTTCTAAGACCTCAAACCCGTTGTATAAAATATACAGTAATACAAATACCGATAAGAACGTAATAACACAAAAAACAGTAAACGTTTGCTTTATATAAGGAAGTGAAAATTAAAGTTTGCTTTAACCACAAAATCCTGATTTCCTCTTTTGGGTGAATCACGGATTTCCATTTTCACGTTTTTATTTTATTTTATTTTATTTTATTTTATTTTATTTTGTTAATGTTTTTTCATTTATTTAACGTTTTGGAAGTAAGTTTTTTCCACCCTAATTAAAGTACAGTTAAGTATAGGTGTAAACACGGTGTAACAAAATTATTTAAGCTCAAATTCTAACATAAGTATTGTCCACCTACTTTTTTTGTCTATGTCGTTACTAACGAACAATTAAGTATTTGATGTATCCAAATTGTAACCAAATTTTAATTATTAGAACCAATAGAGTTATGCCAAGTGTTTTTACCATAACTTCTGCATTAGAAAAGGCCTTTCTAGGCCAATAAGGAGCAATGGTTTTATCACCGTTTAATGTGAGAGCTTTATTTGTCAAGGCCTTTAAGGGGGAATATATCCACATCTGCTAAGTTTCCACATCTATTATTTATTTTTTTGTAAATTTTCTAGGCAAAACCATTAATGGATCCAATATCATGTTTAAAACTTTTTTGTAACACTTGGTGAATACTTGTGGTGTACTATGTTTAAGAAATAAAAATCAACCTACCGACAATGTCAATGCATTGTGAAGCGCCATAATCCTCGGCAGTATGCAAGTGCTGTACAGTTTGCTCATTGGAGACGGTTAGAGACGGATCTACAATATGGTTCGGTTTTCCATTACTTTCGCGTATTGCTGGTAGGAGTGACTAATGTTGGGAGATTAACTTCCTGAGAATGACACCATCGCACAATATTGCACAAATACCGATAAGATCGTAATAACAAAAAAAAAAAAAAACAGTATACGTTTGCTTTATATAAGGAAGTGAAAATTAAAGTTGGCTTTAACCACAAAATCCTGATTTCCTTTTTGGGTGAATCACGGATTTCTATTTTCACGTTTTTTTTTTTATTTATTTATTTAACGTTTTAGAAGTAAGTTTTGTCCACCCTAATTAAAGTACAGTTAAATATAGGTGTAAACACGGTGTAACAAAATTATTTAAGCTCAAATTCTAACATAAGTATTGTTCACTTATTTTTTTTGTCTACGCCGTTACTAACGAACAGTAAAGTATTTAATGTATCTAAATTGTAACCAAATTTTAATTATTATAACCAATAGAGTTATGCCAAGTGTCCTTACCATAACTTCTGCATTAGAAAAGGCCTTTCTAGGCCAATAAGGAGCAAGGGTTTCATCACCGTTTAATGTGAGAGCTTTATTTGTCAAGGCCTTTAAGGGAGAAGATAACAAGGGTTGTGCATTCGCTACCCCTACCCAATGGGCTTCCAAGCCTAAATTTTCAAACCCAAATTTTCCTCCAAGCCTAAATTTGCTTTCATGCTACCAATAACAAATTTTTGCTCCCCTCGGTCTAGTTTCTGGCTCCGGCTCCGCCAATTGTTTAGAGCTTCTCCAATGGAATGTGTGTGAAGAAAAAAGTCTTCATCCACATAGGATACACAACAATTTATATAAAAAATAGTCTCCAACCAATTGATGTGAGGATGATATGGCAAAAAAAAAAAGTTAGACATCCTCTAAGTCAACCTCTAGTTTTAGACATTCACTTAGAAGATGTCTTCCCATCCTAGTCACATTTTTGTTAATAAAAATCATTAAAAACAAAAAAGCCAATAATTTTAACAATCGTATGCCTACAATTAAGTAAAGAAATGATACGACATTTTATGGGTTGGAGATAAAATTTATTTTCTCCTAATATTTAGGAGTTTATACTTAGAGGATGTCTTAAAAGTGATGCCACATATGAAAGATCCACATTCACCATTGGAGAAGCTCTTTGATTGCTTGTTTCTTGATGCATAAAAGCTCTTTTTTCGTCAATCTAAAAATTCTTGTTGTCGGCGTTAAAAGTGTGAGGAGAAAAAATAAAGGATGCAACAGGAAATCAGATTAAAACTAGAACTAGGAGCGGTGCCCGATTCAGATATTTCGGATTACTTATCCATTTGGAAATTGTCATGCGTTTTTTATTAATCACTAACCACGGCTAAGAAACCAGTAGTAATAAAACGTATATATAAAGTTAATTTATTCTGTTTCGAGGTATTTCATATATCTTATTATTACTAGATGATGATATGTGTTGCTAACTTTAACCTTTCTGAAATGCTGGAGTAAACTGAAATTACTAGACGTCTTCCACACTTGCATATTGCCTATTAGGCTATGACAGTGGCTCGACCTTTCAACCAACGATTCTTTGACTGTTTTCTCAAAAAATAAAACTACGGTCTACTTCCATACTACACATTTCTATAAAAAATATATACATTTATCTTTGCGCAAAAGATAAAACTACGGTCTACTTCCATACTACACATTTCTACTATACAAAAAAATAAAATAAAATAAAATAATTATTTTTAAGAACAACGACCATGTATTGGTACCCGACGAATTCAATTAGTAGAAAAATGGCTTTAAATTCTTATATGTAAGTAATGTCAAGTCATCATCCCCACATATGATCTTATTAATGGTGACCTTTGAAAAAAAAAGATGAGGCGAGAGTAATCTTTTTCAGAGTTGCCGCCGCGCGCCAGTGGCTGGGAGGACTGGATCTGATGAGTACCATCGTTTGAGTATGCCAGAAATTGATCTCCGTGATGGGTATGTTTTCATTGATTCTTTTTATCTTAATCAGGTGGGCAAATATCTCCTTATTTAGTTATTATGCGAGATTTGATATCAGATTTTCCTAAACAATCTTCTCCTTTATCCTTTTTTGATGTGATGTACCAAGTTTTTCAAGCTTTTCTTATCAATTCAGTATGATATGCAGTTTGGGCTTCTTTGGTTTTGTAGTTAATTTGTTCTTTGGGATTATGGATGCAGAGGAAGGATTATTTTTTTCCTTTCTCAGATGTTTTTGTAGTACTTTGATTAGCCTCTCAAAGTACTGATACGTTTTTGGTGCTGCCGTTTGGTGTAGTGATTCGTAATTGGTACTCCCGTTTAGTGTAATTGATTGAGAGTTCCATTGATCTCATGTTTGTCGATGGCTTTTTCCATGGTCGTCGTCGATGAAGAAACTAACCGTCTTCTTCTTCTTGTTCTGGTTTCACACTTGCTTCCGTTTGTCGGCAAGTCTGAATGGAGTTGTGGTTTTCTGTCGCCACGTGTCTAGTTGTTGTGCTGTATTGGTCGAGTCTTTTTTTGTGGAAACTTGTTTGTTTGGGTTTCAAGTTTATTTGGTTTGCCTTCTATTTCCAAAGCACGTTTTTAAGACCCACTGTTATATTCTCTTTATTGATTTAAAATTCGGAATACATCTGAGCCACCTAGAGGAATTTTTTATTTTAAGAAAGAAGATGTTTCATGAGATTATCCTAATTTGGTTTTTCTCTTTGAAATTTGCCCCGATAGTTTATGTTTTGTTTTACCCATTACCTACATTTGATTTTTGGCTGCTCCATTGGTTCATATCAGATTAGTCTAACCATGACACATGTATGGCAATTCTCTTTTTCTTTTATAGGTATGGAAACTCTCTTTTGCTTTTATAAACGATTACCTACTCATAATTCAACTTATTTTTCTCCTAGTACAATTTTAATTTCTTACACATTTTTTTTTTATTTTGTCATTTCTTACACAATTTTAATTTCTTACACAATTATTTTCAGCTTGTATTTCTAATTTGTCATTTCCCTATAATTTGCACCACCCACTTCCCTTATTACATCCATATCTTATAAATTATGTTCATATCTAGTCAAGTATAATGAATATCTTAGCATGGAATTGTCAAGGGATTAATCAACCATCAACAATCCAACATCTAAGAGGTTTGGTATCTCTTCATAAGCCCAACATCCTCTTTCTTTCCGAAACTTTAGCAAATGAAAATCACATGAGAAACCTAGCATAATCCTTACGCTTCCAAAACCACTCCACTGTCCCTAAGATTGGTAGACGGGGAGGATTGTTCCTAATGTGGAACAATAACATCAATATCCAGGTGCTACTTCAATCACAAAGCTTTATCTACGCAATTGTTACCCCACCACCTCCTGCACAACCCTGGATTTGCACGGGTATTTATGCCCCTCCGCACCTGAATGCTAGGAAGAACTTCTGGCAGGACTTTCCCGCAATATTCCCCAACATCAACCCAAATTCAACTTTGGTTTTGCTAGGAGATTTTAATGACATTCTGGATCAATCAGAAAAAAAGGGGAAGGCAAGTAACTTATGCACAAACTCAACATTTCCTCACAATGATATATCAAATGTGTTTTATAGACTTGGGATTTCGAGGTGACCCATTCACATGGACAAACAATCAACTAGGGAAAGATAATATTTTGGTGCGCCTAGATAGAGCCCTAGCCACTTAACATTGGCGCACTGCCAACCCTCATTCATTCCTTACTCATCTCCCAAGAATTGCATCTGATCATGCCCCAATCTTGCTGCAAAGAAAAGCAATCGACTGGTAGAGAACTAAAAATTACAAATTCGAGCATCTTTGGCTCACTTACCCAAAACTCAATCAGGTGGTAGAATCTGCATGGATACAACAACAAGATATTGAACCTCCCCTGGGCCTTCAATTAAAGTTCATCACAACCAGTCAAATGCTCTCTGAATGGAATAAAGAAACCTTTGGCCATCTCCCTACTATGATCAAGAAATCGATAGCAGAGATAAAGATAGCTCAACATCAATGTGCTACTCAAAATGGAAATGAGGTGGAATATTGGTTACTGCAAGAAAAATAACTCAGAAGTCAACACACGACCCTGCTCCAATGTCACGCAACATATTGGCAACAAAGATCCAGAATTCAGTGGCTTCAATCGGGTGACAATAACACCACCTTCATCCACACTAAAGCAACCATCTACCGGAGCTGCAACAGTATTCAACAACTTCAGGACCAGCAAAATAATTGGATCACTAATAAGCATGACATAATTAAACTCATTCTTGACCACTATACGGAGCAATATACAGCTCCAAGCACGGTGATAGACGAGGACCTTTTTGTAGCAATCACCCCCAAATTATCTTCCAGACAAGCGGCCCTGCTTACTCGGGAGGTAACTCCAGCGGAGATCAAACAAGATCTTTTCTCCATAAACTCCGAGACTGCCCCTCGCCCAGATGGCTACACAAGTAAGTTCTTCAAAGTTATTTGGGAAACCACTCACTCACAATTAATTGCTATGGTCCGTAGCTTTTTTAATTCCCTTAATATTCATCCACTCATGAACCACACAAACCTCACACTAATACCTAAGGCGGACCATCCATCAAAGCCTTCTCAGTTTATACCAATAGGCCCGTGCAATGTCACTTATAAAATCATTGCTAAAATTCTAGTCAATCTAATTCGGCCGATCCTCCATTTTTCAATAAGCCCTTATCAAAGTGCCTTTGTTCCTCAAATATCAATTTATGATAACATAGCAATTTCTGTGGAGATATTCCACCATATTAAAACATCAAACCAAACCAAACATCCGAAAATAGCTCTCAAATTGAATATTCAAAAGGCCTATGATAGCTTAGACCAGGGCTTCATCAAAACTGCTTTCACCAAGCTAGGATTTCCACCTATCTTTGTGGACTACATCATGCTCTGCGTCACAACAGTGACTTACTCGATTAACATAAATGGTACACTGCATGGATATATCAACCCAACAAGAGGTATTAGACAAGGAGACCCCCTATCTTCCTATATCTTCACAGTTTGTGTGGAAATACTATCTAAAAATCTGGGAAACCTTCAAAACCATAAGCTAGTAGGAGGGCTACGCATATCTCAGAAGACCCCGCCTATTATTCACTTAATGTATGCGGACGACCTACTCATCACCTATAAAGCGTCTGCCGAAGGTAACATTCAACTCAAGAACTTGTTATAATCATATGTTTCTCAGCGGGACAGGTAATAAACACATCCAAATCTGTAATTATTCACCATCCTCAGCTAGAACCGTATGCGTTGAGCAATTTGAAGTAATTTTTCGGCATGCCAACCACGTCAAACCCCCCTATTTATCTAGGATTCCAATTCAAACAAGGGAGATCATATATTCACACCTTCGCACCGCTTCTTCAAAGACTGGCACGGAAAGCAAAATGATGGATTACGAAATGCTTAACCTATGCAGGAAGATTAGTTCTCATTAAAACTTCCCTGACACCCACATCAAACCATCTTATGCAAACACAAATCCTCCCCACCAAAGTATACCAAGAAATAGACCGTATCACTAGGAATGTTTTTTGGGGACATGATGCTTCAGTTAAAAAACTTCATCCTATAGGCTATGATAAATTAACTAAGAAAAAAACTGAAGGAGGGTTAGGAATAAGGAAAAGTGTTGAGCATAATAAAGCCCTTCTTATGAAAAGAATATGGAGTATACATGATCAGCCTGATTCCTCTATGGAAGTATGTGCAATGAGAAATATCTTAAACACCAACTAATTCTTCAAGGCATCGTTTCTGTTCCATCCTCGTCTAGCCCACAATGGAGGAAACTGGCATCTCTCGTTCCTATTGTACAACAACTTATTTGTCATCACATTGGAAATGGTGTAACAACCCTATTCATGCAAACTGGATTCTGAACTTCCTAAACCTCGACCCAACACAATGTTACCCCATCCATACGGTTGCGGATATCATCGATCATATTTCTCATAATTGGATGCATGACAAAATAAACAACCTACCAACTGTTGCATCCCAAAGAATCATAAGCATTCATCTCCCCCAAGACAAAATTATCTGGCCACATTCAGTAACCGAAAAATACACTACTGCTTCTGGGTACAAATGTTTAGCCCAAGAAGTTGGCCAATCTCACCATTACCCCCTCCCAGTTACCAAATTCATGTGGACCTTACCATGTCCACCAAAAATTCATCTTTTCTTGTGGAAATCAATCAACGAAGGTCTTCCGACCTTCTCTATCCTTAATCGCATCCATCTGACCAACCCCAACCTCTGCCCCCAATGCAATTCTGACCAAGAATCAGCGGCTCATTTGCTCCTCCACTGCCCAATATCTGTTACATCTTGGAACACCCTACTCTCTCGACTATCAAATATTTCAAACTCAAACTAAAGTTCTACAATTGTGATAACTCCTCAAACAACAATTTCCCATCTCCTATAAGAATCAACGTCAACTTCAGTTATCACATCAATCTGTTTCCTTTTATGGACCTTATGGATAGCCAGGAATGACCTAATGAAAAAGCGGGGTTCTAACAACACCACCCAATATTTCGATTAGCAATCTGTATGGACAACTCCGAGTTGTTTTCTAGAGAATCAACTAGACAGTTAGACTCAATCAATAAAAATAACTCAAGGAGTTATTATCTCAATCTCTCGATTTGATTTACTCAAGAAAATATGATTTGCGAGTCTAATCAAAGAGAGATAACTTGGATGGTACCAAAGAACAATATCCAAGTGTCAATCAATTTAAATCAACACCCAAAATGGTCGGATATTCTAATTGATTGAACAACGCACAACCTGTATTATTTCAATCATATAAAAATATAATGCGAAAAAGAAATAACACAGACACCAGAAATTTTGTTAACGAGGAAACCGCAAATGCAGAAAAACCCCGGGACCTAGTCCAGATTAAACATACACTATATTAAGCCGCTACAGACACTAGCCTACTCCAAATTAACTTCGGTCCAGACTGTAGTTGAACCCCAACCAATCTCACACTGATCCAAGGTACAATTATGCTCCTACACCTATGATCCCAGCAGGATACTGCGCACTTGATTCCCATAGATGATCTCACCCACAACTAAGAGTTGCTATGACCCAAAGTCGAAGACTTTAATAAACAAATCTATCTCACACAGAAAAGTCTACATGTAATAGATAAATTCGTCTCCCAAGAATAAACCTACAAGTTTTGTTCCATCTTTTGATAAATCAAGGTGAATAGGAACCAATCGATAAAACCAGACTTATATAATCGAAGAACAGCTCAGTTTCATCAATCACCTCACAATAAAATTAATCGACGCAGTGAAGATGAATATTAGGAATCACAAACAATGAGACGAAGATGTTTGTGACTACTTTTATCTTGCCTATCGTAGATAGAAATCTCAAGCCAATTATTACAATTGTACTCGTACGATAAAAACAACAAGATCAGATCACACAACTATAAGAAAAGTAGTATCGGTCTGGCTTCACATCCCAATGAAGTCTTTAAGTCGTTAACCTAGTTTTAGAGGAAGAAAACCAAAGTTTAAAGGAGAATCGACTCTATCTTTAGCAAACTAGTATCACACAGAATGTGTGGGGATTAAGTTTCCCAGTTGCTAGAGTTCTCCCTTATATAGTCTTTCAAATCAGGGTTTGCAATCAATGTTAGCTTAGTAACAAAGCATTCAATATTCACCGTTAGATGAAAACCTGATTAGATACAAGCTAAAATATCTCAACCGTTAGATCGAAAACTTAGCTTGCCATACACACATGTACTTGACGTTTTGGGTTTGTGTAACCGTACCCAAACGTGTACAATGGTTGGTTCAATAATAGTCAACCAAATGGTTAGCCAAATAATAACTTTCATATCAACCATATTCTTCTTCACCATAACTAGTCCAAATGACTCAAATGAACTAGTTAGAGAGTTGTTCAATTACTATGAGATCTCAAGTATTACAAGAGACACAGTTGAATCAAAAACGATGTGATTCACTCGAATCATTTCATGAACTATAAAGCCACGGTTTGCAAAAGAATTCCTTAGTAATTTAAGATAAGTTCACGAACAACGTTTTCAGACATAACATCTTGAGTTCGCGGACTCAAGCTAACCGGTTGAAGTTAATAAACTCCAGAAGAATTTCTTGGGTCGAGAACTTCCGTCAGTTCGCAGACTGGGTTCACGGACTGCACCTGAGCTTCAACTTCAGCAAATATTCTCGGGTTTGAGAACTTACGCCATTTCGCAAAATGGGTTCGCAGACTGAATTTGCGGATTGAATTGACTGCACACGGTCCGGTTTCACTTGATCAACAAAGTTCGCAAACTTCGGTTCAAGTGCTAAGGGCTTATAAATATATGTGTTGCCACAACAATATTTATATCCCACAATGGTTATATAGTCTAAACACTCATTTCAATCATTGAAACATTCTCGGAGGGCAATATATAGTTGTTATTCACAAGCTATTTTTCGTCAGAGCGATTTCCAAAGTGATTGAAACATAACATGACTTTCGTCACTAGGAAAAGATGAACTTGGCTAAAGCGAAACCTTTACCAACACCCATTTCGAGAAATAGAGAATCAAGATATACTCAGCTCGAAATGTCACATGTGCATATTCTTAGTCTATATTGTAAACTGACTTTTGTCTCAAGATAGGAGATAGAGTAGATAGACTTTTGAGTGATAGATAAGTTCAAGTCTCCACATACCTTTTAGTCGATGAAGATCCACTGGTTCCTTGAGTAGTCCTTCGTCTTATATGATGATCGCCATGGACTTTATAGTTTTGATCACTAAGATTGACAAACATGCTTGAGATAACAACTCATGCGAGTTTGACCGAGCAGTGCTCTAACAATCTCCCCCATTGTCAATTTTAGTGGCAAAACTATTAATACATATGGAATATAAAAATTATATAAATAAACTTTGTAGATAATATTCCACATGCCTAATCTTCAACAATACTCGAAATCTTCATCACTTCCAAGTAGTCCAATGATCCCAAAGGTTGTAAGTTTAGCATCATCGTTGTTGAAAATCCGTAGCTATAACAATGAGAAAAGCATCGGTTCTCAATCATTGTTATGCAGTGTTATAATATTATTACACAACATCAATGTTCAATTGTATCACAACTTCAACAACAATACTATGGTGATACTTCACTCCCCCTTAGTCAATACTCCATATCACATGGAAACCACTCCCCCTTACATAATGATCCGAAAACCACATGTATTTGTAGTATGAACTACAATTAATTCTCCCCATTTTTGTCAATAAAATTGGCAAAGGTACAAGAATGGGATCCTAATGAAATTTCCGTAACAGATATTTCATGACCAAAGGTAAATGTTCTATCATATTGTTTAGATGCAATCATAAAGCCGAGGTTAAATGCATGCATCAAGGAGTTAATAAAGATACAAGATAACCCCTAAAAATTCCACAGCCGCACTCCCCACAAAGATTTGGAAATTAAGCGCAAGTTCAAAAGAAATCTGCCCCATAAGATGTCATTCCCAAGGGAACAACAAAAGCGACCTTATTTTCAAGAGAAAAGAAGGATTTATTTAGACTCAACAAATTACATACAAGTATGAATTTGGAATCCAAAATATTCAATCATATTAACCAAAGCGCACCAAGATTAATTTGACTAAATATGCTTAACACAAGTAAACTTATGGATACTTAATACATCGATTAGATTATTCACAAGAGAACCCATAAATACTCTAACCGGATTGCACAATGAAACTAATCACAAGGTAATCAATTCAATTGTCCACACTCAACATGAGAAAAATCTATGGAGTGTTAACTAAATAATCACACAAGATGATTGATTTATTTCATTTGGGCTCAACATAAGAGATTATGGAACCCCGACTAAGATTATCATAGAAAATGACAACCTTAACCGTCCATGTACTCAACATGAGAGAACTCATGGAATACAAACTAAATAACAACACAATTTGATTAATTTAGTTCTTAATGCTCAACATATTGCATCTTTATGGAACAACCAGCCATGCCAATAAGAAATCGACTTAGTCGTATCGTGCTCAACATAAGATACAAGATGGAACCTTCACGGTAATACATAATAATATGGAACAATTAAGATCTATACCGTGGATTACAAAACCTATTATATTTTTCCATCACAAAGTGACATAATAGACTTTATCCTTGAATCACAAAAGATGTTAACCTATCTTACATCAAAGATTGATAATATAGGCTTAACTTTTGTGTTTTGCCAAAAGTCCATTCATTTCTCTATCAATATTTGCATACCAATATGTGAACGACTTTACTTTTGACAAAATATGGGAGAATCAAGTTCACAGACGTAAACACACATATCCCATCAAAATATTGCAATATATAAAACCATAAAGATTAATATTACAATCATCATCTTCCAAACAAGTTTAGAATTAAAACCAATAAATATAAAAACAAGAAGATGAATTCATTGGATATAGCTATGTGTAATCACAATCATGGCTATTCCAAAAAACTAGTTGTTGTTCTAAATAAAACAGAAAACATAGAAGATTTACTAGATAAAAACATTTCACTTACTTTGTATACTCTTCTCATATTCTTTGTATTCTTTAAGCTCATCTTAGATCAGATCAATTCTAGATTCTAGATTATCCATCTTTTCTTCAAGTCTCTTGGAAGAAGTTTCTAGTTCACTTTTTAGGGCATGAACTTGTTCCAAGACAATATTTCATAGTCAATGAGAGCTTATCAAAATGAGAAACATAGATGTTCCCATCTAGAGAGGAATCATGGGAATCAGGAATCACACCATTATCTGAAGAATCAAATCAAATCTTCTTTGATGGAAAGAGAACAGTCCAAACATCACTTTCTTTGCTAGAAAGGCTTGAGGAGGACATGATAGAAGAGGTAGATGAAATGTTCAACAGAGAGAACTTTATTTTAAAGGAAACTGAAAAGATAAATTTCCAAACTAACCTTTGACCAAAACCCTAACAGAATTTTGATTATCCTCAGAGGAAAAAAAAAGGCCTTAAAAACTGGAACATAAATGTTTCATCACAACCCTCTCAAAGATTATGATTTCTTTGTCTAAGAGGGATAGACAAAGAGATCCTTAATATAGTGTTAAAAACCATATAGATTCCAATTATTCTCAAAACTGGGTAACTTCTTTTGAGGTGATGAAGTTATAGTCTGTTTCTGTCTTGTTTTTAAGAAAGATGAGTGGGCATCATCCTTTCCCCTTTTTAGCATAGATTTGAACACCTTGATTGTTGATTTTCGTAACTATGCATTCTTTTGGAAATTTATTTTACAAAGGTAGAGGATTTTGTATGAGATTTCTTTTTCTTCTTATGCAACCAATGTTTTTTAGAAGAGAGTTTTTTCTGTTTTCGAGTGTTCCAAACTTTCACATGGTCCTGATAATCACAAGTAGAGTTTGTAAGATTAGGAACATCCTTGTGATTTTCTATACCATCCCTATTGTATGAGTGACTTAATAAGGGTATAGTCTCAGGAGAATTTTGCTGACAACTTTTTGACGAAAAAATCGAAAAGTTTTGAGAATAAAGATTGTGAGTAATCTTCTCTTTTAACCTTGAAAGTTCACTTTCCATATTTTCAATCTTTTTAGATACTACTTCTGGAGAAGTAAGATTGTTTATCATGGAAAGATTAGGATTGTTAGGAGGAAATTCATGATTATCAACAAACAGATTGAGTGAGCCTTCATAGATGTCATCCTCAGGACAATAGTCAAGAGTGGCCATCCATGCTTTAGTTAACTCATTCACTTCCTTATTTGGGTGTTCAGAAGTATCATGAACACTTCTATAGCACTTGAAACAAGTATAACTTTTCTAAAACTTTTTATTTATTGACTTCTTTTTCTTTTGAGACTTTTTTTTTCTCTAAGAGATTTCTTAAGTTGTTGAATAAAGAGTGACATAACAGAATTAAAGCAATTCTCATCCTTTTTGTCAATCAACTTGGGACGTCGAGACTTACGATTAGAAGCAACAACATGATTGCTAGATAGAAGTTGTTTCTCTCTTTGTTCCAGTTCAGAATCGAAAATTTTCAACTTTCCTGCTAGAGAATTTCTGGAAAGAGTATCAAGGTTATTTCCCTCAACGATGGCATGCTTCTTAGCATCGTATCTAGATGGCAGTGATCTTAGAATTTTCATCACAATGTCCTTTTCAGGGATAGTCTTACCCAATGCAAAAGATGCATTAACAATTTCAGACACTTTGTGAGTAAACTCATCAAATATTTCTTCATCTGCCATACGAAGGTTTTCCCAATCGGAACTAAGGTTTTGAAGCCTAGCTTCCTTTTCACTAGTGTTTCCTTCAAATACGGTTGCTAATATATCCCAAGCTTCTTGCGACTTAGTGCAGTTATACACATGGTGCTGAAGATTTGGGGTAATGGCATGTATAATTGCATTCAAACCCTCGGAGTTTTTCTTTGCAGCAAGAATCTCTGCAGGAGTGTATTCCACAATATTCTTTGGAATATTTACATCTCCAACTACATCAACGGGAGCATTATATCCATTAACAAAATATACCCATGATTGGAAATCATGTGCTTGAAGAAAAGCATGCATGACAATTTTCCTCCATAAGTAATTAGTGCCATCGAAGACTGGTGGTACGTTTATTGAGATAGCACATATATCCATAGAGTCAGATCGCTGCAAACACAGACTTGTAAGTTCTTAAGCGTGTTTGCCTGCTATGATACCAATTGAAAAAGTGGGGGTCTAACAACACCACCCAATATTTCGATTAGCAATCTGTATGGATAACTCCGAGTTGTTTTATGGAGAATCAACTAGACAATTAGACTCAATCAATAGAAAATACTCAAGGAGTTATTATCTCAATATCTCGATTTGATTTACTCAAGCAAATATGATTCGCGAGTCTAATCAAAGAGAGATAACTTGGATGTTACCAAAGACCAATATCCAAGTGTCAATCAATTTAAATCAACAACCAAAATGGTCGGATATTCCAATTGATTGAACAACGCAGAACCTGTATTATTTCAATTATATAAAATTATAATGCGGAAAAGAAATAACACAGACACCAGAAATTTTATTAACTAGGAAACTGCAAATGTAGAAAAACTCCGGGACCTAGTCTAGATTAAACATACACTATATTAAGCCTCTACAGATACTAGCCTACTCCAAATTAACTTCGGTCTGGACTGTAGTTGAACCCCAACCAATCTCACACTGATTCAAGGTATAATTATGCTCCTACGCCTCTGATTCCAGCAGGATACTCATCACTTGATTCCATTAGATGATCTCACCCACAACCAAGAGTTGCTACGACCCAAAGTCGAAGACTTTAATAAAAAAAAATCTGTCTCACACTGAAAACTCTACAGGTAATAGATAAATTCTTCTCTCACGAATAAACCTACAAGTTTTGTTACATCTTTTGATAAATCAAGGTGGATAGGAACCAATCGATAAAACCAGACTTATATTCTCGAAGAACAACTCATTTTCATCAATCACCTCATAATAAAATTAATCGACGCAACGAAGAAGATTATTGAGGAATCATAAACACTGAGACGAAGATGTTTGTGACTACTTTTATCTTGCCTATCGGAGATAGAAATCTCAAGCCAATTATTACAATTGCACTCGTACGATAGAAACATCAAGATTAGAACACACAACTACAAGAAAATTAGTATCGATCTGGCTTCACAATCCCAATGAAGTCTTTAAGTCGTTAACCAGGATTTAGAAGAAGAAAACCAAAGGTTAAAGGAGAATCGAGTCTAGCTTTGGGAAACTAGTATTACACAGAATGTGTGGGGATTAGGTTTCCTAGTTTCTAGAGTTCTCCCTTATATAGTCTTTCAAATAATGGTTTGCAATCAATGTTAGCTTAGTAACAAAGAATTCAATATTCATCGTTAGATGAAAACTTGATTAGATACAATCTAATATCTCTCAACCGTTAGATAGAAAACTTCGCTTGCCATACACACATGTACTTGACGTTTTGGGTTTGTGTAACCGTACCCAAACTTGCACAATGGTTGGTTCAATAATAGTCAACCAAATGGTTAGCCAAATGATAACTTTCATATCAACCATATTGTTCTTCACCATAACTAGTCCAAATGACTCAAATGAACTAGTTAGAGAGTTGTTCAATTTCTATGAGATCTCAAGTATTACAAGAGACACAATTGAATCAAAAACGATGTGATTCACTCGAATCATTTCATGAACTATAAAGCCACAGTTTGGAAAATCATTCCTTAGTAATTTAAGAAAAGTTCACGAACAACATTTTTAGACATAACCTCTTGAGTTCGAGGACTCAAGCTAACCGGTTGAAGTTAATAAACTCCAGCAGAATTTCTCGGGTCGATAACTTTCGTCAGTTCGCTGACTGGGTTCACGGAATGCACCTGAGCTTCAACTTCAGCAGATATTCTCGGGTTCGAGAACTTACGCCAGTTCGCAGACTGGGTTCGCGGACTGAATTCGCGGATTGAATTTACTGCACACGTTCCGGTTTCACTTGATCAACAAAGTTCGCAAACTTCGGTTCAAGTGCTAAGGTATTATAAATATATGTGTTTCCACAACAATGTTTATATCCCATAATGGTTATATAGTCTAAACTCTCATTTCAATCATTGAAACATTCTCAGAGGGCATTATATAGTTGTTATTCACAAGCTATTTTTCGTCAGAGCGATTTCCAAAGTGATTAAAACATAACATGACTTTCGTCGCTAGGAAAAGATGAACTTGGCTAAAGCGAAAGCTTTACCAACACCCATTTCGAGAAATAGATAAGCAAGATATACTCAGATCGAAATTTCACATATGCATATTCTTAGTCTATATCGTAAACCGACTTTTGTCTCAAGATAGGAGATAGAGTAGATAAACTTTGGAGTGATAGATAAGTTCAAGTCTCCACATACCTTTTAGTCGATGAAGATCCACTGGTTCCTTGAGTAGTCATTCGTTTTGTATGATGATCTCCATGGAGTTCTTGAGCTCAACTAAACTTTCTATCCTAATCCGAGACCTTAGCTATAGTAGACTATAAATCAAGACTTTATAGTTTTGATCACTAAGATTGACAAACATGCTTGAGATAGCAACGCATGCGAGTTTGACCGAGCAGTGCTCTAACCCCTAATATACTATCACAAACAAACATCATCAGAATAAATTTTATCATGGGCCTTATAGCAACAACATGAGTACTCTTGGGCTATGGAAGCAATGCCTCCTGTTTTACCAAGGGACTCACCATCGTACAACCATTCAGAGGTACAAAAAAGATGACAACAATTTTAGTCGGGTGGTCCTCTCCTACCCTGAACTGGATAAAAATAAAAACTGATGGGGATGCTAGGGGACACCCGGGATTTGCGGGGGAAGGTTTCATCTGCAGATACTCGGAAGCTATAATGGTAATGGCTTTGGCGCAACCTCTAGGAATGATGACTTCATTAACTGCCGAAACTTGGGCCTTACTTCTGGCAACTTGAACCTGCACCTCCTTGGTATATATCAGATATGATTGATGAAATAAAGAAGATAATGAGTCAAATCCCGCAAGAAGATATCCAACACAACTATAGGGAAGGAAATCAGGCTGCAGATGGCATGGCCAATCACGCGGCGGATGGAAGTCAAGCGGGAAATTTATCCACAAAAATTTGGGACCAGGCAATCCAAAATTTCCTTAATCAAATTACTCTTTATGACTCTTTGGGTATTACATAGCCACGTGTAATTGTAACTTAGTTATTAATTAAATAAATGCATGCTTCAAAAAAAATAAAAAAAATAAAAAATGTATTGGTACGCTACGCCAATTTCTAGTTTAGACTTTAGTCCCCTCTTTGTGTAAATCAGATAAAACAGTAAATATTTGTACTTTTGTTACATTTTGTTTTAGGAGATTTTGCAACTATAATACTAGAATAATATAATACTCCCTCTGTCCTAATTTAGTTGAAAGTATATGTGTTTTCACGTAGATTAAGAAAATGGAAAGAGGTTAATTTTTTTCCATATATATCCCTTAATAATAATTGTTAAAATATTTAAATCTCCTAGTTTTTTGTTCCTTGTTTCTAGTGGTTGATTCCAAAGAAGGGTCAAATTATGAAGAAAGTGTGAAAATTATGGAAACCTTCATCTATTTTGGTACTAGAAAAAAATCCATAAACCTTCAAGTAAAAAAGGACGGAGGGAGTATTGATTACGTTATTTTTTGTTATTGTTTTTCTTTCACGTTTTTCGTAAATCTCCTCTCATCTTTTTTCCGCTTTGTTCATAATTTATGCCGTAGTTTTGTAAGCTTTGAGTAGAATTTTGTAAAACATGGGACGACTTGCAGATATAAAGGTATCTGAAAATTTTGGCAAACTCATTTTAAACCTGGCTAAATTGAGGTCTATGCTACTTATTTGGGGTCTGCCACTAGATGACAAAAAAGGTCATTAGAAATAACTTTCACACCACCCCTTATCCAACAATTACCTAAGTACCTATTTTTCCCATGATTAATTAGCATTAATTAATCGTATTAGGTGTTAATTATGTTTTAGATGCGAGATCAACTAATGTTAATGAGTTCTTCAAAACATCAAACAACATTAAAAAAAAAAAAATCTTAAACATTACCCAGAATCGGTTTACGTTCATGCACTTGTAAACCGATTCTGGGTTGGTGTTTCCAAAATTAACAGAAGACTTCCGTAGTCGGTCGATGTTGGCATATGTATAATCCGATTTTCAGAATAGGGGTTTTATGTGACATAAAATATATAAACCGATTAATGTTTTTCATAAGATTGTTTTTTCATTCATTTCATTATTGTAGGAAGCATTTAGCACATGCATCAAGACTTTAAACCCCTAGGCGATCCTAGTAGACGAGTTGTAGTCTCGTGAGGGTTTACATAGAGATTTACCCATAAAACCTACATGAAAACTTCTAAAACCATCAATCCTCGTCGGAGGAATCCAATTCTGATTCACCAATCATCATCACCTCCATGGCATACTCCGAAATTTTGGATACCATGAAGTGATAGCTTGCATCAAATGCGAATGCTTCACCCTTTTCCTCCAAGTAGCGCGCTTTCACGACTTGGTGCTACAAAAACACGACACAAAATTACTTTGTTAGTGGTGTTTAATAGGAATATCAAACCACATGGATTATGTAAAATAAACCACAAAAATACTTACAAATTGTTCAATAAAAAGATTGTTTTGTTAAGATTTTCTCTAAAAAATTGTTCAATGGACAAGCTAAAGTGGCTAGCATTCAAAATCCGATGTTAGATAGCAAGTATCGCATTTTCGAAAACTTGGTGCCTATTTGGATTTGTTGAACACTTCTTCCATTAGGATTTCCAAAATTTTGCCTATATGACCTTTGTCCAAAATTTTTCGGCATCTACCCTTGTGGAGGACTGATTTTTTATTCGAGTTTCGGCTTACCATTCTTTGGTGATTTCCAAATCTTCGGCAGAGTCAAACGATGTCATTGTGGAGGTATGAAATGATTAGTTGTGGATTATATAGAGTGTGACGGAATAAAATGACCAATTTTGGGGAAAATGGGGTCCAAGGATGAGGTCTCTATATATAGAGAAAATCCCTAGCGGTTATTCTTTTTTAAATGCCAAATAATTTGAAATAATTGGTCTTCTCGAAGGTCTGTAAAATCCGATTGTGTTTTTGGGCCACCAGGAATCGATATTTCTTGTGGACAACATAAACTGATTAAAAAATGTAAAAAAATTGAATTATCACCGACACTAATGGATTTATATAGATGCATCTTTGATATGATTGTAGCTTGAAAAATATACAGGAAAAATAACATTTCTAAGGCATGAAGAATCGGATTATACTTACTCCACATATAAACCGATTCCTTTACAGACCCTAAATAATCGGTTTATGTTGACATATCGAGTAGCCCGATTGTTGTCATGTGTTCAGGAAACAGAATTATTGAGCATGCATAAACTTGTTTGATACAAATAATTATAATTAAAACTTTAAGTGCATTAAGTTCAACACCATGATCATCCAAAATATAAACCTTAACCATCACAAAAGAGTGTTAAAAACTTATAACAACCACAAGTATTATAAATTTAAACTTTTAATATCTAAAACTTATACTTAAGAACTTAAAGAGATGGAGCACCAGCATCAGCAGTAACACCACCACCATGAGCTAGCATTTGCAGCAGCAGCTTCTACTTCAGCCATGGCTTGATATTAAGCCATTTCTTCCCACATACCTTCCAAATGTCCATGGAGATCCCTCTCCGCTGAAATCATGTCTCTCCTTCTCCTATTGAACCTCATGACCTCATAAAGCTCTTCCAGTGCAAGTTTGTCTATCAATGCGAGGGATTGTTCAAGACGGGCCTCACGACCAAAATCAAACTTATAGAGGCTTATTTCTGGCATTGATTCTGGTACCCTAAGAATATCCTCCAAGGTGAGCTCTCGAGTGTAAAACGCTAGGTGCCCGAAGTCCATACCTACATTAAAAAAAAAAAAAACTAGTTAACAATCGGTCCATAATTAAACATATGTAATCCTATTCTAACTACAAAAACATACAGGAATATCAAACATTATTAATCGGTTTATGCAATACATATATAACACAGATTTCATCGGTTTATGTATGTATCATACATAAATTATTTTAATTTACCTTTTTTTTAGTTGGATCGAAGATCGTTGGAGAAGAGGATCAAAATAATTAAAATTGATTAGGGTTTTGAGAATTTGGAATGATAAGGATGAAAATATAAAGTTTTTTAGGTTTAGGTTTTTTAGGCTTTTTGATTTACTGAAGATGGAAAGATTGGTATTTATATGAGATAGTTTTAGGAATTCATTTGGGGTAAATTAATATTTGTAAGAAGTTTGGTAGCCCATAGCAATTTTGTGGATTGGGAAGGGAAATTTGATAGGCCCCAAACAAGTGGCATATGCCCCAATTTAGCCAGGATTTTAAAGCTCAATCATTCAAATCAACCTAATTTATTTTCAAAAGTAGTCTCTCGCTTCATCGGTATCAGAATTTTAGCTGCAAACTTTTCCTAAAATGCACACAAACTTCTGTCCGCATTAGCGCGAAATCGAAGCTAAAACTAAAAGCATTGTACTGGCAGAGGTAATCTGCTGCGCCCAAGTAAATTTCACACTCAAATTGAAACTTCTGCATACGGACATAGTGCCTCAAACTGAAATAGATAAGGCTGATTTGCATTCTTTTGATGTCTTTCTTGTTATTTATTGCTAGAGAATATATTAATTTAGCCAAATTTTACTTTTAGATTGGATTGCGTTTATTATTTTTGAGATGGTTAAGTAAACCAAAATGTTCGCACAACAAGTTGTAACCCCGGTACTTATATTTCAAAGGTCCATCCTATAATTATAGATAAACAACACTCCTCCAATTGCTTAAAATTGACTACTTTTTGATCCTTAAAAGCTCTTTTTTTGATCAATTTATTTTCTGAAAACTTTTCTTGCAGGCTAGGTGTTAATAGTGTGATTTAAAGAAGCACGACAAATGGAATAGGAAGATTCATGCATTTCACATTAATCATCCATTTGGCAATTGTTATGTGTTTTTTATTGTTGAGGCTATGAAACCCACATTAAGACGTATGTATTTGTTGTTACTCTATTTTGAGGTGTTTAATATTTCTTAGTAGACCAGATGATGATATGTGTTGCAAAGTTTAAAGTTTCTGAGATGCTGGAGTAAGCTAACATGACTATATCTCTTCATTGGTACTTGTATATTGTCAGTTGTGGTCTATGAATCCTTTGATCAAACGCTTCTGCATTTGTTTCCGCAACCTTATTGTTCTCTCTATATTACACAGTTGTTGTAAAATACATCTATTTATCTATATGTATTGTATGTTCGCATGGTGAAGCAACGACCAATTTAGATGTCTCTTTTTCAAGATATACCTGAAGTATTGACACTTCACTTATTTTTTCTGTAGTTACCCTATCTAGATTAGAATTAGTGTTGTAAATTTTATTTTACGAGTTTTTGTAAAAAGAATAATTCCTATTAACGGGTTCTTCATAATTTTTTTATCTTATAGATTAGAGTAAGATAATTTTGCATTTGGTTCATTTGATTTAAGTACATACTTTATTGTTTAATTTGTGTGTAATGGCCAAAACTATATTTGAACAATGTGGTTTTGATGTGTAATATACTCAATCTCAGCCTAAACCAATTAATCATCGAAGTACGATTCTTCATATGCCTCCTCAAATAATCTAAATCAAGTAAGTATCAGAATTTTTTTAACAACATCTTCAATTAGTAATAACAGAAGGGAAAATCAGAAGGGAGGATCATTAGAAACACATTTTAGGCATTTCTATTTCTATTTCCAACAGGAATATATAGATTGTTGATCTCATTATCACTCTATCTAACAAATACATGTCAATGGTTGGCTTAAACTCATGCAACTAAAATCCTTATTTTTTCCATCAATATTTGTCTAAAAACTCTTATTGTGTTGGTGTTACCAGTGTGAGAGGAAGAAACACTGTGAATAGAATAGGAATATTCAAATATTTCACATTGGCATTCCTCATCGGCTCATCCATTCTGCAATTGTCATGTGTTTTCTATTAGTCACTAGTCATTTCTATAAACCAACAATAAGACTTATATATAAAACCTACTTTACTAAATTTTGAGGTCTTTCATATTTCTTATTACTACTACTAACCCTGACAAATAAGGTCTTTCGTATTGCAAAGTTTAAAGTTAAACCTTTACGAAATGCTGGAGTAAACTGAAAGAACTATATCTCTTTATGTGTACTCGCATGGTGCCTATTATGGGTCTTGCACCCTTCGACCAATCAATACCTGTGTGTTGGGATAAACACATAATCGGTCATGTGGGTTTCTTATATTATGCAATTGTAATATATATATATATAAGTAATCATCTTTTTAGCAATACCGGGATTGTGTGTTGGTATGTTGTATCAGCAATCATTTTAGACCGTGGAATGAAATTTCTTAGTTTTGATACAGAAATTGTCTACGTTGGATTTGGCTTTTGTTTTGTTCTCTGTGTTAACGTTTTCTCATAGACTAGGGTATAATTCAGGATGCATCTTCTACTTCTTTCAAAAAAACTTGAGCAGAATGTTGTTAAAGGGAAAGACTTCTAGACAAAGTGCCAAGGGGTATCATAGAATTTGATCAAACTCCTTCCTAATAATCACTGAAATCAACTTGATTCATTTGAAGCAATGTTAATAGGGATTTGAAGTCCTTTAATTCATTAATAATATCTGTCAACTAGTCAAGCTTTTCAAAAGCAATGTCACAATTATGATTCATATCGCAAAATTTTCCCACAATGCACTCAAACTTTTTTAAGCATTAGTGCAAAAATAAATGGAAGCGAAATACGTTGTACTGGCAAGTAATCCGCCGCGCGCAAGTAATTTCCATGTTCTAATTGAAACTTTTGTATATTGATATAGTAATTTAAACGATCTAGTATTGTCCTTGTAGCAACTGCTAATTATATTTAATTTACTATAACGAAATTCAGTAATTTTAGTAGGGTGTTGACAGTAGGAAATCATAGGTTCGGCTGAATATCCAAGTGATTTCAATCTCCCAACTACACTGATTTGGCTGAGAAGTTCACCCGTCTCTTAAAGAGGATCTGAATGGTTGGCTTAAACCCATGCAACTAAAAACAAAGACTTTTTATGGTTCAGATTGATTGATGTTAGCTGCATGCTAACTACGGTGATACTTATCCAATAGCTACTGCTTCTTCAGCTGGAATGGAGTTGCAAGCAGCGCAACACATGGAATTTGCCTGGACAAGTGTATGCCACATGTACAACACTCCTTGAATCGGTTAAAGTTGCAAAGGCACTGTGGTGTTTGGAGTATGAAATTTTACTCGTTCCTGATCTCCGCTGCAACTTGATTTATTTAACATGTTTAATTGAAGATTTGAGATGTATTGTCACTTTGACTGATAAATTATGTACAATACATGACTGCGCTACGAGGATGGTGATGGGTGTAGGTGAGGAACGAAACGGGGTCTATATTTTCCATAGTGTATGAAACGCTCACTACGGAAAATCGAGTATCTACTAGAGAAGATTATTGTTTATGGCATAGACGTTTAGGTCATGCGTCTAATAAAGTTGTTTCTCTACTTCCGGGTATGAATAAAATTGATTGTCATAAATTTCTTAATGAACTGTGTGATATTTTCTTTAAACCTAAACAAACTCGGACTACTTTTCCTGTCAATGAGAATAAAGATGATGAATTCTTCGATTTAGTTTATTGTGATGTGTAGGGTGCTTATCGTATTCCGTCTTCTTGTGGTGCACATTATTTTCTTCCCATTGTCGACGATTATTCTCGTTGTGTTTGGATTTATTTGATGGCACATTAAACTGAGGTGGTGCAAAGTTTTCAGATTTTTGTGTTATGGCTATGACACAATATGATAACAGATTAACTAGCATTTACCTTAACACAACTTGACTTAACTAGCATTTACCTTTCAAAGTGCTGTAGCTGCCTACAAAAAAAAATGGGTGTCATTAAAAAAATAAAGTCAATTGAAATGAAGGAAAAACAAACAGACAAGAAGAGACAACAACAACAAAAAAACATGAATTTCTCTTTGGTTCTACTGAAACCAAGTACAATCATCAAAGTAAAATTCTTCATCTGCCTCCTCAAATATTAAAAATCAAGTAACTACCCGAAAATTTTCAACAACATCTCGAATTAGTAATAATAGAAGGGAAAATCAGAAGGTAAAATGGGATTATTAGCAACACACTTTTCAGCATTTCTATTTCTAGTTCCAATTGGAACGTAACTTGTTATGTTCATCATATCCATATCTAAAATTCCATGTCAATATAGATCAAAACCATGGAGTTTATCAGAACCCATGTTGCCTAGCATTAAGTCCCTAAAAACTTTTTTTTCCCATTAATATTTGTCTAAAAACTCTTATTGTCGGTGTTAACAGTGTGAAAAGAAAAAACACCACAAACGGAATCGGAAGATTCATAAATTTCACATTGGCATTGCTCATCCATTTGGCAATTGTCATGGTATCAGTCACTAGTCATGATTATAAAACCAACAATAAAACGTATATATATACAAGCTAATTTACTAGGAGTATTTTGAAGTCTTTCATATTGCAGTTTAACGTTTAATATTTACGAGATGCTGGAGTAAAATGAAATAACTATATCTCTTCGCTGGTACTCACACAATGTCTATTGTGGTCCTTGCACCCTTGGATCAATAAATTCACGTGTGCTCTATAAAAAATGATAATCGATGATATGCTCTCTTAAATTAAGCAATTCAAATATACTAAACAGATGCATCTTTTTAGTAATAGCATGAACTTTTGTTGGTAGAAGTAGAGGTATCAGAGAATTTGAGCAAACTCCATTTTAAAATTCATTGAAATGAACTTGATTTATGCTGAAGCAATGTTAATGGGATTTAGAAATTCTTTAATTCATTAAAAATCTCTGTCAACTAGTTAATTAAGCTTGTCAAAAGATATGTCTCAATTATCATTCATATCTTAGTTGCAAGGTTTTCCCCCAATGCGCTCAAACGTTTTTCAGCATTAGTGCAAAAATAAATGGAAGCAAAATACGTTGTCCTAGAAAGTAATCCGCTGCGCGCAAGTAATTTCCATATTCTAATTGAAACTTTTGTATACTGATATAGTAATTTCCACAATCTAGTATAGTTCTTGTAGCAACTGCTGATTATATTTAGTTTACCATAACGAAGTTCAGTAATTTTAGTAGGGTTTTGATATTAGGACATAATTGGTTCAGCTGGATATCCAAGTGATTTCAATCTCCCAACTACACTGATTTGGCTGAGAAGTTCACCTGCCTCTTAAATAAGATCTGAATGGTTGGCTTAAAATCATGCAACTATCTGACACCTCCAATCAGCCTATGTTCCTAGCTTCGCACATATAAGTGTTGCTCAGTTGGCAAAAAAAGGAAGGTGAGTTAGGATCAATCTATAATATAGCTATTTTGCTTATACATTAATGTGCAAGCTATTGTCCAGCAAATTCACATGGTCTAAAAACTACGACTTCAATGCCGCTAACAGGAGACGGAAAAAAACAGACACTGATACGGAACAAAACATCCACCCATCTAAAAAAAAATGACTTATAATTGTTCAGTTTCATTGATGTTAGATGCATGCTAACTACGGTGATACTTATCTAATGGCTACTGTTTCTTCAGTTGCAATGGAGTTGCAAGTAGCGCAACACATGGACTTTTCCTGGACAGGTGTATGCAACATGTACAACACTTCCTTCAATCGCTTAATGTTGCATATTTTTGGATCCATAAAAGCTCTTTTTTCATCAATATTTATCCGAAAACTCTTGTTGTCGGTGTTAGAAGTGTGAGGAGAGAAACAATGGATGGAAAAGAAAAGTATAATTAGGAGTTGTGGCCAATTCATATATTTCGGATTACTCATCCATTTGGCAATTGTCATGCGTTTTTTATTAGGCACAAATCACGTTTGAGAAATTAGTAGTCATAAGTCGTATACATAAAAGCTAATTTACTCTATTTTGAGGTATTTCATATTTTTTACGGGGGAGTAACCATGAACAATCTTCTATGAATACTATCCACGGAAAATATTATTAGCAGAAGATGATATGTGTTGTCAACTTTAACCTTTCTAAAATGCTGGAGTAAACTGAAATTACTAGATGTATTCACCCGCACACTCACATTGCCAATTATTGTACCTGCACCTTTGAACCAATAGTTCTTTTCTTGTTTGTGCGAAAGATTAAACTGTAATCTACTTCCATAATACACATTCCTACTATACAAAATAAGAAATTAGTATATATTTATATGTAACAACAACGATAATGTGTTGGTAAGTTACCCCAATTTCGAGTTTAGACTTTAGTCCCCCTCGTATAAATAGAAAAAATAGTACATACTTGTGTACTATGTTACATTTTGTTTTAAATGATTTTGTAACTTCAATACTAAAATAAGCTGATACGGATTAAGTCTGCTCTATCTTTTTCTCGCGTTAATGTAGGCTGTAATTTTGTAAGCTTTGAGCAGAATTTTTTGTATAATGTAAGGACTTATAGATACAGGGGTATCTGAGAATTTTGGCAAACTAATTTTAAAACTCAATCACTGAAATCAACCTGATTTATTTTCAAAAGCAATGTCTCTCAGTTATGCTTCATCGGTATCAGATAGAACCTTAGCTGCAAGCTTTTCCTACAATGCAATCCAACTTCCGTCAGCATTAATGCGAAATCGAAGCTAAATGGGTTGTACTGACTGAAATCTGCCGCGCCCGAGTAAATTTCACATTCCAATCGTAACTTTTACGTACCGATGTCATTCTTGTTATCTATTATTGCCAGAGGTTATGAATTTAGCCCAATTTTAATTGTACATCTGATTGAGTTTATCGTATTTGAGATTGTCAAGTAAATCGAAATGACGGCGCAAATACGAAAGAACTGGTAACCCCTCTTCTCAGATCGGTATAATTTACTCAGATGGTGAGATAAACTGAAATGAATCATTACAAGCTGTATCTCCACTGCATGTATTTTAAAGGTTTGATCCTACAATTATTGATAAACATGATTACTCCAATTTCTTAAAATTGCTTACTTTTCGACCCTCAAGAGCTTTTATTTTTTTTTAAATTAATTTTTATCTAAGAACTCTTGTTGCCGGTGTTAACAGTATGAGGTGAAGAAACAGAGCGATGGAATAGGAAGATTCATACATTTCACAATACTCATTCATTTGGAAATTGTCATGAGTGTTTTAGTGCCAAGGCTATGAAACCGGTAATAAGTCGTATATGTGAAGCTAATTTACTATAATTGAAGGCCTTTCGTATGTTTCTTATCAATAGATGATGGTATGGGTTGCCAAGTTCAGCATTCCCGAGATGCTGGAGTAAACTGGAATAACTATATCTCTTATCGATGATATACTCTCCTATTAACTATCCTGGCAGCTGCAAACTTTTGAACAACAGTTCTTTGTATGTTTGTGCAAAAGATGAAATCCGGGATCTGCTTCCTATATTACACAATTCTACTATAATTGGTTAATTTACTTTTTTTTCTCTTATATGTTATTAATATTTTCTTCATAAATCTCTGAAATTTTGCATACTTTGAAATGATTTCTATAAAAGGGAAGGAGTTGTAGACGTATAGGTCTCAAAGAATTTTAATGAACTCATTTGAAAACTCAATCATTGAAATCGATCTGATTTATTTTCAAGCAATATCAATGGGGGTATGAAATTCACAATAATTTCTCTTAACCAGTTACACATTTTCAAAAGCAGGGTCTTAATTATGCATTAGTATCAATATTTTAGCTCCCAGCTTTTCTCACAAACCACTTAAATTTCTATCAGCATTGATGTAAAATGAAAACAAAGTACATTGCACTGACACAAACCTTATAAGTACAAAATTCACTGACAAACATTCCTCCAAACCAAATGCTTTACATTGCCGACTTTTCGATTCCTAAAAGCTCTCTTTTTCTTCAATTTTTTCATGAAGAGAACTCTTGTGGTCCATGTGAGGTAAAGAAACAGTAGAAGAATCTGAAGATGGGGTTTGTCCGCGACTACTTTCACATTCCGTTTCAGGAAAAATGATCTTTTCTCCCAAACACGAATTTGTATGATGATTTTGATGTAAATCGACCGCTGCTTCAATCTTCAATTGAATTATGGAGGAGGAGGGGTACCTGGAAAAAACCCTCCGATGCTTAGCAAGAGATTTTTCACATATATTTTTGTATGGTAAGATTTCCTACCATTTGGGTTGTAAAAAACGTCCATTTGTATGTTACGAATTTCCGTTTTAGATGCATGCATGAATTGAAATAATTTTCCCTGCATGCCTACTTGCCATAACTGACCTTGCATGCCTCCCTGCCATAACTGGACCTGCATGCCTCCCTGTCATAAATGCATTGATTGGTCCGACATGCCTCTAGAATCTTCCTCATAAGTTTATGGAATTAACCGGAATGATGCAAAGGGTTGCCCAAACAAATGAGAACAAATCCCAAGCCCAAGAAGAAATTTTGCATAAGCCCACAGTGCGGCTGAGAAATCCGCAAGGCTAAAAAGCATGGGGCGGAATCATCCAAGGGCCACGGATTTAAACTGCGTCGTGCCACACCAAATCGGGACTACGAATTTAAGTTGCATCGAGCTATACTGTAACAGATTCTCCTGCCTCCGATTACCGCTCGTTATAGCCCCTCGATGTAGCCGCCGGGCTTGGCTGCCGGTCAGTCGCCGCTAGCAACCTGCTGTTGCAGTTCCGTCAACGTCGCATGTCTGAATGACGTCATGCTGACCTCGTTTGTATTTAACGGAATATACTAGGTATATGCTGAACATTAACGGTATTGCTGACGTGGCACCATCTTCGCTGACGTGTCACCTGCCACGTCATCACACCTGCTGACATGGCATATAGTTCGTTGACGTATCGCCTGCCACGTCATCACCCTGCTGATGTGGGTCATATATTGCTGACGTGTCACCTACCACGTCATCACACATGCTGACGTGGAGTATAGTTTGTTGACGTCTCATCTGCCATATCATTACTCATGTTGATGTGGCACCTGCCACATCATCACCCAACTGACGTGGTATGCACACTGCTGACGTGGCAATAGTCTTCGTCACTTCCCTTGCTGACGTGGTACCTGCGCTGACGTGGCTGTTGCCGGTTGGCTAGGAATTGGTGATGTTGAGCGCTTTTGTGGAAACGTTTTAGCCCAACATGGAGTTCTTGCTCATGGGCTTGTGAGTTGAGTGTTTGCTAGTGAGGCCTAGCTTAGTTTTTTGCACATGGGCTTGCACATGGAGTCTTTGCAAGGCCTATTTAGCTATACTTGGTTAATCAAGGGAAACACCTTAGGCCCAACGAACCCTTCTTAGCTAATAGGAGGAGCTTTGTAAGCCTAAGTTTGCCCATTTCTTTGTGTAGAACATTAAGGGTACAAACATGACATTTTCGCCTCGTCTCAGAAAAAGTGACACGTTCACATTTTCTGGAACAAAGTGAAAGCATCACTTTTCCCAAAACGGAGCGAAAGTATCACTTTTCCCTAAACGGGGAGAAGTATCACTTTTCCCGAAACACGGCGAAAGTATCACTTTTTCCCGAAACGGGGAGAAAGGATCACTTTTCCTGAAACGGAATGTGAAAGTATTATTTTTTTCTGAAACGGAAAATTAGTCGATCCGTAAACCAAAATATGGTTGCATTATGTGTTTCCAGCATGTGCGGTCATTTCCATAATGGCATGCATTCAATTTTCGGGAATTGCACCTAAAAATGAAAGTATCACTTTTCTTGAAACTGAGGGAGTAGTTTTATTAGTTGCAACGGAAAATTAGTTGATGCATAAACCAAAATATGACTACATAAAGTATTTTGTATCCTTTGTGGTAGTGTGCATAATGGATGTATATTTATTTTTCTAAAATTGTGCCTAAAATGATAAATACCTCCGAATTTTTCAGATTTTTTTATTACCTTTCTAACGAGATAAAATTTGTAAAATTCCAAGGCACGGATTTTTAGATATGTTATATTAAAGTTTGATTTCCAATTATACCCCTAAAAAAATAGGATATAAAAGGGTTCATAGTAATTGGACAAAAATGGAGGATAATTGTGTCAAGTGAAAAAGATCAACCATGGACACCAAATCCAATCTTTTTGTATCAATTGATGACTTAGGATTTACAAATAAGTGGCCATATAAAGGTCCTTCCTCGCATCGGTCGGTCAGCCCAATAAGATATATAATGATACTTTTTTTTTTATATTAAAAGTTTAAAATTTTATTGAAAAAAAAAGTGAATACACGACAAGAAGGGCGCGTAAAAGCAACAAGAAAAGGATGAAAGAAGAGCTGCGACAAAGTTAGTAGACCTAACAAACTAAAAAACAGCTCAAGACCATCACGACAATTCTACAGCTTCTTCTTGGTATGATTTTTTTTCCTCTACCTAATTTCTCACTGCTCGCACCCAAATCTTTAAAGCTAAACAAACTCGGATCACTTTCCTGTTAGTGAGTATAAAGCTGATAACTTCTTCCATTTAGTTCATTGTGATGTGTACGGTGCTTATCGTACTCCATCTTCTTGTGAGCACATTATTTTCTTACCATCGTCGACGATTATTCTCGTTGTGTTTGGGTTTATTTGATGGCACATCAAACATAGTGCAAAATTTCAGATTTTTTGCGCTATGGCAAAGACACAATTTGATAGACAGATTAACTAGCATTTACCTCAGCACAATTTGACTTAACTAGCACCTTTCAAAGTGCTGCAGCTGCCTATAGGAAAAAAATGGGTGTCATTATTTAAAAAAAAAAGGTACAATCATCAAAGTATAAATCTTCATCTTCCCCCTCAAATATTCAAAATCAAGCAAGTATCAGAATTTTTTCAACAACATCGGAATTAGTAATACCAGAAGGTAAAATGGGATCATTAGCAACACATTTTCAGCATTTCTATTTCTAGTTCCAATTTGAATATGTAGATTATTATGTTCATTATATGCATATCTAAAAATTGAACAATTAATTGGGGGATATGAATAATACGGGTTACTATTCATACTGGCATGGTCGAAAACAAAAAATTTCCTTAAAAAACCATGCATGTATAAACAGTAAATTACTATTTCATATCCCCCAATTGCATGTTCTAAAAATTCCATGTCAATATAGATCAAAACCATGGAATTTATGAGAACCCATGTTGTCCAATTTGAAGTCCCTAAAAAAAAATCGGTTAATATTTGTCTAAAAGCTCTATTGTCGGTGTTAACAGTGTGAGAAGAAGAAAACACCACGAATGGAATAGGAAGATTCATAAATTTCACATTGGCATTGCTCATCCATTGGCAATTGTCATGCTATCAGTCACTAGTCACGATTATAAAACCTGGCTTGATTGGGGTATACCCAATTTTAAAGGGACTCCTTTTAAGGGTTATAGGGGGAGTCCTAATGGGTAAGTTACAAAACTACCCTCACCCTTTAGAAACCTATTACCCTAAATCAGTTTTAATCTTTTCATTTTATTTTCTTCTTCTCCTCCACAACCATACCGGCTCCATTACACCCGCCACCATCAAAACTCGTCGATTAATTCATTGAAATCGTCGATTCAAAAACTCCGATTAATCTTCATCAATGGATCCACCACGGCGTAACGGAACTCGTATGAAAGACGCCAATCGAAAACCCAATGAGTACAACCCTGGAATTGCAAGTTTGGTTTAAAAGAAAGTGAAGAAAAAAATGGTTGCTGAAGAAGAAATTGAACCCACTCAAAACGAAGAAATGGTGCGATTAATAAAGTAAGGGCCTACTTAAACTCACTCCAGTACTTCAATTTTATGTTTGCATGTCAAATTAGGTCAGAAAAATCGATTCTTTGATTTTCAGTTATTGTCGCCGGCGTGGTATTATGTTATAGACTTTGCCGACTTTTCATAGTTAGGGTTTGGCCGGGAAGTTCCTAGGTTGAATATCTTGACAGCTGTGTAATATTTTTAACTGCTTTAAAGGGTTGGCAGGTTATTCAAATGTCGACCTTGTCGGCGGTTTTATATTACTGAAGATGGCGTGTTATAATTGTTTACCCTGTCGGCTACTTGTTTTGAAAATATTAGTTACTGATGCCTTGAGTTTTTAAAACCGGAATGGTATTTGGATAAAACCATGTCGGCTGTTAATTGGCCGGCAACGTATGTCCTTGTATCTCATGTGTTCATATTTGTTATAAGCCGCAGGTTATTTGAATGATACCCTGCCGGCTATTGTTTAAACGGCATATATCTTTTAGTCGACCCTTCCGGGTTTTTTTTCGCCGGATTGGTTATGTTTGTGGAACCTGCCGACAAAAATTCTTAATTGTTCTTGTTCAGGTTAGAAAAAGCAAAGAAGAAAGATCTGAAAGCTCTTAGTCCTCATTCAAGACCTCCTCGTGTTGGTGAAAAAATATTTACTTCAAGACATCGAGGGGCATACGTTGTGGCGGGAACGACAAAGATTCGTATACCGAATGATGATTATGATCCACCATCGGAACCCATTGATTCAGACGAGACTCCAGATGAAAACCAGTAAATTCCATCTAGTAGAAGAGGTGACGATGATGATGGTGATCAAGACATGCCTAATGTTGGAGGAGGTAATGATGATGATGGTAATGGTAATGGAGATAAAGGTAAGGGTAGACAAGATGAAATTGTTGAAGAGGAAGAGGAAGAAGAAGTAGTTGGGGATCGAACAAACTGACGCTAATGTTCAACAAGTCGAAGCTTCAACTTCAACTAAAACTGGAAAGAAGAAAAGGGTGATCATTAAACCAGCTAATTCCCACATGCCTAGCCCTTACTTGATGGTTACACTGAAAAAAGATGAGGACCCAAGGGGGACCCCAAAAGACGGTGGCAATGTTCTTTTTGGATACAAAGACTCATGGGCATGTACGATCCATAATACTATCGTAAGTAATCTCAATCCGTCTTTGTTTTTTATTTAAGTGTGTAACTATCTTAAATTTGCGTCAAGTGTTTGTATTTCTTTTCATTTTGTTTTTTTTTGGTATTTAGGATCACAAGCATGCCATCCATCTCATGAGGCGCCAAGCTTCATGTTCAGTGACTAAGACTTGGGATTTTGAGGATGAATGTGAGGAGGTGAAAGTGATTGTCAAGAACTCCGGGTTGTGGCCTGCGGTGGAGAGTTCGAATATTGAGCATGATAGAGTTACCGTATCTGCATTCTGTGAGAGGTTCTACGGAGAGACTAATACAATGTTATTCCCATTCGGTGAGATAGCCATAACTCCCGATGATGCTCATTAAATTTTAGGCCTCGAGGTTGAGAGAAAAGCAGTCTGTGAGGGCTTCGATAATAAGTTTTCTTTCACAAATATTTACAAATTATGCCAGACATTGTTCGGTTGGAATCAGGTTGCGACGGAGTTTATGCTTGTGATGAAGGATGGTCGCCTAACCAAGAAGTTTAATCTGAATCAGTTGAGGGACACATTATGTGACACGAAGAAAATATTTGATAAGGAAGGAAGGGTGAACCCGGTGTAAATCAATGCTACCGCGTCAGGTTATTTGCTATACGTCCTGGGAAGATGTATCTTCCTCGACAGTTCCAGAAGCTTGGTCGACGCCAGTTAATGGAAACATAATATGTGTGAGTATTCTTGGGATACTGCGTTGGTCACCTTCTTGAAAAATGAGTTTACAAAGGCTTCAATGGCACTCACTTCGCAAGTTCACGGAAACATACGTCTCTTCCAGGTAATTGTATTGTCTAAATCATTTATTTGCCAAATTCTCGTAAGATAAGATTCTTACTAAACTTTTTTAGTGCATAGATTTGGATATATGAGCACTTCCCTTCTTTGGTGAAATCCAACTCCTACGTCAAAGTGGATGCGAATGTTGCTATTAATAAGCCAAGAGCCCAAAGGTACAATTTTAAGGGTACTCAGGAAAAGGAAATGCCGCAAAAGCTTATCAAAATATGAATGGGCCTCGACAAATTGACTGCGGAGGAGGTGATATTTGATCTGTATCGGGATGCTAGAAATCAAGGTTTAATCCAAAGGAGACATGGAGTTTCATTATACAATGGACCCTTGTTTTTTTGCACAAGAGGTTTTTCAATATACGATCCATATCGGGTAATGCGACAATTGGGTTACGTGCAAGAAGAACCTCATTTCGATGAAGATAAGCCATTCTTTACTGTGAACCGTGATGACTGCACCATGTCCCAAAAATCTATTAACGTTTCTTACGATCCACCGCCAACTCAAGAACATTGGGACGATATACGTGGCCGTAACATCGATGTGACTCTTTTGGACGAGGTGACAACCGGTCATGAAACTAGTGAGAGATACATGTCGTGGTACTTGGGTTGGGCTCGTCCAATTGTGATTAGGGAGATGACTGCTGAAGAATTGGCTCGTAAGAGGAAGATGGCATCGAAAGAACCAGCAACAAGTCTTAAGTTCTTTGTAAGTATTTTAGAGTTGTTCTTATTATTTTAAGATCACATTATCGAATCATTCTATTAATGGTTTGTTGTTTAACTGAAAATAGAAGGAGCATTTGAAGACCTTTGCGAAGGTGTTGTTTTTCACGAGAGAAAGAGGAGAGCCTTTGTCGATTGAAGAGTAAAGCAAGCACATTGACTTTGTTAACAATGTTGACAATGAGGATGCCCATGAAATGTTCAAGAAAGATGATGCTGAAGTAAAGAGGGGAGAAAATCCAGGAGGGAAGCACTAGCAAAGATGAATGCTGACAAAAAGAGGGCTCGTACTGGTCGTGGTGGTGAAGGTAGTAGTAGTGGTGGTGTTCCTAAACGGGGCTGTGGTCGTGGTGGTGAATGAATGCATTTCTAGTTCATTTCTTTATTTTGTGTTGGACAAATGTTAAGGTTAATGGTTGGACAAATGTTTTTTTAAGGTTTATGGGACATGTTTTCATATTTTGGACAACAAGTGTTGTATTTCTAGTTGTTGAATGAGTGATTTGTTTAGATACGTAAAGTTTCAATACCTATGCCAGCATGTTTTTTAGAAGTTACACTGCCGGCCAAACCAGGGACAACAAGGTTTGGAAGTGTCAGACTGCCGGCCCTGACAGTAGAAAATGCTTGCATACCAGGGTCGGGAAGGTAATAAGATCATTACCAAGCCGGCTGTTACCCCGCCGGCACTGTATTATGTTATAGACCACCATATGTTGCAGAAAATACATTCTCCTGTATCCTAAAATTATCATAAGGACGGCATGGTTATAAATTATGTTTCTTGCCGACCACTTCTTAACTGGCACGCTAGTAAACAAAAACCTTTTTGACGGTTTGAAAGAAAATTGCATGAACTCCTTATTCCTAAAAAACATAAGATCGACATGGTAATAAAATTATACCTTGCCGACCTTATCATACCCGGAAGACAAATGTTCATATACATTGCCAGCTGATACCAGAAGAAAATGTTTTCCCGATGCCTAAAATCATCATAAGGTCGGCATGGAATTCTCACCCTGCCGGCCGTAGTTAGTCGGCATACTGTGGAAAACAAACCTCGCCGGCGAATTCAAAATTCAAATTTTGTGCAAGTACAATTTCATTGATTGACTTGTACTTGGGCACTATAATGGCCAAATTTGGCCACCATCCTATAAATACACTACTTCTCACTATAAAACAACATACAACTATTTGCATATACTCTCCAAAGCTCATATCATCATACACTCCATCTAACTCAACCAATAGCTCTCTACAAACAACAATGGCATCATTTGAACCATATGAAGATTTGGCAATCACCAAAGCTTGGTATGCGGAAGATCGACTTAGTCGTCAATCCTCCGAAGGGGAAGATTCCAAAACCTTTTGGGCTAGGGTACACAACAAATTTAGCGGCGAGTTTGGGAATCCTAATGCAATAAGTATTCAACAATTCCACGCTAGGAACCTAGTAATCGAAAATACGATACTTGCTTTTTTAGCTCTCCAAACTCGGAATTTTAACACTCGCCCCTTCACCTTCTCCATTGCACAATTTGTAAGTAATTTTGTGGTTTTTTTAACGTAACCCATGTTGTTTTATCTTCTAATGAAACACCACTAACAAATGTAAGTTTGTTTTTGTGTTTTTGTAGCATGAAATCGTGAAAGCGCGCTACTTGGAGGAAAATGGGGAAGCGCTTCCGATGCAAGCTATCACTTCTTGGCATAAAGAATCTCGGAGGATAACCCGGACTACTTGGATGCCGTATCGTCTTCGGAGGAGGAAGATTGATGGATTTACCAGTTTTTGTTTAGGTTTTGTGGGTAGAACTCTATGTAAACCCTCACGAGACTATAACTCATCCACTAGGGTCGCTTAGGGGTTCAAAGGCTTGATGCACATGCTAAGTGCATTCGTTTTTATGTTTCAATCAATGTAGTAACCAAAATTGCATGAATGAAGTGAATTACATCTTCCCATAGTTTATTTTATGTTTGGTATAAGTATAACTCGGCAGGGTTATAAATACTTAACATGCCAGCTACAGGAAAGCCAGCAGTGTTATAAATTATGTGCATGCCGACTATTTTATAGCCGGCATGGAAGGAAATATTTACATGTCGATCGTTAGATGGCTGGCCAAAGATAGTCGGCTTATTATTCATTCAAAGACCCTTCCAGCCAAAAAATGGTTGGATTTTTCTTCATCCTAGGACCATGCCGGCTAAACATGGTCATCTTATCCAAACTTATACCATGCTGGATAAATATAGACGACACTTTATTCAAGCGTCTACCTTGCCGACCTTTGACATTTTTGAAAACCAATTTTTTTTTATCGAAATCGAACTCATAAGACGGATTTAAGGTTTAATCTACAGAATTTTCGTTTTCAAAATTTTAAACTAAACTCAATTAATTAAGCTAATCAGATTTTTTGGTGTTAATTAAATAATGGCATATTAGCCATTTTGAAAATATATGGTTAACGGGTGACCACTATTACTTCAAAATGGCCTTATTTCGTCTCATTTTGTATACCCCAATTAATCTGGATATACCCCAATCAAGCCGGGTTATAAAACCAACAATAAAACGTATATATACAAGCTAATTACTAGGAGTATTTTTTGAGGTCGTTCATGTTGCAAAGTTTACGAGATGCTGGAGTAAACTGAAATAACTATGTCTCTTCATTGTACTCACAAAGTGTCTATTGCAGTCCTTGCACCTTTGGATCAAGGACTGCAATAGCCGGTGATATGCTCTCTTATAGTACGTAATTCTAATATATTAATAAGATGCATCTTTTTAGCAATAGCCGGAAATTGTGTTGTTATGTTTTGCCAATGATCATTTTAGGCCATGATAAGATATGATGATGCTTACCCTCTTTTTTTAAGAGATTGTGTAATTTTAATACAGAACTGAACATCTACGATGGAATGAGCTTTCGTTGTTGTCTTTTGTCTTTAAGATTAGAATAGGGTATAATTTAAGCGGCTTCTTCTTCCTTTTAAAAAAAAGCAGAATTTTGTTAAAGGGAAGGACTTGTAGAAGTAGGGGTATTAGAGATTTTGAGCAAACTCCATTTTAAAAGGCATTGAAATGAACTTAATTTTATTCTGAATCAATGTTAATGGGAATTTGAAATTATTTAATTCATTAATAATCTCTCTTAACTAGTTAAGCTTTTCAAAAGCAATGTCTCAATTATGATTCATATCTTAGCTGCAAGGTTTTATCACAATGCACTCAAACTTTTTTCGGTGTCAGTGCAGAAATAAATGGAAGTGAAATAGGCTGTATTGGCAAGTAATCTGCTGCGCGCAAGTAATTTCCAGATTCTAATTGAAACTTTTGTATACTGATGTAGTAATTTCCACAGTCTAGTATTGTTCTTGTAGCAACTGCTGATTATATTTAGTTTACCAATAAGGAAGTTCAGTAATTTTAGTAGGGTTTCGACAGTAGGAAATAATTGGAATATCCTAGTCATGATTTCAATCTCCCAACTACACTAATTTGGCTGAGAAGTTCACCTGTCTCTTAAAGAGGATCTGAATGGTTGGCTTAAACTCACGTTACTATCTGACACCTCCAATCAGCCTGGGGGTCCTAGCTTCGCACATATAAATCTTGCTCAGTCGGCAAAAAAAGGCAGATGAGTTAGGATCAATCAATAATCTAGCTATTTTTCTTATACATTGATGTGCAATCTATTGTCCAGCAAATTCACATGGTCCAAAAACTACGACTTCAATGCCGCTAACTAGAGACGGAACAAAACAGACACTGAGACTGAACAAAACATCCACCCATCTAAAAAAAGACATTATTGTTCAGCTTCATTGATGTTAGTTGCATGCAAACTACGGTGATACTATCTAATAGCTACTTCTTCTTCAGCTTCAATGGAGTTTTAAGCAGCGCAACACATGGACTTCGCCTGGACAAGAGTATGCCACATGAACAACACTCCTTCAATCGCTTAAAATTTCCTATTTTTGGATCCATAAAAGCTCTTTTTTCATCAATATTTATCTGAAAACTCTTGTTGGCGGTGTTAAAAGTGTGAGGAGTGAAACAATGGATGGAACAGGAAATCGGCGTAAAAATAGAATTAGGAGTTGTGGCCAATTCATATATTTCGAATTACTCATCCATTTGGCAATTGTCTTGCGTTTTTTATTAGTCACTGATCACGTTTAAGAAACCAGTAGTAATAAGCCATATATATAAAAGTTAATTTACTCTATTTCGAGGCATTTCATATTTCTGATGAGGGAGGATCCATGGACAATCTTATATGAATAATGTCCATGGACAATCTTATTACTAGAGGATGACGTGTTGTCAACTTTAACCTTTCTGAAATGCTGGAGTAAACTGAAATTACTAGATATATTCATCGACACCCGCACAGAAATTACTAAAATAAGCTAATATTGATTAATTTATTATTTTTTGTTTCACGTTCTTGGTCTATATTTTTTTCGCTTAATGTAGGCTGTAATTTTGAAAGCTTTGAACATAATTTTTTGTATAACGGAAGGACTTGTGGAAACAGGGGTTTCAGAGAATATTGGCAAACTAATTGTAAAACTCAATCATTGAAATCAACCTGACCTGATTTTTAAAAGCAATGTCTCTCAATTATGCTTCATCGCTATCAGAATCTTAGCTGCAAGCTTTTCCTACAATGCAATCAAATTTCCGTCAGCATTAGTGTGAAACCGAAGCTAAATGCGTTGCACTGACATAAATCTGCCGTGCTCGAGTAAATTTCACATTCTAATCAAAAAATTTACGTTCCGATGTCTTTCTTGTTATTTATTATTACCAGAGGATATGAATTTAGCCCAATTTTAATTGTAGATCTGATTGAGTTTATCAGATTTGAGATTGTCAAGTAAATTGAAATGATGGCGCAAATACAAAACAACCGGTGACCCTTCTACTCATATTGGTATAATTTTGTTGGGAAACCAACACTAGTTTGAATTTTAATTCAGTAATTTTTATGGAAGTCTAGCTATTTTAGGAATTTAGTACATCTTTCCTTTATTATTATTAGTTTGGAACTCAAGTTATTGTCTCTATATATACGTTATTTTGTTTAAAGTTTTAGGCATTCAATTATCAATACAAAAATAGCGTTGCTAACTGAGGTGGTTGATTCCCAATCAAAGAATTGTTATCTTTTAATAGTATTAGGTTCTTGTGTTAGGTGCAGGTTCCTATCATGTGGAATCAGAGCCAGGTTTAGGTCCTCTTTTTTGCATTCTCAAGTTTTATATTAGGGTTCACGATGGCAATAACCAATGCCAACATTGTTGAACGTATTGAAACCTTGAATACGTCTATCACATATCTGCTTTCGGAGATTCGTGCAGACGGTACTCGATCCACAACCACGCAAGAGACGCAAACGACGATATTAACTGAACTACAACAGAGTCGTGAGGATTTAAATCGTCACATGGAAGCTCTTCTTCTTCGATTGCCACCAGCTGATGAACATCCTGAACATCATGCTGTTAATGGTCGTCGCAATCAGGTTGACGGTGGAGCCATCATTCGAGGAGGTTCTATCACTCTGAAATTTCCTACCTTTGAGGGGGATGATCCTGAGGGGTGGATTTTCAAAGTTGAACAATATGTTTCCCTCCATGGCGCAACTAAAATTCAAAAAGTTCCTATTGCTGCAGCTTTCTAATGCTCCTGCAACTTTCCTAAGCCTCATGAATGATCTTTTTCTCCCTCATCTACGTCGGTTTGTCTTGGTATTTTTTGATGATATTTTGGTTTATAGCAAGTCAGTTGAAGATCATATTCACCATCTTACGGTTGTTTTTGATGTTTTGCGAGCTAATCACCTCTTTGTGAAGGAGTCAAAATGTGCATTTGCGAAGTCCTCAATAGGTTATCTTTGACATAAAATTTCAGCGGAAGGGTGTCAGTGGAGGACGACAAAATTACAAGTATTTTAAAATGACCTGTTCCGTCGTCGATAATGGGTCTCCGTGGATTTTTAGGCTTGACAGGATATTACCGTAAGTTTGTCAAGGATTACGGAAAGATGAGTGCACCCCTAACGGCGTTACTTAAAAAAAAGATGCATTTAATTGGTCGGACGATGCTACAGTTGCTTTTAAAAATCTTCAGAAAGCGTAAACAACTACACCAGTACTCACACTTCCTGATTTCTCAAAGGAATTTATTTTAGAATGTGACGCTTCAGCAAATGGACTAGGAGTTGTCCTTATGCAGGAAGGCAAGCCTATTGCTTATCATAGTAAACCGCTTTCAGGGAAGAATTTGAATCTCTCCGTTTATGATAAAGAAATGTTAGCTATTATTTCCCCTGTGCAAAAGTGGCGTCCATACCTACTGGGTCGACATTTTAAAATATATACGGATCATCGTAGCTTGAAGTATTTCTTGGAACAACGACTGTCTTCTTTAGACCAACAAAAATGGGTAACTAAGTTGCTTGGTTATGACTATAAGATAGTTTACAAGCGCGGCACTGAAAACAATGCTGCTGATGCGTTATCTCGAGTAGAAATTCCTAGCCTTATGGCTGTTTCAACACCAATATTTTCTGGAGTTCAGGAAATAATCCAAGAATGTCAAAATGATAACGAGATGAGTTTAATTATTGATGTTTTAAGTAGAGATCTAGGCTACAAGGAAAATTATTCTTATGTGGATAACACTTTAAGATACAAGTGGCGTATTGTGGTTGCCTCCACTTCTCCCTGGCGTGCTAAACTCTTACAGGAGTTTCATAGTACTCCCATCGCTGGCCATTCTGGATTTTTAAGGACTTATAAGCGTCTTATGGCAAGCTTTTACTGGAGGGGAATGAAGAAGGCGATAAAGGATTACATTACTGAGTGTGATATATGTCAACGTAACAAATCAGAAGCTGTATCTCCTCCAGGTTTACTTCAGCCATTGCCTATTCCTGATGACGTTTGGATGGATTTATCAATGGATTTTATCGATGGGTTACCTACTTCTGGTCGTAAAAATTATATCATGGTGGTAGTCGATCGTCTCTCCAAGTATGGCCACTTTTGTGCTATCTCTCATCCTTATACTGCTACTACTGTAGCTGACATTTTTGTTCGTGATATTGTGCGCCTGCATGGAATGCCTAGGACTATCGTTAGTGATCGAGATTCCATATTTATTAGCAACTTTTGGGAAGCTTTCTTTACGCTCCAAGGTACTCAATTATGTAGAATTTTTGCCTATCATCCACAAACGGACGGCCAAACCGGGGTAACCAATCGCACTCTGGAATGTTACCTCCGTTATTTTGCAGGTGATAAACAACACACTTGGCTTAAATGGTTACCATGGGATGAATGGTGGTATAATACCTCTTACCATTCAGCCATTAAAATCACACCATTTGAAGATGTGTATAGCCGTCTTCCACCAACTATCTCGACGTACCTTCCAGGCACTACTTCTGTCCATGCTGTAGATACATATTTGCGGTCGAGGGATCTTACCTTACACATACTTAAGTTGCATCTCCAGGATGCTCAAGCACGGATGAAATTTTATGCCGATACTCACCGGACATAAAGAAGTTTTGAGGTAGGCAATTTAGTTTTCCTTCGTTTACAACCATACCGCCAGTATACAGCTAAAACTAAAGCTTACTCCAAGATTTCCCCGCAATTTTATGGACCCTTTCGCGTTATTGAGAGGATTGGACCTGTTGCCTATAAATTGGACATGCCTCTGGAGTGCCGCATACATCCTGTTTTCCATGTTTCGGCATTCAAATTGAAGTTGGGAGCTCAAGACAGAACTAAAGATAGCTTACCTACAGCAGGGGAGCATTTTGAATGGGAACCAGAGAAGATCTTGGACCGTGGAATGTTTAAGCAACACAATGTTGCGGTTACTTGCTGGTTGATCAAGTGGAAGGATCATCATATAGAAGAAGCTACTTGGGAAGATGCAGAAGATTTTATTTCTCGTTTTCCTACCTTTGAGGCTTGAGGACAAGCCTTATCTGAAGATTGGAGGAATGTTGGGAAACCGACACTAGTTTGAATTTTAATTCAGTAATTTTTATGGAAGTCTAGCTATTTTAGGAATTTAGTACATCTTTCCTTTATTATTATCAGTTGGGAACTCAAGTTATTGTCTCTATATATACGTTAGTTTGTCTAAAGTTTTAGGCATTCAATCATCAATACAAAAATAGCTTTGCTAACTGAGGTGGTTGATTCCCAATCAAAGAATCGTTATCTTTTAATAGTATTAGGTTCTTGTGTTAGGTGCAGGTTCCTATCAAATTTACTAAGCTGGTGAAGTAAACTGAAATGAATCATTACAAGGTGTACCTCCACTGCATATATTTTAAAGGTTTCATCCTATAATTATTGATAAACATGACTCCTCCAATTTCTTAAAATTGCCTACTTTTCGATCCTCAAGAGCTATTTTTTAATCAATTTTTATCTGAAAACTCTTGTTGCCGGTGTAGTGTGACGTGAAGAAACAAAGTGATGGAATAGGAAGATTCATAGATTTCACAGTGCTCATTCATTTGGCAAATATCATGAGTTTTATATGTGAAGTTAAATTACTATAATTGAAGGCCTTTCGTATGTTTCTTATTACTAGGTGATGGTATGGGTTGCCAATAGGGGCGGAGCCACATGAAGATGAGGGTGTGCAATTGCACCCTCTCAATCGTGAGTTCACAAGCCTAATTTGAACTAATTTATCCCATTTTTAGTCATTTTAATCCTTTTGCACCCCCTAAAATATGTGTAGATTGGAAACCTGCCCACCCATTTCTCAAATCCTGGCTCCGCCCCTTGCCAAGTTCAACCTTCCTGAGATGTTGGAGTAGACTGGAATAACTATATCTCTAATTGAGGATGTACTCTCATAGTAACTATCTTGGTAGCTGCAACTTTTGACCAACCGTTCTTTGTGTGCTGGTGAAATCCGCAATATGTTTCCCATATTACACAACTATACTATAATGGGTTAAGTTACTTTTTTTTTCTCATATGTTATTAATACTAGTTTTTCACCCGTGCTACGCAAGGGTCTGTTTTATAACTTTGTTAATTAAAAAATAATTTTATTTTAAATTTATGTAATAAATAAATATTTTTTTTATAACTTTTACTGTTTATGAAATCAATCTTTTACTAAATATTATTACATGAAACTAGTTGGAAGCCTAACAAGCTAAGCTCCAACGACATACTACTACATTAATTGAACAGGTTGTTGTGCTAGCCTACCGGCGAGCCTCATGGGTAACCTTGCCAAGGGGAGCCAAAGCGGGAGGGGGGGCGAGATTGTGTCACAAGGGGGGCAAACTAACACTACCTTCCATGTTAATTCCTGCAATATTACGCCATTGGGGACTTGAACCTGGGACCTCCTGGAACGCATTAAACTTCGGGGAACAGAGATGACCAGCTGAGCTAGGGCCCGTTCTTTAAATAAATTAAAAAATAATATTATTAAATATTAAAAAATAAAAAAATAAATTAAATGATCCTAAAAACAATTAAATATTTAATAAGAAATACTTACCGTATATTATTTATAATTAACATAGATTCAATGTTCACGATCCTTAAAATAATATTTACCTTTTTTAATGTATTTTTGGTTCATTCGGTTCACCAAATCACTATATGCCTTCATTTCATCAGCAAAAACATTATCGACATAGTGAACCTTTCGAACACTTGATTTCCTATAAATTCCTCCATTTTGATTATACGTGTCATGTGATTTTGTTAACATTTTAGTAAAAAAATGGGTACCAATTTTCTTTGGTAGCTTAATGGTAGTATTTTTGATTAATTTTGCATTTTTCTACACGAACCTAAAAAGATATCTACATTGAAATAATCAAATACAAAATAAATTAGAATTCATATAACATAGGAAAGATAAAATTAATAAAATAGGAACAAAATGCATAAATAATTATAAGAAATACATGCACAGTATGTTAGGATGTCTTTCTTTAATGCTTCTATTTTATGGATGTTGGATACTCTAACTATTTTTTAGAACTTATGGATGCTCCCATAAATAGATTCAGATTACCCAATGTGCCTACGAACTGAAAAGCTCTTGTTTAATGGGTTTAAGTTTGGGGTGCAAATAATACCCGAAAATACTCGGTCTGCTTGTATCCGTCTGAGCTTGTCTATATCCGAATGAGCCCAAAGCTTGTTGCATCCCGTCACGAGGCCTCCTGGACGGGTTAGTTTATATGGGAGGGTTCGGGTTTTCCTTAAAATTTAATAGCCTGGCCTGGTACCTGCTCGAACATCCATTTCTGATAATTGTTTAATGTTTTTAAGGATTTTTGTTCTATGTTAGAGCAAATTGTTACGTGTTTTAGTTATATTTTGGATTAACATTCTTATTTTCACTTCTATTTTACATTTAGAAGATTAATTATTTAAGATTATATTAACTTATAGTTCATTCAATCTCCAAATTGTAATATAAATTTAGGTTAAATCAGTTATTTGAATTCTGAAAATTCAAAAAACCTGAAGCATGTTTCGCCTGCTTAGTAGATCGGGCTTTCGGAAAGCTTTGGGCTTCAAAATAAGTGTTTCTACCTGGCCTGGCCGGTCCGAAGGGATTTTTCGATAGCTGATTATGCATAAAAATTATAACTAACAATTACCTAAAGATACTATAAATTTGGAAACTTTAGATTTCCTTACCATATATAAATTTGGAAACTTAAGACTTCCGTACCATATGGAATAATTATATTCATGGAGAAACTTCGTAATTAAAGAATCAATATTGTTTGTAACCAAAAATATAAGAGGAATCGAATGTAAACCTTTTATTTATTTAATGAAGTTTTTCTTTCTTATCAAAATGAAAAAAAAAATCTGACTATCCTTTCTGAGACCAAGCTTTAGAATTCTGTTGAAGGTTAAAATGGAAGCACCAGGAGATTTTGGAGGCTTGGATGATGTAGTGCCATGCCTATCTTATGTAGCGGCAATGTAAATATAGGTGATCCTCATCTCGGAGGAATTCCTCTTCTCCTAATGAATGTTGTAAATTGTACAGCTCCAGTATTTCATTACTGCATGTGCCGTAACATTTTTTATTAGGAAACTTTCCATCTGACACTCTTGAAGTATGAAATGAAGTCCTCGTGATACCAATACAAAGCCTTTGCTAGTATTGATAGAACGGAACATCTAATTTGTGTAATATGGGAGAGAAAATGAAGGGTTCTCTGTTTTCACAAACAGACCAAGAACTTTCTGTCAAAGGGTACAAGGACTGCTTTAGACACTATGTCTATGCGAGTATGAGGAGATATTGTTAATTCATAGCCGTCTTGTTGTTGGTTTCATAACGGTGGCTAATAGAGAGTTTGGATGTATAATTAAAAGGTGTTATTTGATTTCTGGAAGTCAATAAGTCAATTTTGTAATAATTTTACAAAACGACTTCTATAAGCAGAAAAATCAGTTTTTTGTGAAGAAAAATAATATGCTTCTAGCTTTTGTTTTCGATATCCAAACGTGCAATAATAGAAAACATATGACAATTACCAAATGAATGAGTACTTAATGTGGAATATATGAATCAGCCACTTCTAATCATACTTTTGTGAAGATTTCCTATTCCATCCCTTGTTTCGTTGCCCCACTTTTCAGCAACAAGTGTACTGGCACAACTTATTGTGTACTCGTAACTTTTCTGCACATAGGATGCATTTTTTTTTCTTTCTTTTCACAAAAACATAGAATTTATTAAATTAAAAGAATTAAATAACATGGTAAGGAATAAAGTAGTCCCATGGGACAAAAGCCATGTAAGACCAAATACATAAGGTAAAGCATTTTTTTTCCGGTTTGTCTTATATGGATCTTTAGCATATTCCTCTCTATTTTGTAAATTCTACTGTTTGTCTTATATGGATCTTTAACATATTCCGTCTCTATTTTGTAAAACGGCACGGGCTATGATATTGGTTCATTTTTAATATATCGTATAATTTGTGTCCCGAATACTTATCAACTCCTTATGATTTAATATGTGTTTGTCGTAAAAATAGTTAGGATTTTCCTCTCTCTTTTTCTTTGTTTTTTCCTTTAATATTTTACCGCCGGAGATTTGTTCAAACGCAAGAAATATAATCTTAACTTCCATACACTTTTTTATTTAGGTTTATTGCTTATAATGAGATAATGATCTACATGAATATGGAAGTTTAAATATTTTTTGGACATATGTCGTCAGCAGCGCTCATCTCAGTGAAATCAACTAATCAATATCGTCCATAAAAGTCTCCACATGCTCTTATTTCGCTCCAGCTGACTCATCTATCATGGTCATGTTATCGATCCTCCAAATAGGCAGAGAATAGTTTTTTTTTTTTTGCATCGAACGAATGATACAAACTATCCAATATGACATGATTTTCCTGTAATTTTTCAACACCCATTATATGACAATGTTTAAAATGTGTACCCATCACCTTTTCGAATGGATTGTATATATGCGAACCTCTGCCATTAAATCTTCAGCAAAGTATTGTGCCCAGCAATTTGTCTTAAAGAAGGCTTTGGTAACTTCAAAAGTCTTGGACATTTTGTCACTTTCGTATGTTCCTACCTTCACTTGGAATACAATCTGGCGACACATTACCTCATAAAGAACCTTGAACACATATTGTACTCCCTGATCTTATTTCAAATTAATAGGTTGTCAATAGATCATTTACCAAAAATTGACATATTCTACATTGAATATTTATAAAAAGAAATTTAATGTATTGTGGATCATTGCTTTCTAAGATTGTAGTTTTCAAAATTGGCCTCTTCAAGTCCCACGGCTTTCTAAGTTTATATATTTTGTTTGTTTTTAACATTTTAGTTAGCCATATTATGTTTGTTACTAACTTTAAACTTGATGTCATCTTGTACAGTGAACTTTATGTGATTTCAGAATCGAAATAGTTATACCTCTTTCATTCGTATCAAGTAGTCCGTTGTATATTCCAATAATTCTTCTACAACAATTCCTTTTTTTCACCATTTCCGGACCATCAGTAGCCATTATTGTCAAACACAATCTGTCTAATTTTTGTTGATGTTATGTATTTGCAATGTTCATTTTTCTTAAATAAATAGATTGTGGAAAAACTAAAAAAAAAAAAAACATAAGTATTACATCGGGTCTAAGTTACTATATCCAAAATACTCCGGACACTGCTTCTGGTGCCATGTTTTCTAAAATTCCTCGTTGCATTCTAGATAGTACATGCAACACCAATCATTTGCGAAGTGAGATATTTGCGCAAGTGTGGTCAATGTAAATTTATCCCATGCCTGTAATGATAATAACAACACATCAATTATTCTCAAGGCATCCAGTTGTAAATGGTATAAATCTAATAGATTTGAATATACCTCAATCTTAGATATCACCTTCTTCTCACATAACATAACAATTGAGGAAGGACAAATCTTGACCACTCTTTACATAGGAAGAGATAGCCAAACTATGTTTTGCAATTGTCTTACGTGAAATTTTTTATTAATCCATATTTTAGTCAGCTCCTATGAAGACGATCTAATTAGTCCTATAGAAAGTTAATCTTAAATTTCTGACCTTATCTATTGACCAAATTATTGAAGTATTCTCAGTCATGTTCTGCTTTGTGTGATTTACCCATCTGTGTCTACTCTACCTTCTAACCCAGTGAATGAAACCTATACATATTGATCCGTAATTTGATATTGTTGATTTGTCATCAAGAGGTCGCATGATTTGAGAATGTAAAATATAAAAAATATTCTACAAACATCGGAGGCGAAATTTAGATTTATGATTTAGAGTTTTTTATGATGATTTTGATGAACAAACATAATTTTCAAACAAATATTTTAGAATGCAAATACATTTTCCCGGTCTATAAGGTTTTATTTCGGGAATTGAGTGAAAGTTGTTGTCTTTGTAGGTAGTTGGCGCGAAACAACTCGACATTGATGGTCTTTCAGGAAAAAGAATGTAATAGTACTTGAGAGAGCGATAATGTTCTCTTATGTGGGTACACCAATTTCCTTTATATAATACGGGTGATCGAACAGTCATGATCATATTATCTTATATGTTCCGGTAACATCCTCGAAATGTTTGGTTTTTGTCCTTATCAATCGTGCTAAAAACAACCAATTACATCTTTCACAATAAAATGTTTCATATTTTGTGAAGATTTTGTTTTTTACTTGGTCAATAAAACTCACTAAAAAGCAAAAACTATTATTATACACTATTATTACCAACACCCACCACCATAAAAACCATCCACCGCCACTATTTCTTCCACCAATAGTAATGTTACCACCTCCAATATTATCAAACACCCGCTACCTCTTATACTCATTACTCACCATTAAAATTAATATAGTTTTTAGTAAAATTATTTATTAATAAAATTATGTATTTATGTTAGATTATTAAAGGGACATTTATAATAGAAATTTAATTAATCATTATGAACAATCAATGAGACACTAATTAATAAAACGTTGAACAAACCCCGGTAAATTTATCTTTTCCAAGGTCAAATCCTGACCACTCTTTACATAAACAAATCGATAATAAATAATTTCATATGTTCTGATCTTGATTCGTGTCGTTAGTTTAGTTATCACATAACATGAAAATTGATTGCACCAATTTTTTTAAATGTACATGTGTTTTATCGAGTTTATTTTAACATTAAAATGATCAACCACATTTTATAATTTATAATATAACGTTACACATTTTGTGGCGTTACGAAATTAGCATAATGTGTTTTTTTTTCACCAATACCCACCACCACCATAAAACCATATGAATATACTTTTTTTATCCACCACCACCTAGTGGCAGAGCCAAGGGTTGACTAACCTGGCTCTAAACCCTTAAATTTTTAATAAATACATAATTTTTTTAGTTCATTTTATAAATAGTATTTTGTCCATATATATTTATGGTTTAGTCCACCAAAGTTTACATTTAAAAAAAAAAAAAAATAGGCCTCCTCAATGTCAGTTTTTGACTCCACCACTGGCACCATCACTGCCGCCCATCCCATGTAGGTTGTTGGACGCAATTCTAATTTTCAATCACAAATGCCATGTATGATGTTTAGATTGAACAAAATTTCGTCAATTGATTAGTTTCATTATTTTTTTTCCGTGTATATATTATTTTTTGTATTTCAATCAATTTTATTTTAACATTAAAAAATCATGATTTATACGATATAGTACCAAAGATAACAGGGGCACCATTTGGGTGATCTAACTACGATCATGAAAATATTGTCTTGTATGATATCATCCCTGAAATAAGTGTTAAAACAACCAACCACATCTTCCACACTATGATGTTATCGATGTGGTAACGACAACATAAAATTAATATTGTCCATCACTAGTCACCAGCATTCACCGTCACTATTTCTTCCACCGCAAACCATGGGCGGAGCTAGGATTTTTAAGAGGGAGGGAGAAAAAATTCTTGGCAAGTTGAATACATGTGAAAATTGGACTTTGTATCCCATTTTACGATAAAAGAACAAAAATAAATATAATTGTGCTTGGCTCCGCCCTTAACCACCACAAATCTTTCGGCATCCACCTCTTCTACTACTCAATGTCTCCAAAAATGTCTATTGATATTATTTATCAAAATTACTCATTAATAATAAATATTATAATTAATTAAGAAAACATTTATAATTAAAAAATGATTAGTCATTTATTATGAGCCATTAGTGAAACACTAATTAATAAAACACTTTATAATGAATAGATTATTTATTATGTGCAATTAGTGAAACACTAATTAATAAAGCAATTATTGTATTTAAGTTGAACAAACCACCACTGTTGGTTTATATTTTCTATCAATTCCAACCAAGGTGGAACACTGGTTAGAGGCCACTCTTATGACACAATAGGTCATGAGTTCGAACCTCCCTGTTATAATTTTTGAATTTCCATATGCTGACTTGAGTATTCATTTTTCATTCATAATATTGGAATTAACGCCAAACGTGCGAGATGTAGGGGTGGTCAGGAGAACCACAGCCCTTGATTTATTTTTGTCCAGACAAATCCTGACCACCACTAACAAAGGCAAACTTATCCAAACCTTGTTTTATACTAATGAAAAAGTTATAATAAATATAAGTGCAAGTTGTACAAGAAATAATGTAATAACTGGCTTGACAATAACTTTTAAACAAGTAATCATTTTTGGAGTTGGAAATTGGCGATTAACTTTTAAAAAGATTTTGAAGACTTGAAAATAGCCTCATACCTAGCTTGCTGAAAATTGGCGATTAACTTTTAAAAAGATTTCGTATAAAATAGCCTCATACCTAGCTCGCTGAAAAATACTATCCGAGTATGAAGAGATGTAGTTATTTCAATTTACTCCAGCATCTTAAAATGGTACGCTTAACTTGGCAATACATTATCATCATCTATCTAGTAATAATAATTATAAATAGAGTAAATTAGCTTTATGTGAAAATTTTATTATTGGTTTCGTTCCTAATCGAAAACATATGACAATTGCAAAATGGATGAGTACTGGATGGGAAATATATGAATCACCCACTCCTTATTCCACTTTTATGATGATTTCCAATTCTAGCTCTTGCTTGTCCTCTTCACACTTTTAAAAACAAGTCTGAAATATAAACAAACCTTAGCAAAAATTGCGGCTCATACGAAAGATAAAAAAACAAAAACGAACACATTAGCGTCAAACCAGATAAAAATTCGTAAACACAACCAGTCGGACCATTGTTAAATCCTTTATCCATGACTAAAATTTCCATTAGAAATGCAATGGAAGCAAACACAAATAAAAAACTCTCATTTATAAGAAGATCAAAATATTCTCTAAGAGATATAAATACTAATAATATCCAAAACACACATACTAATATTGAATGTTGGAAGAATTCAAATTTGTATGTGGGGTGACCAAAAAATATAAGGAACAAGGAAATCTCAAAAAATGAAGCAAGTGGTAATGAAAATAGAAGAATATATAAATCGAAAATTTTCCATCTGGGTTCTGATAAATACCATGGTTTTGATCTATATTGACATGGGTTTTATAGATATAGAGATAATGAACATAACAATCTACGCATTCTTATTGGAACTAGAAAAAGAAATGCTAAAAAATGTATTGCTAATGATCCCATTTTGAATTTTCCCTTATGTAATTAATAATTGAAGATGTTGTGCAAGGATTTCTGATACTTAGTTGATTTTGAATATCCGAGGAAGACGATGAAGAATTGTAGTTTAATGAATAATTGATTTCGGCAGAACCCAAGAAGTTGAATTCATGTTTGATTTTATTTTTTTGTTTCATATCCTTCTGTATTTTTTTTCTTTCCAATTGACTGTTCTTTATGATAATGACATCCACTGTTTTTCTCAAAGACATACTTATGTTTTAAGCAAAGAAAAATAAGGCTTTGGCTTCACGAATAATCTTAGAACTGGGCCTCTGTTGGTTAGCTTTCAAATAATTAGAACAAATATCAAATAACCAGACAATTAGCTAATTTAGCTTCAAATCCGCTATTTTTTAGATTTTATAAAAAAAATGGACTTCAAAGATATAATAAGAATAACAATGTGAGGTCATCCTTCATCAAAGCTGCATATACACGAGACCAAGCTTTAACATTTTACAGAAAGTTAAAAGTAAAAGTACCAAGAGACTTTGAAGGCTTGGATGATGTAGCGCGATACCTGTCTTGTGTTATGGTGGTGTAAAAATAGGTGCTCGAGAAATTCCTATTCTCCTAAAAATGTTGTAGATTCTGCAGCTCCCCCATTTCATTACTACATGTTCCCTCACATTTTTAGTTAGCAAACTTTCCATCTAACATTCTGAAGTATGAAATGAAGCCCTCACGATTCCAATACAAAATCGTTGCTGGTATTGATAGAAATGCACATATAATTTGTATATTAGGATTGTGTAATATGAGAGACAATGAAGGGTTCTTTGTTCGCACCAACGGAACAAGAACTTTTTTTCCAAGGGTACAAGGACCAATACAGACACTATGTTGGCACGAGTATGATGAGATATTGTTAATTCATAGCTGTCTTGTTGTTGGTTTCATACGGTGATTAATAGGGTGTTTGGATGTACACTCAAAAGTTGCTTCTCGAACTTTGGATGTCGAAAATTCAAAAGTCAGTTTGGTAATAACTTTTCAGAACGACTTTTAGAAACAGAAAAAACAGTTTTTTGTGAAGCAAAATAGTCTGCTTCTAACTTTTCCTCCTGGTATACAAAACACCCTATAGTAGACAACATATGACAATTTCCAAATTGATGAGTACTTACTGTGAAATATATGCATCTGCCACTCCTGATCCTACTTTTATGACGATTTCCTATCCCATTCCTATTTTATTCGCCTCACACTTCTTAGCAACAAGTGCACAGGCACAACTTGTTATGTACTCGTAACTAGGTTGTCAATGGGTCCGGATCCTCCATGATATCATTAGACCCGGACCCAGACTCATTTATAAAAGTAGGGCCCGGTTCCTAAATTTGTGGATCCAGAACCGGACCCGTTTAAAGTCCTGGGTACCTGTCGGTTCCGGGTACCCGTTGGCTAATAAAAAACTATAAAGAAAATCTCAAAAACTTAATTTGTTTCTCTTTTTAACTTAGAATCTATTTTTTTTATGATTTCTTTATTAATGTACTAAATAAAGATTAAATATAAGAAAAGAAAAAAATCAAAGCCAATACTAGCAAAATACTTATAATTTTACTAAAAATATGAATAAAAAGATAAACAATCGGGTACCGATACCCGACGGATATTTCTTATCTAATAATTTAATTTAATATAAATTAAATTACATGGGGAGATCAATGAACCGTGGCATAAAGTATTCCCGTGGGACAAATCCATATAAGACCAAATTCATAAGTTCAAGCATTTTTTTTGTTCAGTCCATCTTATATGGATCTTTAGTATATTCCTTCTTAGTAGTTATGTAAATTCAAAAAAACTTATAGACAATACAAGTGCAAGTTGTACAAGATGTAATGTAATAACTGGTTTGACAATAACTTTTACCCGGAATCATATCACCGAGTGAGACACAAGTGCGGACTCCACTTTTACACGCACTAGTCTTAATGCTAAACACGCATGTGGGGACAATCATATTACTTCTCAGGAGATTTTTCGGTTGGAAAATTCGGTGACTGTAGTAACTCTTAAGAAGTAATAATTTTTGGAGTTGAAAATTGGCCATACAATCATTGAATATGATACATAAATAAGATAATTGTTCATGACAGATTACGTATATTAATGCATGAATGACAAGTTAAATCCTAACTAAAAAACAACAATTAATAATTTACAAAGAACTCATAAGACGATGTAAGGGAACCATCGTTTCAGTTTACTCTAAAATCTCAAAAATGATAAACTCATCCAAATCTTTAAAATTCCGCTAAATAAATTTGTATCTGCTAGTTATAAACAATGTGAAATGCCTAAAGAGATAGTGGATTAACCTTATATTTGTTTTATCGTTGGCTATACATAAATTAGGTTCTGCTATTTATACACACAGAATCCAAATATTCGTGACTAGCTGAAAAAAAATGACAATTTCCGTAACAACCATCTTAGAAGGTAATTTGAAATCTATGAATCAACCCCTCCTTATTGTACTTCATGACACATACTGTTTAACTTTCCCACCTCTGAGATAACAAAGTGGCTTCCTCTTGAATCCTGTGGTGGTATTGAAAGTAGATTTTAGTTTTACCCTTTCATTTTAATCTTCAAGAACTACAATGTAAAATTGTAACAGAAAATACCACATATTGTTATAGTTGAAACTTGTTAAACTTTATCAGTTGAAAGTTATGTTAGTCAAATGTTTTATATTTTTATGAAGTCCAGCACTATTTGGATGAAAGTTCGAATAGGAACGTATGATAACCGATTATATTTCCTAAATATCGATAACAGACACACGAACCTAACAATCGTAATACATTATTATGTTGATGTATTACGTTATGAATACCATTCCCTAGTGGATTCAAGCAGACATTGTGCATTTTTGAATGTGGACTTGTATTACATTTATTTTGTTTTCAATGTTGACGAATTTTATCTTGCATTTTCAAATCAGTGTATGCTTAAATGTACAAAAGCGATTATATAAGGTTCATGATGAATTTAATAAATAGCGAGGCTAAGATAAACCTTTTTAAGTGAGAACAAAACAAATTGTTTCTAAACAACAAATTCAATTTTTTTTTAATTAAGCTTAAAAGGAACAGTTATTTACAAAAATTAGGGATTAAAAAACTTAACAATTTATTTAGCTGTATACAATGAACTCTAATACAAGAGAGACTTGATTGAGTTTTGAGTATGTAGAAGCTTCAATTTGAATGTGGAAATTACTCAGACGCAGCAGATTACTTGTGTCCGTACAAAGGATTTAGCTTCAGCTTTGCACTAATGCTGATAGAAGTTTGAGTGCATTCTGGGAAAAGCCCGCAACTAAGATTTTGTCGATGCATTGAGATTTGAGAATCTGGTCATTGCTTTCGAAAAGCCTAACTAGTTGAGAGATATAATTGAATTAAAGAATTCCAAACACAAAAATGCAGACTAAATTACCTTAGTCTAATCTATAATAAGACAAGATGAGATTCATGAAAAAGAAAATTAGAAGAAAAAAAAAAGCTAATTATATGGTAGATTAAAATCCCCTAATAAAGGGAAACTATCGATACTTATCCGTTTTTATAAAGAGTGGTGGTAATTAAAACATAACAACAAACCATCATTGTCTTCGTCGATATAAAGACCTCGTTCATTTGTGTAGTAGAATTGTGTAATATGTAAAGGAGAGCACAAGTTTATATCCGTACCAGAACATTAGAGTGGTTCTTTTCTCTTTTTTTTTTGACAAAGAAGAAATTTTATTGATTAAGTTGCAAGAGCATTTAGGTCTCTTGCTAAAAGTTCAAAGAATTCATTTGGAAAGGAACTAAGATGGCTAATGTGTGATGCTGTTACTCTAGCAGACTTAGCTACAGCATCCGCCACCTGATTACCGTCTCTACTAACAAAAGAAAACTTGCAATAATCAAAACTACTACTTACATGTTTAATTTCTTTAAGAAGGTTTCTGTTTTCCCATTGAATTAGAAGGGAATTCTCTAATAGACATTAGAGTGGGTTCAAGGGTGCAGTTATTCATAATAGACATAATTCAAATGTTAACGAAGAGATATAGTTAACCTAGCGTTTTTAGGGGCCACTCAAAAGGATTTAGGGGCCAACAATAAAACAAAACAGGGTCACCCAAACCTAAAGTGAGAAAATTTCCCTTACATAATTGGTAGGTAATATATTATTTTTATCCCCCGAATGCATTCGGTAGACAAAATAAGAAGTATGCCTCCGAATGTCAAAGTATTTGAATGAATTTTGTTTCATTTTTTTCTTCTAGTCATGATTTTTATGTCCCCGAATGTAGTCGTGTTCTTCATTTCGAAAATTTGAGTTTTTTTTTCCAAAATCTGATTTTTGGGCCACTCTATATTCGGAGGTTCGAGTAACAATATAAACCTCCGAATATAGTAGTACCAAGGCTCTATATGCCGAGGATCATGGTGGTTCTCATTTGGGAGCCAACAAATATTCGGAGGTCAAATGAGTTACCTGTCTTCCGATTATGAGTTACTTCTAGGGTTTTTCTGTTTTTTCCCACATTCGGGAGATAATCATGATTTTTATCGGGGTTCTTCATTTCGAAAATTTGAGTTTTTTTTTCCAAAATCTAATTTATGATTTTTATCTCCCGAATATAGTAATGTTGGCTCTATATGCCGAGGCTCATGGTGGTTCTCATTTCATTTCGGAGGTCAAAAAATTTGAGTTTTTTTTTTTCCAATTCGGGAGATATCATGATTTTTTCTTGTAGGTTCTTCATTTCTAAATTTGAGTTTTTTTTCGGAGGTTATATTTGGAGGTTCGAGTAACAATATAAACCTCCGAATATGTAAGGGAAATTTTGCCATTAAGAAATATGCAAGATAAGGGGTAACTCACTTTATGTTTGGGTGACCCGATTTTGTTTTATTGTTGGCCCCTAAATCTTTTTTGTTGGCCCCTAAAAACGCCAGGTTAGTTAATTCAGTTTACTCAAGCATCTCAAAAAAGTTAAATCTGGTAACACGTACAATCATTTAGTAATAAGAAATACGAAAGACCTCAAAATGGATTGTAGTAGATTTATATACACGTCTAATTGTTGGCCTTACAACGGTGACTAACAGAAAGCATATAACAATTGCAAAATGGATGAGTAATGTGAAATGTATGGTCAATCTTCCTATTACATTCGTCGTGTTTCTTCTCCTCACACTGTTTACACCGACAAAAAGAGTTTTGAGAAAGAATTGATGAAAGTGCTTTCCGGGATCCAAAATGAGGCAATTTGGCGGCACAGCTTGTTGACAACAAGTTGTTGTGCACTTGCCTAAAACGTGCCGGCCCAGCATAACCCGGCACACGAAGTCGCGTGCTTCATGTGCCATGTGTCGTGTTGTGATGTGCCAACGATTTAAATGTGATGTGCCGTGCTGTTGTTTACTAGTCAAAAGCTAGGCACAACACAACCCATTTGAAATCACTTAATGTATATATTAAGTCGGACATTATCATAAGAATTTAATTAGACAACATATCATTTGAAATTATTTCAAGTAAAATTAACAAGTTTATTGAATAAAAATAAATAACACATCAAATATAAAATCGGAGTATTGTCATGTAAATTAATGTTCAAGTTAAATATAAGCGACGACATTATAACAACGATATTGAAATATATTTTCCAAATAGTACGATATTATATGTGTTGTTATAAATAAGCCAGCATAAAATGTTAAAAACTAGCTAAAATAGTGACTCTTTTGTGAAATATACAAAAAATGTGATGTATTATGCCTTGTTATATGGTGTATTTGTACATGTTATGACGTGCTTTCTTAACGTGCTGTGCTGGGATGGGCCACGTGATTATCCGTGCCACGTGCTGTGCCAATTAGTCAAACCCAGCACGTCCCATTTAACTTACGTGATGTGCCGTGCTGGGTTAAATCACGTCTTTGGGTCTGTTGTGCTCAAATTTTAGCGTCTTTGTCTTTGGTGTGCTTTCGTCTTTGCACAACCCAATTTACACCTCTAGCATACATAGTAGCATACACAATAATAAAAATGAATTTATAATTTAGAATAAAACAAGACTGAGTTTGGTAAAAACTTTTTCAAGATATATTTATAGTTGTAATTTGAATTTGGGTATTTATAAAGTGGGAAGTTTTTACCCATGATGAGGAACTGCTAAGCAATGAGTTAATCAGCGAGCGAACACATAACCACATGACTAGCCTTGGCATTATAACAAGCCTCTAACCCAGTGCATATGCACCGAGAGTGTGTAAAGTACTTGTGCGTAAAATTAACATTAATTAATCCTATATTATTAATTTCAACTATAACCTCATCAGAAGACTCGGTACCTTGGTTTGTGATGTAGAGATGGCATGCAACAAATGAAACGTATACCTTGGTTTGTGATGCAGAGATGACGTGCAGCAAAGGCAAAGTATATTAGTATATGTTGCATCCATCAGAGTAAAAGAAAGCATCGAATTATAGTCTCTAATGTTGTTCCAGAATCTTTTTTTGACCTTGGTCCGCTACCATTGTCCAAATTTTCCTTCAAAAATGGAGGTTTTATCACCGGATGTAACTTAACCTTTTCTTCTTGACAACATATCAACATATGGGCTTTGAGGTTTTCTTACCGTAACATGAATCCACAATACGAACTTATTTTGTTTTCCAATTAAAGAAGCCACCTGTGATACAGTTGGGGAGTTATACTGGATATGCATCTTTATGTCTTTTTCCAATGACCCTTAATCTGACTTGTGCCCTTTCAAATTCTTCATAACAATCTCTTGCCATTCTGAACCCCTGTGCAAATGGATAAGTTCCTCTACCAATAGTAGACCTCAACTTTCTAATGACTTCATTTGCAGTGTCATGTTTGAAATTTTATGATGCTTACCTACATAAGGTTCTTTCCTTCAATCTGTTTGCTGCAGAAATAAGGTCTGTTTCCATCATTAGTTTTGTTTAATCAAATGTTTCACCCATCAATGTGAAATCAAATATCAAACTATATTTTGTCTTCCCTTTTAATCTAACATTTCCTTCAAAAATTGTGGAGGTTCTTTCACCCGAAGAAAATTTAACCTTTCCATCTTGACAGCATATCAGGAATTTGTTGTAGTTAAAATTGACAACATTTAGTCTCTTACAACCTAATAGTAAAATTGACAACCTTTCCATCTTGTGGCATTTGCTGCAACATCATCTCAAAGTTAGTCGATTCTTGTAAATCCATGGTTGAAATAGCATGACTATTAATGCACGGGCATTCCTAAAAGTTTCACAGGGTATAATGCTTTCATCGTGTATTAAAATGACTCGAATGAGACCTAATGGTGCTAACCTAGTTCTTAAAGATATTATAAGTTAAGTGTATCCCGACACAGCACATGCAGACTCATATCCCGTCACTGCGCATGGATAATAATTTAGTTGTGTAAAGATTAATTAGTGAGGATTGTTGTATACTATAAAGCTCATTACCGTACTATGAATTAATTGCGAAGATGATCTCCCGGCGCATGCTTGAATCCTGTCTTTGTGATTTTTCTTATCTTGATTTTTCTACTTCCAGACATATTGGTGGATCAATAGCGATATTAACGACAATAGAAATATTATCATGTAAGTTGGTGTAGATTTATACTTACCTGTCATTTTGGAATCAAATTTCATGACTCTAATTGTACTCGAATAGAATGGGCTCACAGTTTACCGTTGATGATTGGTCGACGGACTTCCCTTTCGTTTGAGCATAAACTCATTACTCAAATATATACGATTGGGCATTAAATGTGACACCATATACGATTCACTATTTTCAATTGTTGAAACTAACAATAAGGTTTCAGTACCATACTTGAAATAAAGTATTGCGAAAGTAATCTTTTGGCATGTAATACTTCTTATCTCTTTAATCTTCTTTGGCTTGATTCTCCTTTTGTCAAACATTTATAATGGAGTATATATTAATACCGTTAGAAATGTTTCAATTTATTTCTATTGATTCTGCCGAGTGTTGGATATTGCTTTTCACGGCAAGTCGAACTTCTTTTTCTTCACCGGTCCTGCATCAAATGCAGCATGTTGGTGATCACAGTATCCATTGCAAGTGTTTTCTTGATTGTTGCCTCGACCCCATTGCAAGTTTAAAAGACATCAATAGGATGAACTGTCAGAATCAAATCAACGAACAGTTCATTACAGGAACACAGGAAGATAATTGTATATTAATTGTTTTGTTGGTATTGCATGTATGTTGTGACGTTGGTTGTCTGTGAAGGTAATTTTGTGGACTTTGAGATTTATAGACAAAATGACCGAAAGGTGTGTCTTTTCATAACGTAATGCTACTATTTTCCATTTGGTAAGACGCATCTTACTGAATACAGTTACTTGAACCAAAGGATACGATTGCCAAGAATCGTATCTTTTCGGATGTTAATTGTGACGGATGATCCTAGTCGCTTCCTTATTTGGGTGTAAATTTTTGGGTTATTGTGAAGCTGCCATGTCATCCTATATTAATAAAGCATTGATTGATTGCATCAACTGGGCATTTGAAGGTTTTGATCGTAGGTAGATGTGACCGTCGGAGTTGCCTAGTGTGTCTTTTCCAAGTGACGTCTTGGGTTGCCTACTGGATGGTACTTTATTGGAGAGCCAATCAAATAGCGATGACATGGATAGTTAATGCTTAGTTGGCTTCACCAAAATCAAGTTTAATTGTGGTGCTGACATGTGGAGACTTGGGGTCCCTAATTATAAAGAAAGATGACCATCGAGCGATATTAAGACCATATATCGATGGACAGTCCATTGCTCGCTGGAAACTTCATCGTGTGTGCCTCTATGATATATTTGACACACATGGTGGCCACTTTGACATACTTTTAATGGGTGCAAAAGTGGTAAATTTTAGTGTTTGACATGCAAAAGTGGCCTTTTCTATGATATATTTGACACACATGGTGGCCACTTTGACTAATTATAAAGAAGATACTTTTAATGGGGTGCAAAAGTGGTAAATTTTATGGTGGCCACTTTGACATACTTTTAATGGGTGCAAAAGTGGTAAATTTTAGTGTTTGACATGCGTATAGGAATATGCCTAATAATCATACCATCATTTTTAACTTGAAAGTCAAACAAAATTTCGTGTTCCCGATCCTTTTTTTATCATGAAAGTCAAAGCTTCACCAACAAGCAAGACATGAAACGTGAGATAATACACCTTGTGTTATTTCTTTATTGCTTTTGACCCTGCTATTGATAAGAATTGAGAATCTTGAAAATTCCATACAACAAATTAATCCACCTCCTCCATTTATCTCCAAAGCCCATAAGTTTAAACATTTCATCCGAGAACACCTAATTAAGATGATCAATGGCTTTTTCAAAATCTATCATTCAAAGTAAGCTTGGTATTTAGTGTTCAGTTTTGAATCAATAAGCTCGTTTACTATTAAGATTCCATCCAAAATTTGTCTCTTTTTCATTAAAGTTGATTGTTGTTATTGAAAGGTAAATACTCATCAATAATGTAGTGCATCTTAGACCTCGGTGTCGACTCGGCTAAAATGAAAATGCCTTAAATTGGTGAGGTTTTCGGCAAAATCTCAAGAAGAAATTGAGGGCTTTAAGATGACTTGAACTCATCCCTCGTAATATGATTCATCCACAGAAAGAAAATTAAGTTTTTCAGAGCTGGTTATGTTTTTCATGTTAAAATTCTAAACTCATCTGGACGAATTTCGTGTGTATATCTCATCTCGTCAACATTAGGAGATTTATACCGGCCATGGACAAAGACCTCGAGTCTGCAATTGACCACATTGATCACCAGAACCAAATTGTTCAAAAACAGTTTTAGCCGTGACCAGGGACTGAGGTTGGAATTTTACATACGAGGGGCCAAACTAATATAAATATATGCTTTTTATGAATACTAACTTAAAGGATTCTTAATAGATTATAAGGGAGCCACATGAGGGCCTGGCGCCACCCGTAACCTCGACCCCGATCCGTGACGACAAAATGAACTAGTATAAAACAGTAACTGCATGTACTTTTTAAACGAAATGAACCAACCTTGAAATTACCTTTTTTCTAATCTGGAGAGGAGATTTATGAAGAACACGTTAATGAACTTTTTTATTTTACAAAAAAATTTAAAACAAAATGTATACCAGACTACTCATAGTAATATTGTGTTTAAATGACCAGTAGCCACATACAAAAGAAAAAGAGGGCAAGCATAAATTGTTTGGGTATTTCCTCAAAGAAGGTAAGCATCATTAAATTGCAATAAAACTCAAAGTAAGCATAGTATTTTAGGTAATTCGGGAGAGTGATCACGTGTGTGCTAACACAAGAAAACCCGAGGATCCGAGGATACATTGACCATTATAGACACTATGTAAGTATTAACCAAGAGAGAAAGTTATTTCAGTTTACTCCAGCATCTTAGAAGGGTTAAACTTTGCAACACATATCATCATCTAGTATTAGCTTAATATATACCCGTCTTACTGTTGGTTTCATAACCGTGACTAATGATAAACACATGGCAATTGAAGAATGGACGAGTAATGTGAAATGTATGAATCTTCCTAATCCATTTGCCGTGTTTTTTCACCTCAAACTGTTAACACCGGGAACAAGATTTTCCGACAAAAATGCTTGAAAATAGAGCTTATGAGGATCGAATAATAGCCAATTTTAAGCCATCGGAGTGTTGTTTATCAATAATTATAGGATAAACCTTTGAAATACAAGTACCTCCGGTACAACTGCATTTAAGCTCGTCTATACCCGTCTGAGTGGAGAGGTTACCGGTTGTTTTGTGTTCGCTTTAAGCCATAATTTCAGTTTACGCGACCATCTCGAAAATTATAAACTCAATCAAATCTAGAATTAAAATTTAGCTGAATTAACAATAAGAAGACCCGAAAAGGTAGAAGTTATCCATACACTTGTTTCAGTTTGAGGCATTATATCAGTATGCAAAAGTTTAAATCTGAATGTGGAAATTACTGGGGCGCACCGGATTATTTGAGTCAGTACAATGCAATTTGCTTTAATTTTTCACTTATGCTAACAGTAGTTAGAGTACATCGTGGGAAAGGCTTGCAGCTAATACCATGTATGTTTTTTCCCGATTTATCTGAGCCGTATGATATGAGTCGCCTGGATTTGACTGATATTATCAAAATTATTTGAATCTGACTCTACGTGCTTGTTTTTTGTGTTACATCTGGATCATCTGACTCAAAAATATGTGAGTCAGTGACTTGGTCCCATGAATCGGGAACATTTTATTCTCTGACTCAAATGGGCCCGAATCAGAGGTTAGGTTTGAGTCAAATCGCCACCCAAATCCGACTCAAAATATAAAAACCAACGATCTGACATTTGACTCGATCCGAATGAGATTCAGTCGCTGAGTCAGCAAAAAATAAACACACTATAAGATACCGATATAAATACATAATTGGGAGAAATTGCTCTAGAAAAGCTTAACGGGTTACGAGAGATTATTGAATTAAATAATTTCAAATCCACATTAACATTGCTCGAAAATAAATGTGGTCGATTTTGATGAGTATTAAAAAGGAATTTGCACAAAATTCTCTGATACTCCTGCGTCTGCGAGTCCCCCCTCTCTTTTACAAAATTCTTCTCAAAGTTTAATGAAAAAGATTGAAGAGTAGAAGAAGCCTAAATTTAACTTAGTCTAATCTATAAGACATGATAGATTTGTGAATAAGGCGCTAATAACTTAGTATGAATAAAGAAAAAAGCTTAATCTATGGGAGACAATTTTCGTATTGAAATTACAAAAACTCTTAAAAATGAGGCAAAGTATCATCATTTTATCTTACAAGGAGTGCTCTGAAATGATTATTGGTACAATATGCCACCACTAGTTAGTATTGCTACAAAAAGGTGGGCCTTGTATTAGAGATTATGCCAGTATCAATGAACAAATTTAGTTATTTCAGTTTACGCCAACATCTCAGAAACGTTTAACTTGGCAGCACATATCATCATCATCTTGCTAGTTGGTAAGAAAATATGAAAGAACTCGAAATATAATAAATTAGCTTTATATTGTATACGTCTTACTGTTGGTTTCATAGCCATGACTAGCGGCTAACAGAAAACAAATGACAATTGCCAAATGGATAAGTAATGTGAAAAATATGAATCTTCTTATTCCATTCGGCGAGTCTCTTTACTTCACTCTTCTCACACCGACCATAAGAGCATCTCCAACAGTGAGTGCTAAAAATCTTATGTGGAATTTTTATTTAGATCCTTATTTATGGGGTCATGTGTATGTGGCAAAAATAATAATGTTTTGCTCATGAACCATCTCCAATAGTATGAGGTCTTATTTAAAAATTTGTTGTTTTGGATAATGATAAAATTGATTCCCTCTTCCTATTGGTTCATAACAATTTATTTAAAAATTAAAAAATTAAAAAATAGTTAAAATGATGATGTGGAGGTCATTCTCAAGGTCTAAATAAGACCTTCATATTTATTTTAACACCCTTCCTATTTTCTATGACCCACTATTGGAGATGAATTTAATGTAAATGAGGATCTAAAATCCTATGTGTCATGAAAAAATAAAACCTCCACACTCTCTTGGAGATGCTCTAAGAGTTTCTTTTTAGAAAAGAATTGATGAAAGAAAGAAGAGCTATCAGGGATCGAAAGTAGGCAATTTTAAATTGTGAAATTGGTTCAATTGTCCAAATATTTTTAGAACATGGTTTTAATGGACAAATAAAAATTAGTATGGGTGAAATGGACAAAAGAAAAATAGTAAGAATAAATATGGATTCATCCTGGCTTAAACTTAAAAAATAGCGAGGGTGAAACTTGATGTATTTAATGGACGAGTAAAAATTAGTATGGGTGAAATAGACAAAAGAAAAATAGCAAGAATAAATATGGATTAATCATGGCTTAAACTTAAAAAATAGCGAGGGTGAAACTTGATGAATTCTGATGTAATTTAAAAAGAAAAAAAAATATTTGAAAATGGGTTGGATGAAACTGTTTATATCTTGGCTATTTTTACATTCTCGTCCATTTAAACAGTATCAAATTTTACATGTTTTTTCACCCAAAAATTATAGTTATTGTATTAATTGACCAATTTTGTATTTTAAATTTTGGGGGGGAGTATACGTTTAATCGTGCATTAATTATGTGATACAAAAATTCTTAATAATCCGTACGAATAAACTTCACAAAAACAGCTCTCTTACTTATTCTTTTTTGTTGGGTGGCATTCAGCCATGACCCATGACCCCCCCATTCTCTGAGGACGGTTTCCCATTTCCCTATCGCCTATCCGGTTATCGGGAAGAGAACAGTTTTTGTGGGTTTTTTTACGCGATATCTTAAGAATGGTTCTACGATAAACATTTGAATTTTTTTTATTTTTTTTTGGTAGGAGAAACAAAGAAACAAAGGGGAAGAAACAAAGAACAACATACAGGACCAGTCTAACTGGAATGAATTTACTCCCCTAAACTGGACAAAATAGAAGGAGGGATTTGAGAAGGAGTCCAAACGCCTTGGACATTATGCTTCACTGCATAAGAAGCGAGATTGTGAGCCATTGAATTAGCTCTTCTCTTCACAAAGTTGAAACTAACTGAACTGAAAGAGTGAGAGACACTCTTGATGTTTTCTGCCAATCTTAGGATTCTCCAAGGGACTGAAGAATCTTCTCCTTTTAAAGCCTTTACTACCGTTAAGCAATCACCCTCAATAATAACTTTCTGAAAATGCAATTGATCAGCGAGAGAAATAGCTAGGTGAAAAGCATATGCCTCAGCGACTAGTGGTCTGGATTGTTGCTGGATCGCGGAAGCAACTGCGACAAGTTGACTACTATGATTTCTTGCAATAGCGGCGGTTGAAGAAATACCTTGGAAAATGGCTGCGTCAACATTGATTTTCACAAAGTCTTCAGGTGGTGGAGTCCATTCTTGAGAAATATTTGTCGTAACAGAAACGCTTGAGGGTTGCAAGTTTTGTACCTCATCGCCGTTATGGTAGTATAACTGGAACCGGTATGCAACCTCTTTGATAATACACGGAATCTGCGGATTTTGCTTCTCGAAATGAGGGAGGTTTCTAGCTCTCCATAAGGCCCAAAACAAGCAAGCGCCTTGGCAGAAAGTATAGCCGTTGTCCTTGACCAATAACCATTGATTCAAACATTGTTTTACTGTCAAGAATCGGTTGTTTGTATCTCTAAAAGAGAGAGGGGAGCCGAATAAGACAGCTTTTGTCATCTGACAGTGAAGAAATAAATGATCAATGGTTTCATCTTCTGTACCACAAAACTGACATTCAGTGGGTATTCCTTCTATAAATTTGTTGACTCTACTAAGAGTACCCACCCCATTGTGAAGCAACCTCCAAATGAACATCTTAATTTTCGGGGCGATGAGATTAATGGACCAGAACTTTCGCCAAGGAAAAGAATTGTCATTGAGGGTTGAATTTTCACCTTGTTCATCTGACATAAGTTTTTGAAAAGAAGGGGAGGTGAACATAACGTGTTCAGTTAGCTTCCAGATCATTTTGTCTTCAGCCGAGGTTGCATAGATTGGAATCGCTATAATTTTTTCCGCCACAAAGCGGTCGAAAACTTGATAAACGAGCTCCTAGTTCCATGCTCCAATTTCTGGACAAATTAACTCCTCCACTTTGTTGACAACTAGGTTACCATTCTGCGGTGGTAAGGGAACATGTCCTGGTATATCTGGTATCCAAGGATCAGACCACACCTTGATGTTTGAGCCATTACCAACTAACCACAAGAAACCAGACTTCAGGTATTTTCTACTCTCGAGCATAGCAGCCCAAGTGGAAGAACATTTCTGCGGCTTAGAAATAGTCCAAAAAGAGGCTCCTCGTAGATACTTAGCATTGAGTAATTTTGCCCACAGAGAAGATTGATCTGAAAGAAACCGCCAAGCCAATTTTGCCACAAGAGCCATGTTGAGTTGTTCTAAGGATCTCAATCCTAACCCCTCTTTCTCTTTGCTTACTGTAAACCAGTCCCAGTTAACGTAATGAGCTTTTCTTTCTTCTCTTACTTGTTGGCCAGACCAAGAAGCATAGTCGTTGAGGATTCTTGTGATAGCCATAATGGTTTTGTCATTCATAATGCCGAATATCATGACATCATCTGCGAACATGAGATGTGTCACTGGTGGTGCCCATAGGTGAGTGACCCCACCAAAAATCCCTCATAGTTTGGTTGAGTTTTCGAAGAACAGCTTTCGGAATCAGACTAGTAGCCATGTAAAATAGCGGAATAAGCGTTAGAACAGATTGTATTAAGGTGGTTCTTCCCGCATGAGATAGGAAATGTCTTTTCCAACCTGAAAGTTTGGCATCAAATTTGTCCTCCAGAAAATCATATGTGGTAATCCTGTTGGCATTGTTCAAAATCTTCACTCCCAAGTATTTTTCCTGTATATCCATCTTCTTCACACCCAATCTGTTAATGACTTCAGTTTGTCTCTCAGCTGAAACTTCTTTGCTGAACATTATAGAGGATTTGGAGGTGTTCACTTGTTGGCCAGACCAAGAAGCATAGTCGTTGAGGATTCTTGTGATAGCCATAATGGTTTTGTCATTCATAATGCCGAATATCATGACATCATCTGCGAACATGAGATGTGTCACTGGTGGTGCCCATATGTTCAGTCTATAACCAGAATATAGACCATCCAGCTCCATTCTCATAATAATGCTTGAGAGGCTTTGAGAACATAATATAAATAAATATGGAGACAAGGGGCAGCCCTGTCTGATGCCCCTTTCTCCATGAAACAAGCTTTCTAGTTGCCCATTTAGCAGGATAGAGAATGAAGTAGTCTGCACACAATTCATAATCAAGCTATGAATGGGTCCTGAAATACCAAAACTGTGCAAAATCATGCTTAAAAAACCCCAGTCCACTCTATCGTACGCCTTTCTCATGTCTAACTTGAGCGCGAAAGACCCCAAAATAGATGTAGAATGATTCATTGAATGGATAAGCTCCTTGGCAGATACAATATTATCGATTATTTGTCTTCCAGGGATGAAGGCCGATTGGTTTTTCTCGATAAGGTCATCTAAAAATGGGCTCAGTCTCTTGGTAATGATTTTTGTGACAACCTTGTAAAGCACATTACACAAAGATATCGGTCTATAATCGGTGGGAGACTCTGGATGTTTGATCTTTGGAATGAGAGCAAGATATGTATGGTTCAGACCTGGTGGTAGCATATGGAACCTGAAACAGTCTTGAATGAGAGAAGTAACTTCAGCTCCAACGATGTGCCAACTTTTTTTGTAGAAGAGAGCCGGATAGCCGTCTGGGCCGGGTGATTTTAGCGGTTTCATGCCCTTAATGATTGAGTAAATTTCTTCTGCAGTGGGGATAGATGCAAGTAACCTGCACTCTGATTCAGAAAGAGAATTAGAATTATCCATTGCAAATAAATTTGGAGAAACAGTATTGTCAACTTTAAAAATATTGTGGAAGTGAGTAATTAGAATCTCTTTGATCAATTCATGATCAGAAACCCAATCCCCGTTCCCGTTTTTTAAGGTGACAATTCTGTTCTTGCTTCTTCTGTGAATAACAGATAAATGAAAAATGTGGGTATTCTTATCAATACTGGGAATCCAAATGGATTTGTTACGCTGCTCCCAAAACATTCTCTCTCTTTTCGATAGGGTTTCAATTTTTCTAATGACAATGTTCTCTTCCTCTCTTGTATCTACAAGGTGATCTTTGGACTGCAATTCAACCAACTTTTGTTTTTCAATTTCCAACTCGTGATGAATGTGACCAAACGTTTGCTTACTCCACTTCATGAGATGATTGGCAAGAACATCTAGCTTGTTTAAGGTATTTCCAGAAGATGCAGTCCAACTTTTTTCCACTTCCTCAGAGAATTGTGGGTGGTCAGTGTTGAATATTCAACACCAACTTAGTCAAGTGTTCACACCTATCTAGATTAACCTAGAAATATCTATGATGTCTAGAGTCAATGTTAGACAATTAACATGTGTAAAATGAGTGTTCTAGAGTTAGACAAATTAAATAAGAATACTAGATTGTCTAGTAGTTGGTTTGGTGGAAGCCTCCATAGGCATAGTTGTTAGCCTCCATATGCATAGTTGTTAGCCTCCATAGGCATAGTTGTTAGCCTCCATAGACATAGTTCTATTCTTCTTTTTGTAGCATATAAATAGGCATGTTGTATTCATTTGTAAGTAAGGTAGCAAGAATCAATCAATACAAAGTTCAAGTTACAAAGTCCTTGCTTCCACCCTTCACTACTAGAGCTCTAGGAGCTCTATACGAGCAACACCACGATGCTCGTATATCTCCGAAAAATATTATCAAGGTTTCTAAGTTCTTGATAAGAGTATAAATTTTAACTTGGTATCAGAGCTCGTTCGATCCGAAATGGGCGTAAAAGTTTCCGCTACGAATTGATGGGTTTCAAAGCTTTCGAGTTGAGAAGATATGAAGTTTAAGAAGGAGAAGATGCAAACACCACTAAGAAGATTTCAACCATTCCAACTGTCAAAAAAAAAAAAAAAAAAAAAAAATCCTACCTTCACAGAGCAAAAACGCTCCATGTGGAAAAAGAAAAGTAGAGAAGAAAAAGAAATCACTTTTTGATAAGTGACCGGAAGACAAGTTTGAGGGAAGAGAGCAATAATTTTCCTCCTCAAATTGTTTACAAAATTCTAAAGACAATTGTGGGAAGAGTGCACCAAGGATTGCCTCCACAATCGTTCAAGAGTTTTAGAAGCCGATATCATGAAAACGTCAACAACGAATGCCTCCATATATTGAGGGAAGAGAGCTTCAAATGATCGCCTCCTCATATTGTGGGAAGAGAGCCTCAATGAGACGACCTACTCGGTTTTGAGAGAAAAAAATGGCAAGAAAGCCATGTTTGTCACGACAACATCAAGTTTCTACTTGTGACACGAAGCCGGTGGACATGTATCCACTGGAAGAAGAAAAAAACTACTGCTACTACAAGACAAAGCTTTTGTAATATCGACATTTCAAAAATGTTGAATTTGTAGAGGCTTGCATGCAGAAGTTAGGAGACATACTAAATGAGCAAGAAATACTAAAAGAGAAGAAATGGGGTCTCCATGAAGAAAAAAAAAATGGGGTTTCCATGAAAAAAAAACAAGATAAAAGAGAAGAAGAAAGGGTCACTTCCTAATAAGTGATCAGAGAAGGGTTTGAGGGTAAGAACAATAAGTGATTGTTTCCTCAAATCGGAAAGAAAAAAAAAAAAAAAAATATTGAGGGTAAGAGCAACAGATTGCTTCCTCAATTGTCGAAGAAAATCATGGCATGTTTGTCACAAGATACTAAATCATACTCGTGATAAGAAGAAGAAAAAAAAAAAAAAATAATAAAAAAAAAACGGTGAGACGTGGCGGCAAACATAAAGAGTTTATCATGAGCGAAGCAAGCATGAGGAGATAAGAGCCGCAAACGGAGATTGGGTGAATATCAAAAAAAAAAAACAGAGCCATTACAAATTACGATGGGGGAGTGTTGGAATTACCTAATTTGTAATGTCCAAATGAAGTCTAAATGGGTTTACAGGGTGTTTGTTTAAATACGACAAACCAAAGTGTGACAATTATGTCATAGCGTGGCAAATCATTACGCAAATTGGTAAATTTAGAAATGGCAAACTGGATAAAGTGGCAAATTTGTAACATCAAATAACAAGAAGAAAAATAGTTAGAGCTTGTGGCAGAAGCTTGACGAAATGAAAGATTGTGAGAGAATCTGGATAACCAAAGAAGTGTTACAGTTTTCGAACAAAAGCGTGACTGGAACAAAGATGAATAGAAGAAGAAACAACAAAAAAATGTTGTGAAGAAACGGAAGCAATCCAAGTGGTGATGAGATAGAGAACAACAAAAGTGGGTGAAAATCCTATGAGTTGTCTAAAGAGTACAAGAAGTATTTTACTGAAACGAAGAAGGACCGCAATGTCCCTAAACTACGATGGAACCCGTATGTTCTAAAACTACAAAGAGGACCTAAATGTCCCTAAACTACGAAGAGGACCATAATGTCCTTAAACTTCCGAAAAGGACCGAAACGTCCTTAAACTATGAAGAGGACCGAAACATCCTTAAACTATGAAGGGGACCGAAATGTCTACGATAAAGAGAAGTTGGAAAGTCGGTGTTGAGGGGGAGTGTTGAATATTCAACACCAACTTAGTCAAGTGTTCACACCTATCTAGATTAACCTAGAAATATCTAGGATGTCTAGAGTCAATGTTAGACAATTAACATGTGTAAAATGAGTGTTCTAGAGTTAGACAAATCAAATAAGAATACTAGATTGTCTAGTAGTTGGTTTGGTGGAAGCCTCCATAGGCATAGTTGTTAGCCTCCATAGGCATAGTTGTTAGCCTCCATAGACATAGTTCTCTTCTTCTTTTTGTAGCCTATAAATAGGCATGTTGTATTCATTTGTAAGTAAGGTAGCAAGAATCAATCAATACAAAGTTCAAGTTACAAAGTCCTTGCTTCCACCCTTCACTACTAGAGCTCTAGGAGCTCTATACGAGCAACACCACGATGCTCGTATATCTCCGAAAAATATTATCAAGGTTTCTAAGTTCTTGATAAGAGTATAAATTTTAACTGTCAGTCCAGTGGTATTCAATTTTAAACTGCTTCCTTCTTTTAGGCTCCTTCCTCATTGTGTTCAAAAGGATTGTAGCATCATCGCTACTTATCCTTGGAAGGTGAAGGACAGCAGTGTTATCAAAAAATAATCTCCAAGAAGAACTTGATAAAGCTCTATCAAGTCTTTCAAAAATAGGGTCTTCATGATTTGTGTATCTGCACCATGTGAATGCCGGACCCGAGAACCCTAAATCCACAACATCTCTGTCTCGAAGGAAATTTCTGAATTCTCTGCAAACACTTGAATTATTGGAGCCACCGTGTTTTTCTGCCATGTTACTAATCACATTTAGGTCCCCTATCAAGCACCAAGGGTCATTGATACCAGCCACCATAGAAGAAATGTTTTCCCAGAAACCATTTCGTAACTTTTGTTCAGGTGGGCCGTATATACAAATTAATTCCCATTTTGGAGTTGACAAATGATGATCAATCACGCATTTGATGCAGTTTGGAGTAGAGTAGTTAACAGATAATTCAATTCCCTCTTGCCAAAAGAGGGCGAGGCCACCGCTTTTACCAATGCTAGGCACAAAATGAAAATGCCGATAACTGAGAGAGTTACAAAACTTGATACTGTTCCTTCTGTTAAGTTTTGTTTCGGAGAGAAAGAGAATCGAAGGTTTGCATGCTCTAAGGAATGAACTCAAGGTAGAAACTGTCATGTCATTCCCCATACCACGACAGTTCCATGAGAGCATTAACATGACCCTTGCGACTTTTTGAGGATAGTCGCCACATCCTTTTCAGCTGAAAGTAAGAAATTTTTGATGAATTTTAGTTGGTGGATCACAATCCATTGGAGTTGCTGCCCTTTTTGAACCTGATAATTGGGTTGATGAGCTTTTTGTGTTTGTAGTTGGGACCCTGGCTGCCCTTTTCCAACTCTTTTTGGACCCTGAATTGTTAGGAGGTGATGGTGGGTTCATGGGTATATGCAGTGCTGGTGTGGTCATGGAGGTTTATGTTGGAGAATGAGGTGGGGAGGTGTTTATGGTTTGTACTGGATCAACAGAGTTGGTTCTGTTTGGTTCATAATTGGTTATGGGCTCAGGAAGATTCTTGGGAGGGGTTGCAGAAATGTTTTTTGGTGATAGGTTCTTGCCAGTAACTGATTGCTTTTAATGTTACTTAATTGTTCCTTAATCGTGGGTGAAGAATAAGGAGTCGTTTCAGTGTCATTAACTTTAGATTGGAAATTAATTCCATTTATGGTGGCTGAGCTAATGGGGATGATTTTTGGAGCCGTTACATTTTCTGTGGAAGGTTTTGTAACGGAAATTTGAGAAGATGATGGTTCATTCCCCAAACGATTAGTGCACGTGACATTGATTGGGGGTGGTTTGATGGTGGATGTATGATTTTGACTCTCTGATGGTGGTTTGATTTGACCTGGGTGGTGATGATTTTCTGAAGGGTTGTGAATCATGGTACCTAGAGTAGCTGAGATCTGATTTTGTGATGAAGGACGTACTTGTTTGAAATTTGCATGAATGTCTTCAGTGTATCTTGCAAGATTAAGTTCCTTGATCTTATGTTCAAAACCTTGATCCATATCTATTTCTAATCCCTCCAACTTCCTGGACAAGATTGGGCACTGTTTCATCAAATGGCCAAAAAATGGTAGCACATTTTAGGTAGTTTCTCATACTTCAACTGGACCTTGCATTCTTTCTTCGAAGGGAGAGTTACTTTGATGAATTTTCTGAGGGGTTTTGTAATATTTAGTGCAACTCTAACCCTTGCGTACTTCCCCCACTTAAATGATTCTCCTTGCCTGAATGGTAAGGGCTTTCCAAATTGTGATGCAATGAAGCTTACAGTTTTCTCATTCAAAGAGTTCATAGGAAGACCATGCATTTGAATGGTGAAAGTGGCTGTATCGAAAGTGTATTCTGATGGCAATTTATCATGGTTGCAGGGTTAATGGAGAAGAAGATCATCATTAATGGACCATGTGGTCCCTTCAAGCACGGCACAATAATCGCATCTAAGCTCAAATTTAACTAAGTACATACCTGGGAAAAAATCAGATACAGTTATTATTCCCGAGGGTCTCCAAGCTCTGTTGAGAATATTTTGAATGATTCCTAAACCATACTGACGACCAGTTATGACCTTAATAACCAGACAACATTTCGATTCTTGGCTAATAGTGGAAAATTCTTCTGGAATAGCAATAGACAAAGTATCATCCTCATCTTCTTCCAGGAGGTTTGACATTCTTTGGACTAGATCCTCATAGCCATTGCCATCTTCCTCGGAAGCCATGAGAAGGTAGGAGTTGGAAGATGAAAGGGTCAGGGAAAAGAGAGATAGGGGTGATGAGTTGATGTAACAAAGAAAGAAAGTTATAGAAGGGTGAAAGACTTGAAATGGGATTGAGGTGGGAAGGAAAATTGACGAATACAGACAAAGAGAAAAACGCAGTTGGAAACTTTGCAATCCTTAGCAACAACTTCGCAGATTAACAAGAGAGGAAAAGAGGAAGAAAAAAAAAAGAGAAAAAATCGTCCTACTGACGAATAGAGAGTCGCCCTAATGACGAAGGTAAAAACCTTATGTTGTCCAACCCTGGTTTTGAAACTGGACAGTCAAGCTGCTATTAAACATTTGAAATATGAACGGTTTTACTTATTTTTCATCCCTATTTTCCCTAAATTCATTCCAACTATACAATTCAGATTTTCTAAACCTCTTCTTAGATTAGGCAAACAAAACTCAGTCCATACTCCATAATTAGGATGAACTTTTATCACCATCCAAAATAGTTATGTCCGCAAATTGAGGCACAAATCGCCATCTTAATCTAGTTTGATGATCAAATTGCAAAACTTACACAAAGATTTTTAAAAGCAAAACAACCTATTAATATAAAATCGTCAAATCTAGGGTCTATTAGAGGATGATTGGATATAATCATATCAATAACATAATTTAAAAATTAAATCAATAAATTATGATTCCTTGGTAGATCAATTTGGTTCACTGACATTTGGTCGCATCAATAGAAAAGTTAAAAGTCCAATTGAAAAGGATAATTAGCAATTCAATGGCAGTAATGGTACTATGTATAAGTGGTTGGGCGGAGATGCTAACACGAATTACATAGGTTGGTAGTGGTAGATTATTAATTTTGGATTAGCTTTTTTCTCTTTTTCTTTTGGAACAGGCGATTTAGGATCAGATCTTTTTTTTTTCTTTTTCTTTTTTTTGAGAGACGATTTAGAGACAAAAGGAGAAGGACGGTGAGTTTACCCAATCTACATAAAGTTAAATAAAAATTAATTTTTATGGTTTGGATGAAATTTAGGAAAAGTAAGGATGATAAATAGGTAAAACCATATAAATATTTCAAATAAACACA